>CM055114.1:20193633-20343308 GCA_029204225.1 Diphasiastrum complanatum
ATGAAGTGTATGATGTCTTTGTCAAGTTCAAGAATGCAAGGGAGAACCAATTTTCCACAAAGATCAAGTGCTTGAGAGGTGACAATGGTGGTGAGTACATATCTAACAAGTTCAAGGCCTTTTGTGATGAGCATGGGATCAAGAGGGAGTATCAACATCAAGGACCCCCACAACAAAATGGAGTGGCTGAAAGGAAGAATAGAACTTTATGTGAAAGTGCTAAAGCTATGAGGTTAAGTGCTAATCTTGACAAACCATTTTGGGATCAAGCTTTGTTGTGTGCCAATTTCTTGTGCAATAGGTGGCCGAGTGCTATTTTGGATGGAAGGACACCTTTTGAGATGCTATTCAAGAGGAGGCCGAGTGTCAACTTTCTGAGAACCTTTGGATGCACATGCTATGTCAACATTACTCTTGATGATAGGACCAAGGAGGATCCATCTTCAAGAAGAGGTATTTTTGTTGGATATAGTGAGGTGAGTAAAGCCTACAAGGTTTACATTCCTTCTACTAACAAAGTGATTGTTGGTAGAGATGTCATTTTTTATGAGGGAAATATTCCAAAGGTGTCTTCAAGCATGATTGATGGTAAAGTAGATGGGTCTAACATTCTTGATGTTGATGAGAAGGATCTTACTTTGGATGGTGGTGATGATGGACCTTCATCAAGTCAAAAGCCAAGGAGAACATCAAGAGAAAGACAAGTACCTTCAAGGCTTACAAATGATCAAAAGGATAAGCAAGTAGTTTCTGGAAATTATGTTGCTTTCCTAACTTCTTTGATGAGCCTACAAGTGTAGATCAAGCAATGAAAGAAGAGGAGTGGATCCAAGCAATGGATCTTGAGTATCAATCTCTTATGAAGAGTGGAACATCTTTTGGAAGATCTTCTTGTGTACATGGAGCTATGCAAGTGGATGGATGTTATCTTGCTGTAAAATCAAGTAATGGATCTGGAAAACAAAATTTGATGATCACGTTGAAGATCAAGAAGTTGATCTAGAAGCGCTTCAACTAGTCAAAAGGGAAGGTGGCAATTTGGAGCTAGTCAAGAGCATCAAAGGAGAGGTAATTGGCAAAGGTGTTATGGATCTATTTTTGCAGCATATTGAAGACTCAAGTAAGGTCAAAGGAGCAGCAAGGAAGTGTTGTTCAAGTTTACTTTACTTGTTCTATCTCATGTTTGAGCAATTTCATGTGGATGTGTGCAAATTGTCAAGATATGATAAAACTCGCTACATTGGTGAGCATTGTTTTCATTCTTGGCTGATTTTGCTGATGGAAATGAAGCTATTGGAGGTTAATTCAATTCAGCGCAACATTTTTTTATTATCATTACCTCGTACGTGGATGACACATTGCTATTCAACAATAGTGTCGAACTAATAAAGATGTGAAATGAATGTTGTCCTCAGAATTCGACATGATAGATCTGGGCGAAGCTCATTATGTTGGAAGAAGGAAGGACGATTCGATAATTCAAAGGCTATGAACAAATTATTGAGCACAACGGAATAAGCCTTCTTTCCTAATGCATGGCTACGCCTATCAATAATTAAACAAAGCTATAATGACAGAAGTCACGTTCAATCCTTAAGCAAATAACTTTGGAATCATTAGTACTAAAGTGATTTTGTAGTCAAACAATTTCAGAGTGTAAAGTAGGGTAAAGAATATTGCAGGGTTGAAGTATTCAACAGATCAGACGAAACAATAAGAGATCTATCAGTTATAAATAGCTACAGAGAAGCATAGAGATCTATCAGTTATAAATAGCTACAGAGAAGCATACATTCTGACATGATATTGAACGCGATAAGAAGATAGATTGATTCAGTAAGTAGCATGTACAAATCAGATGAGGAGTCGGTATGCTAAGCTTAATACTTTTCTTCTTTGTCAAAATTTTAAGATGAATGAGTATGATCATTCACTTTACTATAGATTTGTTGGAAATGATGTTACCATTCTTCTAATCTATATGATTGATATCATTTTGAGTGGAGGTAACAATCAAGATGTTGATGATATCAAGATGGCACTAGAAAAAGAGTTTTATGTTGTTCTATGCTTCACTCCCTTGAATAAACATGTTGAAGCTCCACCCCCTTTTCCATGACTTGTTCTCCCACAATTTGATAAGCCACTTCAATATGCTTGCTCCTTGCATGAAAAATAGGATTCCTTGCCAATATTTGGTTTGATAGGTTATCACAAAAGATGATCGGACTCTCTGAAAAATCCAACAAGTGAAAATCCATTACCATCCTTTTGATCCATAACATATCCTTTGTGCAAGATGTAAGAGCTTTGTACTGATCGGCCTCACTAGATGACAATGAGATTGTAGCTTGTTTTTTTGACGTCCAAGAGATAACTCCATCAGTTATGAAAATAGCATGTGCACCTACGGATTTCCTATCCATTTGATCTCTAGAAAAGTCCGAATCTGAAAATCCATACAGGTTTGGTTATGATCCTCCATAAACAATTCCAAAATCATTAGTTCGCAAGATGTGTCTCAATACCCTCTTGCCTAGTTTCCAATGCTCCACACCAGTATCATGCATGAATTGGCTTAATCTACCTACACAATAGCTTAGATCAGGTCTTGTGATAATTATATCTATGAGTGAACCAACTAGCTTTCTATAGAGAGTAATGTCCTTGATGGATCTTTCATTGCCTCTTATAGTGAGCTTTACATTTGACTCCATTGGTGTATCACAAGACTTTGCATCTACCATATGAAATCTCTTTAGAATAAAATTAGAATACTTCTCTTGACAAACGAGAGTAAATTGATAAGTTCTAAATACTTCTATTCCCAAGATATAATGCAAAAGATCATGTTCACTTGGAGTTCTATCTAGATCTATGCCAAAACTAGATGAAGAGGGAGTGTGAAAAATTGTCAACTAGTTTGTTGTTTTTTGGAGGCCAAATGATGAGATCTCAACTTTGAGATAGTTTCATATTTGCCAATAAGGGCCTAATAGTATTTGTCCTATTTTTGGCAAGTAGATAAGTGGATGAGGTCAATTTTGGACCCATTCTAATTGGCTAAATATGATACATTGCATCTAGACTAGTATTTCTAGGTTTTTTATGAAGTATTTAGTTGTTTTCAATAGTGGTTTTTGATGGAGTATCATTTTTGAGGTCAATATAAGGCTTAATAGCCTGTTTGGCTTGTTTATGGTTTGGTGAGGCTTGGGTACTAGATGCTATCCCTATGGCAACCAGGGCGGCCTCAGTCACGCTGACCTTGTGTGTGGCTCCCTCGAAAGTGATGTAAAACTTGGATTTCTGCTCCTTCCAAGTACTAAAGACAAGAGTGATAAAATCCATGTTTATTCTCCCTCAGAAGGCTCTCTCATGAATACCCATTGCAGTAAGCAGAGGCTATGCAAGGGTCATCCACTGAGTGACCATGCTTGTGCTAGGAAGGATCATGATATCTGTTGCAAATGGGACATCACGATGGATAGTATAACGAGGCGATTGAGATGTATCTGTGGAAGACATGATGAACAGAAACGAAAAGTAATACGCGCGAGTGTATAACAGAAAATAGTTTTGAAAGTTTTGAAACCTTTGGTCGCTGGAAAAATTGGCAAGAGCTTCGCTAGCACAAGTGAGGAATGAATCGAATTCAGCCAACTTATAGGTGAATTTGAGGGTCCATTACACTGAATACTAGTTTGGTTGATCAGTTCTGAACATAAATTTGCAGGCTTATACAGTACTATGAAAGTAGGCTAAAAAAATTTCGGCGAAGATTTTTGAGTGTCTGAAGTCATCTGGAGAATGTCCTCCAGGGTTGGCGAAGGATGAGCCTTCGCCCGAGAGGGTCCTCCACCCAATTACTGTCATAAATGCAAATTTTCAAGATCTGAACCTATGGCCAACCTAATTTTGACATTTTAAGACCATCTAGCATGTCAACGAAGGTTCCTAAGGAAATTAAGGTGCTCGGAGAAGGTTCTCAAAATGTCATATTGTTGAGCATTCGCCTAACTGTAAAAAGAGACTTTTTTTTGGAAAAGAACCTTCGCCCTCTTCAATATAGATATATGTGAAGTGGATGTACAATCTGAAAGCTCAGCGAAGGTTTCCAATACTATATAGGCAATTTATGACCGAAATAGTGATTTTATAAGTCATTTTTTGTCAAAATTACTTTCCTTTCTCTTTCTCTATTTTGATGACTTTTCTAACTTTTGCTTATCAGTCTTTCCTCATTTTTTTTTTGTCTTTTCCAAACAAAACTTAACAATCAAATATTGAAAACAAAAAACTGAAAAACAAATAAAAATAAAATATCATTTAGATCATGTTTGTTGAACTGGCGGAGCAGGTTGCCAAAACTTGCGTAATCGGCTGCCATTCACAGGAGTATCTAATCGTTTTCCATCCAAGTGCTCAAGAATTACTGCGCCATAGTTCAGGATTTCATTCACTTTATACGGGCCTTCACCGATATGCTTCAATTTTACCTTGATCAGCTTCGTTTTGTACATCAGTGCGAGATCTCTTGCTTTTAGATCATTTTTATGCAATTGACGATCGTGCCATGCCTTGCGGCGGGCTTTCTCTGCTGCTAACGCATGAAATGCCATCAATCGTGTTTCACATAATTTGTGCAACGCTTCATGACGTAGGTGTAAAGACTTATCATCATTTAACCGTTCTGTTGTCGTTATGCATAAAGATGAAATTTAAAATTCAATCGGCAAGAAAGCATCTTGACCATAAACCAGTTGAAAGGGTGTTTGATTTGTACTACTTTTTTAAGAAGTTCTAAATGCCCATAATGCTGCATACAGTCTATGTTTTCAATCAAACCGACTTGCTTCAACTGTTTTCGTCATAATAGTGCAGAGAATCTTATTGGAAGATTCAGCTTGGCCATTCTAGTAAGGAGTACTAAATTTGTGTATAACAAAAAAATCTTCCAGTAAACACTTTATTGTTTGATTAACAAAGTGTGTACCCTGGTCACTGACAATCTCGATCAGACATCCAAATCTGATAATAATATTTTCATAGAGAAACTTGGCCGTGGCATCAGCAACTTTGACAGCTTTGGCTTCAACCCACTTGGTCATATAATCAGTTGCTACGATAATGTATCGGGCCTGAGATCCTCATGTAACATGATGAATAGGGCCAACATAATCCAGTCCCATTTCTCAAACGGTGCTTGCGATAAAATCGGATGCAAGGGTTCATAGTTCTGTCTAGTAGGGTTTAGGGTTGGCTAGCAAAAATCACATGTCTAAATATAATTTTCTATGTCGTTATGAAGCGTAGGCCACCAACAACCTGATTGCAAAAGTTTGTGAACCATAATATCTATAGAGAAATGTCCTCCGCCCATGCCATCATGTGAAAACATGATTAAATCTGGTATTTCATGCGGGCGATAGTGGCTAGGTTTGCTTCTCTCATCTCCCTTCATTGGCCGACTCACCACCTCTTTACGTTTTACATACAAATCATCATAATTGTAAGTTGATCCAAGGAGTTTATCTATTATTTGCCACTATCCCACGACAAGAAATCACAAAACTTAGTGAGGTGAGGAAGACGAGTGTCATAGTCGAAATACGATTGTTATCCTTGTCAAGAAGAGTTTATGACAAAATAGGCAATGTCAAAAAAATCAAACATTGTGTAATTTTAGCCCCAATATACTTAAAGAAGCGTGATAAGTTGAAAATTTATCGGTTGCCCAGGCTTATGCCATACTTGTCTGTTTTTTCCTAATCAAGTGAGGATAGTTGTAAGTATGTTTGTCTATATTAAATAATCAAGTATTGGATGTTTCAAGAGGTATTAATTGTCCTATTACTGGTTTTTTATGGTTACTTAGTGTTGTGAGTTATTGCTTGCTAGGTGACCATTTTTTGTAACCCATAACGCAAATGATAAGTTTATTGATTGCAAGTAATTATTTATTTTTATTTTGACATCTCGTGTCTAGCATTGGTATTGTTTGCTTCATTATGGTTACACCGTATTTTGTTATGGTGAAGTTCAATTATATAGGCAGCCTGAGATTACGACGCCTATAAATAGGTAACGTATTGATCACTAATGTACTCTACAATTAAAGAATTATTACAAGTAATGTTTAACAATGTTTATGATGCATAAATCATGAATGTAACAAAATGACATCATCACAGGATGAGAGTTCTCATCCATTCTCATTCCTCTAGTTTGATTAGTCGTTTGACAAATTGTATTTCAAAGTAGGTAAGGTAGCAATTGCACCAAACAGGTGAGCAAGCAAACCCCATAGGTATGCCATCGATTTGTTTCTAGCTTCTATTTCGAAATTGAATGATACAGCTGGAGATCAACACATTGTTCCACCAGATCAATGTTTGCTCAACCAATGTTCATAATCTTGTTGATTTTAGGTCAAAATCCATTGACCTTAATTTTATAACATAGGCTTCTGTGTTCTTTGGTTACATTTGCTAGCTTGTACACTTCATGTATCATGTGTGTGATAATTGTAGTTAACCTATCTGGCCTTCGTAGTAGCATGTTTTCATAGCACTTTGAGATGCCACAAAACATGCTTCAATCAAGAGGAGCCACTTGGCCTTCCACTTTGAATTATTGAATGAAGCTGAGGCCGGAATTATGCATAGAACAGTCACCCGAACTATGATCATAAGATCAAAGAAGTTGTGGAGACAAGTGGAACCATGCTAGTTGCAGATGAAGAACACAATTTTGATACCGATACGATGCAGATTGTGACTCGCAGTCGCCAATGGAGCACATGATAGAGGAGCAAACATCCCAGTTCAAGATGAGCATACAACTCAAAAACCTAATTTGATGAAGGAAGTTGTTGAGGATGATATCGAAACATTGCTATTTGAAGATGGCTACCAACCTCCTAAGGAGATCAGAGAGAAATTCAAAAGAGCGAAGGTCAGGCCGACTGCTGAAGAAGTCCGAAAATTTGATTTGTCCGATTTAACCTCTGGTACGATTTTTCTAGCTTTACAATCTTTATTCAATAATGCTGGAAGTGTGATAGATTATGTTAGAGACAAAGAGTTCCAAAACTGTTGCTGGTGTCAACAACGAAGGAACAACAATTGGAAGACCACTTTATGCATGCCATAATTTAGAAATGCACAAAAATTTGATCATAAACACTTAGATATGACCTAGGACTATCCATGTCCGTACAACATCAATACAGAACAATAATTCACACTTGTGAAAGCTAGATCAACCATAAAATCAACATTCTACACAGAAACTCAAGATATCACATCAGTTGGACATAGAAACACAAGAGATGAATTCTCTACAAAGAAAGAATTTTGATTGATTATTTTTCCATGAAGGTATAGCTACTTATAGCTTCCAAAATGTCATTTTCCCACTTGTCCCAAACTTGACCTCAATTGGAAACAACTAAATTCTTCATCAAAAACCTAGAAATACTAGTCTAGATGCAATGTATCATATTTAGCCAATTAGAATGGGTCCAAAATCGAACTCATCCACTTATCTACTTGCCAAAAATAGTACAAACACTATTAAGCCCTTATTGAAAAATATGAAACTATCTCAAAGTTGAGATCTCATTTTGGCCTCCAAAAAACAACAAACTAGTTGACAATTTTTCACACTCCCTCTTCAACTAGTTTTAGCATAGATTTAGATAGAACTCCAAGTGAGCATGATCTTTTGCATTATATCTTGGGAATAGAAGTATTTAGAACTTCTCAATTTACTCTCATTTTTCAAGAATGGTATGCTAATTTTATTCTAAAAAGATTTCATATGGTAGATGCAAAGTCTTGTGATACACCAATGGAGTCAAATGTAAAGCTCACTATAAGAGGTAATCAAAGATCCTTCAAGGACATTAATCTCTAGAGGAAGCTAGTTGGTTCACTCATATATATAACCATCACAAGACCTGATCTAAGCTATTGTGTTGGTAGATTAAGCCAATCCATGCATGATACTAGTGTGGAGCATTGGAAACTAGGCAAGAGGGTATTGAGATACATCTTGAGAACTAATGATTTTAAGATTGTTTATGGAGGATCATAACTAAACCTGTATGGATTTTCATATTCGGACTTCTCTAGAGATCAAATGGATAGGAAATCCATAAGTGCACATGCTATTTTCATAACTGATGGAGTTATCTCTTGGACGTCAAAAAAACAAGCTACAATCTCATTGTCATCTAGTGAGGCCGATCAGTACAAAGCTCTTACATCTTGCACAAAGGATATGTTATGGATCAAAAGGATGGTAATGGATTTTCACTTGTTGGATTTTTTAGAGAGTTCAATCATCTTTTGTGATAAGCTTTCAAACCAAATATTGGCAAGGAATCCTATTTTTCATGCAAGGAGCAAGCATATTGAAGTGGCTTATCGAATTGTGGGAGAACAAGTCATGGAGAAGGGGGTGGAGCTTCAACATGTTTATTCAAGGGAGTGAAGCATAGAACAACATAAAACTCTTTTTCTAGTGCCATCTTGATATCATCAACATCTTGATTGTTACCTCCACTCAAAATGATATCAATCATATAGATTAGAAGAATGGTAACATCATTTCCAACAAATCTATAGTAAAGTGAATGATCATACTCATTCATCTTAAAATTTTGACAAAGAAGAAAAGTGTTAAGCTTAGCATACCGACTCCTCAGCTGATTTGTACATGCTACTTACTGAATCAATCTATCTTCTTATCGCGTTCAATATCATGTCAGAATGTATGCTTCTCTGTAGCTATTTATAACTGATAGATCTCTATGCTTCTCTGTAGCTATTTATAACTGATAGATCTCTTATTGTTTCGTCTGATCTGTTGAATACTTCAACCCTGCAATATTCTTTACCCTACTTTACACTCTGAAATTGTTTGACTACAAAATCACTTTAGTACTAATGATTCCAAAGTTATTTGCTTAAGGATTGAACGTGACTTCTGTCATTATAGCTTTGTTTAATTATTGATAGGCGTAGTCATGCATTAGGAAAGAAGGCTTATTCCGTTGTGCTCAATAGTTCGTTCATAGACTTTGAATTATCGAATCGTCCTTCCTTCTTCCAACATAATGAGCTTCGCCCAGATCTATCATGTCGAATTCTGAGGACAACATTCATTTCACATCTTTATTAGTTCGACACTATTGTTGAATAGCAATGTGTCATCCACGTACGAGGTAATGATAGTAAAAAAATGTTGCGCTGACTTGAATTAAACATTCAAATATGAAGTGCTTGGGTTATAACCATGATCGATAAAAAAAAGTGTTGATCCTCTACAACCAAGCTCTAGTAGATTGCTTCAAGTCGTAAAGTGCTCTATGGAGTTTACATACATGATTCTCCTTATCATTTATCGTCACAAGATATCATGTAGGTATCTTCTTAGATAACTCCATTCAGATACGTTGTATGTACATCCATATGATGTATCTCTAGATTCTTTGCAGCAACATACGATAGTTACTAGAAGTCTGATTGAAGAATGATTTACTACCGGACTGAAAGTTTCACTATAGTCGATATTCAGGATTTGAAAAAATTCTCGTGCAACGAGTGGAACTTTCCTTCAATCAATACTTCCATCTGCTTTGTATTTTATCTTAAATACCCATTTGCAATCAACTACATTGTTGTTGGCAAGTAATTTGACAATAGTCCAATTTTGGTTTTTGATGAAAGATAAATATTTTCCATCCACCAGCTTCTCTCCATAGATCGGAGTCTGACTGACTGAGTGCTTCTTTGACAATAGTCAGCTCTCAAATGAGATAAAAAACAAATTCATCAGTATATATGTTAGGTGGTTTGCAATCTCTTGTCGATCTTTTGGGAGATGAATGAGGCTGATAATCATTTTTTCGATCATATTGTTGTTGAGCTACAACAGCTTCTTCTGATTCGTTCTTGATAAGTTTTCGCCTGAAGTTGATGAATTCGAACCTTCGATAGAAATGGTCAAATCAAAAATAGGAGTGTTGGATAGTTCGATTGTCTGAGCCTGTGAAGTCGATAAATTGATCCTAAATTGAGCCTGTGAAGGCTGATGAATAGCTTGGATTCAACAAAATCATACAACATATGAGTTCTATCTGAAGTGGTAGAACCAATGAAAATGGATTTGATATTGTGGGAGTCTAGGTGATCTCCTGTAATATCTGCACATAGGAGATTCGATAGTGAAGGTTTGGAGCCTATCCAAGTTTCATAAGGTGATTTGTTTGAGAGCCCTTTAGTTGAGCATTTGTTTTGAATATATGCTACAGTGGAAACAGCTTTAGCCCAGAAGGATTTAGGAAGTTTCACGTGAGCAAGCATACTCTTAGCCGCGTCAACTAAAGGTTTGATTCTTTCTCTCAACAAGTCCATTCAACTGTGGTGAATAAGAAGCAATGAATTGTTGTTCAATGTCTTTGCTACGGCAATACTCTTTGAATTCGGTTGAGATGTATTCTCCCCCATTGTCTTGACCTCAGTGCTTTACTTCTTCAATTTCGAGTTCTGCATGCTCCTTGAATTGTCCCAAGAGGTTGACAGCCTCCAACTCCTGCTTAAAGAAATAAACAGTTGTTCTTCTCAAAAAAAATTCTATAAAAGTAATAAAGTACTTTTCACCAAGTAACGACAAAATTTGCATCGGGCCACATATATCTAAATGAATAATGTCTAGAATATCTTTTGTTGCATACTTATGAATCAATCTAAATGGAATCCTAGTTTGCTTTCCAACAATGTAGTTGTGATAGACAGGGAGGTCGATCTTCTTGTCTAGATGATCGAGATCAAGTATTAAGGATTGTCTAAACATGTTCAATATAAATGTATGATTCAAGTGCCCTGACCTATAGTGCCAAAGTAATGAATCAATCTATATAAGTATCCAAGCCTCTTTCCGAGTGCAAGGATCTTATTCGTCCTATCAATAATTTGACATTGATCATATTCAAATTCTACCCTATGACATAGATTAGTAATTCGGCTTACTGATAATAGATTTTTCGACAATTTAGAAACATACAAAACATTCAATAGTAACTTGAATTGGTCATGTTGGAACTTCAATCTTATAGCGCCTTCACCTGTGATAGTATGTGCACTATCATCGCCAAGATGAATGAATCTTCTTTGTATTGCAAGGCGTATAGGAATGAAAATGTTGCAATGACTGGTCATATGTTGAGTGGCTCCAAAATTGAAAAACCGAGCATTATCAACTTGTGTTTTTTGATCTCTAATCATAAAGCTCCTTCATCCATGTATTGAACTAGGAATTGACATATAACTGTAACTGCATTTGTCTGTTGATCTGACTACTTCTTGTTGGCGTTCTTCGCTTTCAATATCTTGAAATCCTTAATCTCATGATTATCATGGTTGCAATATTTATCAAACATCTTCTTCTTCGACTAGGGATTCGATAAGTGCTCTTGACTTTGTCTCGCTTTCTAATTCGATAAAAATTGTTTCAAGCCTTTTTTCTTCTAACATTTAGTGAAGTTTATTTACATATAGAGCATGTGATATTGAATTCGAAGAGTTGTCTGAGCTTCTTCGATTGTCTTCTTGCAGCAACCTAGCGATTACTCTTGAGAGAGTTAAATCTGAGTGTGTCATTATGATCATCACCTAGTTTTCGTATGTAGGTGGCAGACTCGATAGCAATGTCATAATTGTGTCTTGCTCGTCAATGGTTGATCCAACAACTGCCATCTCCTGCAACAGATTCTTCAACTGGTTAACGTTATTCTGAAGCAAATCACTGGCAGATATCTTGAGTGAGAAGAATTTTCTTCTAAGATGCAACTTCGAAGTCACGTCTCTCACATCATATAGTGCGCTCATCAGGTTGTCCCATACTTCTTTTGAAGTTTGAGCTTCAGATACCAATTCACCTATCTACTATATTGAGAATGATTACGTGAAAGCTTTACCATCCTCCAGTTTCCATTTGGAGCCGGTTGTGTCGTCTTCAAGCTTCAATTCAATTCCTGTGACAACATCCCATAGTCTATTGGCAATTAGCAAATTAGTGCTCTAATACCATGTTGGAAGTCTTAGAAGGAAAAGATGCTCAATAGAGAAATTGTTGTGTTCGATAGATGCACTATCGGGCTCTACGGAATAATCCTTCTCTCGTTGTATGACTGCGCCTACTAAAATCAAACAAAACTATCGCAACTATCGCCACATTCGAGTCTAATTGATTCTAACATTGAAATCATCAAAATCTGTTAGATTGATTTTGTAGACAAACATAACTCAATAAAACATTGTTGTATCGAATATTACAGTATCAAATATAGCTAATGTTTTGAAGTATTCAATAGTTTAGACAAAACTATAAGAGAACGTAATCAAATTGCAATTAAAAAAATAAGCATTTTGATTCTAACATAGTACTGAATGCGATAATTCAGTAAGTAGCATGTACAAATCAAAAGAATCGTGAGCACAAAACAATAGAAAATGTAACAAAGTACTCGAAACTATCTCTAAGTATCTGATTGACTCTATCTGACACTTCCGCTAATAAGCAGTAAGTGTTTCTAGCAATGCGCTATATTAATCTCCAAGATCAATAGCTAATGATCAATCTTAACCTAAAAAATAATCAGCAATTTATACTAGTTATGAATTCCATTTAGGCTTATCCAAATGACAGTTGAGGACAGCTATTGGTCGTAGATCACAATTCGAACTTAACCCAATCGCATTGTCACTTATTTAATTGGGCTTCTCGAAAACTACATACAAAAACCATTAGGGCAAGTCATTAGCTTCACAACAAGTGGAAACAATTTTTGTTAACATTCGATAGTTTTAACATCTTTGATATTGTTTGTCATTGTCGAACCCGATTGTTAGCCATTCCCGTGTATTCTTATAGACTATGAAAACTATCAGTCTGAAGAACTAGATAGATGAATGGAAGATTAAAGATCCGTTATGAGGATAAATCCAACACGTCTAACTGGTGTACTTCAAGATTAGCTACAACAACATATGAGAGTAAAAGTTTGATCGAAGCTTAGTTAGGTAAGGAAGACGAGTGTCATAGTCAAAATCCAACTGTTATCCCTGACAATAAGAGTTTATGACAAAATAGGCAATGTCAAAAAAATCAAACGTTGTTTTATTTTAGCCCCAATTTACCTAAAGAAATGTGATAAGGTGAAATTTTATCGGTTGTCAGGGCTTATGCCATACTTGTCTGTTTTTCCCTAGAATCAAGTGAGTATAATTGTAAGTATGTTTATTGGTATTAAATAGTTAAGTATTGGATGTTTCAAGGCGTATTTATTGTCTTGTTACTGGTTTTTTATGGTTAGTGTTGTGAGTAATCGCTTGTCAGCAGGCGACCATTTTCAGTAACCCATAATGCAATAATAAGTTCATTGATTGCAAGTAATTGTTTACTTTTATTTTGACATCTTATATCTAGCATAGGTATTGTTTGCTTCATTAGGGTTACACTGTATTTTGTTATGGTGATTTTCAATTATATATGCAGCTTGAGATTACAATGGCTATAAATAGGTAAAGTATTGATTACAAAATTAAAGAATGTACTCTACAATTAAAGAATTATTACAAGTAATGTTTAACAATGTATGTTGTTTATGAAACATAAATCATCAATGTAACAAAATGATATTTTACAGGATTAGAGTTCTCAAAAATTCTCATTCACCTAGTTTGATTAGTCGTTTGACAAATTGTATTTCAAAGTACCGAGTGATTTCATTACACACATCAAATCATTATGTGTGTACAACCATTTGTAGTGTAAATGTTTTTTTGGTCCTAAGAAAATTGTAGGGCGGTGTACTCCTTAACCTTAAAAGCAATCTTACTCACCACTTTGTTATCCAATATTCTCAAAGATGGAAGTATTCTAGCAAATTGATATAGGTCATCCATGGATTCACAAACCACTTCATTCAAAATAGGACATAACTGAATGACTTAGACCCTCACACAAAGCATATCTAAGATCCTTGTGTCAAATAAAATGGCAATTGAAATTAAGCAAATGACCATGTTGTTGTGATATAAATGGTGTAAACTTGTTAATATCATCCATTGACAAGAATCAAACATGTCAACATGAAAGTTGCAAAACACATTGGAAGGTTTGTACCAATATTCTTTGATCCACTCCATGTACTTCCATCAAACATAATATCCTCAAATGTGTCATCAAGCATAGATGTAACTGTTACAAGACCAAACTTTTTACCCCCTATCATAGCCAAACATGGATGAATTAAATGCCTCAATAAAATGTTACAGTACAAATCACCATAATCATAAACCGATAGGAGTAGTTGTTACATGCCAACATGCCATGACAACAAGCCATAAAACTTAGTGAGGTGAGGAAGATAGGTGTCATTTAGCCGTTATCCTTGAAGAGTGTCAAAAATGCCGAAACGCGTAAGTAAAATGTTGATTGGCATATGTCAACTTTGACCGGTCAACCAAAATGTCGATCGATGTGTGTCGATGCGACATATCCAAATGTCGATCGATATGGTGCCACTTAATTTGAAGCTCGTCACCTACCTAGTCCAAATCTTTAAGGACTGCCCATATTCCTTCTATGTATTCGACTGTCTAATGTTCAACTAGTGCCACTACAAAATCACAACGAAACTTATGATGACTGCTTTCACAATTGATTACAACCACGATCTATCTTGTAAACATATTATTAGATTAGTCATTCATAAGCCTTATGAAAACTTACAAGATTAATTCAATGCATGTATCTATTTGTATTGATTAACGACTTAAAATGGTAGCAACAGAGTGAGTCAAACATTAGACAGTCAAAGAGAGTGTGTGTGTGGTTGCCATAGCTATCACTATCGATTTGCATTCTACATTTAGTTGCATATACATTTTCATGTGCTCCTGCAAGCTACACTTATTGTTTTTGTGTTTGTCTATGTAATCAATATATAATAGGCATAGTACATGCATGGAGGAAAATCATTAAGCCCTCCAGCTTTGACATTTTTTTTAGCATGGTATCAGAGCGATGTGATAATCAAAGCATGATTCTATCAATTTGATAGAATAATCGTGTTCTTGTTTTGATAGAATAACTAGATATCCACAGTCATCGATAGATCATTGCGATTGTCAAGTATTTGATTTAGAATCTAACGAACTTCCCTATGGATTTACAAAGTAAGGTTGGTAGACAAGCTAGATGGATCCAACTATCTATGGAGATTCTACATGAGAACAGTGTTGATGGCCAAGGAGTTGTAGGAGATCGTCACTGGCATCAAAGCTAAACCTGATGCAAAATGAACAAGCCGTTTCTAAATGGAAGCTAAAGAATGGTAAAGCATTTGCTTCAATCATTCTAAACATTCTCAATCCTCAGATCGGTCACGTCAGTCAAGCCCAAACTTTACAAGAAATGTGGGACATACTTAGCATTCTATATGAAGCGAGAGACGTGACTTCCAAGTTACACCTTAAAAGGAAAATTATCTCGCTCAAAATGTCTAATGGTGACTCTTTGCAGGCTCATATCAACTAGTTCACGACTCTCCTAGAGCAAATGGTGACTATCGGATCAGTCATCGATGATTCAGATACAATTATGACATTGCTTTCAAGTCTGCCATCTACATACAAAAATTGGGTGATAATTATATCGACACACTCAGATCTAACTCTAGCAAGAGTTATCATGATGTTGCTGCAAGAAGACATTCGCAGTCGGTACAGAACATCATATTCTTCGAAATGCGATCAGAAGTGCTTCTCAAGATGGCCTCTCACACATTAGCGATATGAAAAAACAGCAATAGTTCTAAAATTCTACTTCCACGATCATGCTTCTAGCAGAAATTTCTCTTTTGTGGAAATAGCAAGAAGGGACCGATTTTATGAACCTGACAAGTGTACCCATTGTAGATACCTCTTATTGTCCAGTGACATGAAACTTGTGTTTTCGCTTGCTGTCAGCGATCTCCAACAGCCTTGTTCGTTGTCCAGTGACCTGAAAATTTGTGTTTGCAATGGTTCTTCTTGTCGTCCAGTGATCTCCAGAAAGCTTGTTTGCTTTCCAATGATTTCTAGCAGGATGCAACAAAAGATTTACAATCTTCCTTGCTGTCCAACGATCTCCAAAAAAAACCTTGTTTGTTGACCATTGATCTTCAACAATTTATAAGTAAGAAGGAATTGACAATCTCTCTTGCAGTCCAAAGATTTCCAACAGCATGCAGCTATCTGGCAGTTTTATGCTCGAATTTATTTCAAATCTATTGAACAACTCCGCCTTCAGATAAGGTGGTGTTGCAATTCTGGAAAACCTCCTAAGAAAGATCTCTGGTTTGCTAGCCAGGTATCTTTTGTAGTCCTGCCTGTTTTCTTTGGGCTATCGTCCTCTGAATCATTTGGTGGCGTGTTGGATGATCAATCGTGACTCCTGTACTTCCCTTGCTCTGCTGCTGCGCTGTTCTGTGGTCGTTTTCTGGAGGTTTTCTGCTCCGGGGCTGTTTACAGTACTCCTGTGCTGCGCTTTCTTACTGGTAATCAGTTGTTGGCCCCGTTCCTTATTTTGCTTGCGCTCTATGCCTACAGTTTTTTGAGGCACTTTATGGTAAGGATGTAAATCATGCTAAACTGGATAAGTTGGATTTGAGGGAGAATGTTATAATTATGCAAGCTAATATGATAGGCAAGAATGAACAACAAAGACAACCTAAAAGCTTATATTCTATATCGGAATCAAGACGTTTTTAGGACCACTTGTTCAGAAAGGTGGTATCCTACATAATTTGCAACTTGTTTGATGTAATACCTTGAAAAAAATCTCATATTAGGAATAATGATTAAAATATTTTCTCTTCTTGTCTACAACCCATAATATTTTCAATGTGAAATGGGTGTAAGGCTAATACATGGACATGTGGTTGAAAGAGAATAGATTTATGTGGTCCATTGGAAAAAGATGGCCGATAAAAGATTTGTGTTATGAATCAAGAAAGATATTTTAGTTTAATAATCCACAGCGTGGTGGATAGGAACTTGCCTTGTGAGATTACCCACCCAGGTTCTAGTCGCCATATGCTTGTATCAATCCTTAGTTGCCCATTTCGGAACGGAATGCCAAAAATATTTACGTTCCGTTTTAACAAAGGAATCTAGTTGTTGGGCAGGATGATCGTTTGGATGATTGTTTGACTGTCAGAGATGAATGCAATCATTTGCACAACAGAGAACGTGCGTGCGAACTATTTCTCAAAGTCTTAAGTGAGAAGTTCTGAAATTCCTGCCCTTCATTACGTAATTGCCCAGAGGAGTTCGTTCCCACTGCGCATAACATGCTTCTCATTGATGATAGCCCAGAGAATAGCATCCTGAACCCAAGAGACAATGCCATTTTCCCAAACAGCATATGACTGCAGAAAAGATCGTTCCTCAACTCTTGATTCAACTTTGTTACTGGACTTGTAGATTCTAGCTTACGTGTTCCTGAATATGTTGCTAGGCATCGAATCGGGCAAGCGCCATTGGGCAAAGAGTCTCTATTGTAGATTGTATTCCCGTTGTTTCAGCGGAGCCGGACTTCTATAGTGTGGATCCCGTTGTATTGTCCGTGGTGCCAGAATGTCATATTGTTCCCAAAATGTCATATTGTTGATCATTCGCCTAACTCAAAAACGAGACTTTTTTTTGGAAAAAGAACCTTCGCCCACTTCAATATAGATATATCTTAAGTGGATGTACAATCTGACAGCTCAGCGAAGGTTTCCAATACTGTATAGGCAATTTATGACCGAAACAGTGATTTTATAAGTCATTTTTCGTCAAAAATACTTTCCTTTCTCTTTTTCTATTTTGATGACTTTTTTGATAATCAAGATCTATCTCAAAAATCTAAGGCAAAGACACACTACAACATGCATACATTAATCATGCAAGTACATACACACACGTGGAAGATGTAATTTCAAAACACAGTATGAAAAGTCCTAGCTCACAAGTAGAGAGAGAATGCAACAAATTGGGCTCGGGTAGAGAGATAAACCACCAATGTGACTAGAACTCAAAATCTCATTAATCTCCAAGAAAAGAAATACAATAATGAAGTGGATCATCCTACATGTCGTATATTGAGGTAGTCCATCCTCTAATTCTATTGGACTCCCTTTTTGGCACCTCTTACATCCTATTGGATGAGTGACTCAATATCCCATGATCTTGATTGGACCCTTTCTCACTTATGATTGGACCCTTGACTCCTAAAATGATTTGGACCAATCAAAACACAAGAATCGCGTTTTGTCTAACTGGGGTGACATTCGCAAGAATCGCATTTTGTCTAACTAGGGTGTCACTCTCTCTCTCTCTCTCTCTCTCTCTCTCTCTCTCTCTCTCTCTCTCTCTCTCTCTCTCTCTCTCTCTCTCTCTCTCTCTCTCTCTCTCTCTCTCTCTCTCTCTCTCTCTCTCTCTCTGCAGATATTACAAGAGATCACCTACACTCCCACAATATCAAATCCATTTTCATTGGTTATGCCACTTCAGATAGAACTCATATGTTGTATGATTATGTTGAATCGAAGCTATTCATCAGCAGAGATATTGTTTTATTGAGGATCAATCTATTGACCTCAAAGGCTCAGACAGTCGAGCTATCCAACACTCCTATTTCCGATTTGACTATTTCTCTTGAAGGTTCGAATTTATCAGGCGAACAACTTATCAAGAACGAATCAGAAGGAGATGTTGTAGCTCAACAACAACATAATCGAAAAAATGATTATCAGCCTCATTCATCTCCCAAAAGATCGACAAGAGATTGCAGACCACCTAACATATATATTGATGAATTTGTTGGTTATCTCATTTGAGAGCTGACTATTGTCAAAGAAGCACTCAGTCAGTCAGACTCCGATCTATGGAGAGAAGCTATGGATGGAGAATATTTATCTTTCATCAAGAACCAAACTTGGACTATTGTCAAATTACCTGCCAAGAGAAATGTAATTGATTGCAAATGGGTATTTAAGATAAAATACAAAGCAGATGGAAGTATCGATTGAAGGATAGTTCGACTTGTTGCATGAGCATTTTTTCAGATCCTCAATATCGACTATAGTGAGACTTTCATTCCGGTAGTAAAGCATTCTTCAATCAGACTTCTAGTAACTATCGTATGTTGCTGAAGAGAATCTGGAGATACATCATATGGATGTACATACAACGTATCTGAATGGAGTTATCTAAGAAGATACCTACATGATATCTTCTGAAGGTTATCTAACAAACGACAAGGAGAATCATGTATGTAAACTCCATAGAGCACTTTACGACTTGAAGCAATCTACTAGAGTTTGGTTCTAGAGGATCAACACTTTTTTTTATCGATCATGGTTAGAATCCAAGCATTTCATATTTGAATGTTTAATTCAAGTCAGCGCAGCATTTTTTAATTATCATTACATTGTACGTGGATGACACATTGCTATTAAACAATAGTGTCGACCTAATGAAGATGCAAAATGAATGTTGTCTCAAAATTCGACACCAAAATGAATGTTGTCTCAAAATTCGACACGTGGTATCAGAGCTCGTGTTTCAGGTTATGAAGGAGAAAATCAGATCTATCAATGATTTGGTGAAGATATCAAGTCTAGAGCATGCTAGAGAGGATTCTACACCAAAATTGGATTTTTTGCTTTTGTAGATTGGATCTTTTGTAGATCAAAACTCTAAATAGGTCAATATACTTGTTCAATTCCATTTTTTGAATTCACATGCTGGATTTGGCCAATTTTTGGATCATTGGTTCAGCCTAAGTGGTGGCTTATAGATTGCATATCAAATTTTCATCATTTGCATGTAGATTTGGAATAGTCAATTTTTTGTGATTTTGTCAAAACCCTAATTTTGATTGGATCTCTAGATAGTGAGGTTGCTGGACTTCATTTGAGTGTGTTTCAATCTTATGAAGTGGCAAAAGTCATTAGATTGAGGATAGATCATAGGTTGATCAAGATTCCATGATTCTATGTGTTGATTTGCTTGGATAAGTGCTAGAAGAGAATTTGTGAGATAGTTTCAAATCTTGGTGATTTCTTTTGAAAGCATTTGTTGTTGTTCAAAGGAGTGCTTTGTGCATTGAAGCAGGTTGAAAGAGAAGATCAGGTCATTGCTACATGGCAACCTCAATTGGAATCATGTTGGAAGCCAATGATAGGCTTACCTCAAGTAACTATTCATTATGGAAAGTGAGGATGGAGTCACTTCTTGAGATGAATGATGTTTTGGATATTGTTGTAGGTTTGGAGGAGAGACCAACAACACAACAAGATCAATTGAGGTATGACAAGAGGTCCAAGAAGGCTCTACACATGATAAAGATGAATGTTACCAATGAACTTCTCAAGGAAGTTGGTAAGGGCACATCATCTTTGGAAGCTTGGAATTCATTGAAGAAGCTTTATGAATCCAAGTCTACTTCTAGAGTGTTGACTCTTAGAAGGCAAATCTTTTCTTGTTTGCAAAAGAATGAAGAAAGTCCAAGTACTTTTGTTTTGAGAATGAAAGCATTGAATGATGAGTTAGCTTGCATAGATGAAAGCATTAAGGAAGCAGAGCTTATTCAAGTGATTCTTAATGGCTTGTTGGATGCTCATGCTAACATTGTTCAAAGTATTGCTATTCAAAAGTCTTTGCCAAGTTTGATGGATCTTCAAGAGATCTTGATCAATGAGGAATATTGGCTTCAAGCAAGAGGTGGATCGACATCAACACTTCAAGAGGATGCTATGTTCACAAAGGGCAAATTCAAGGGCAAAATCAAAAGCAAGTGGTCTAAAGGGCAAGATCAAGTGGATGCTTCTTCAAGTGGCAAAAAGAAGGATAGATTAAAGCTCAAGTGATTCTATTGTGGCATCAAAGGACACTTTGCAAGTGAGTGCTACAAGAAGAAGAGAGATCAAGGAGACAAGCAAGGTAATCTTACTCTTGATGAGGATGGTTTGGATGTGCAAGATGCAAATGATGATGCTTTTGTGATGTCTTCATGTATGCTTGCTAATGATGGAGATCTAGATCCTTGGTGGATTGATAGTGGAGCAAGTTCACACATGACCTTTCACAAAGTGTACTTCACTTCTTTGTCGGCATATGGAGATGACAAGAGGGTGATCTACACGGCCAATGATGGTGAGTGTGCAATCAAAGGGATTGGCACAATTCCTATTTCTCTCTCTACAAATAGGAATGTTCATTTGGAGGATGTCTTGTTTATTCCATCTATTACCAAGAATTTGCTTAGTGTGAGTCAAATGCTAAGTAAGGGCCTCAAGGTGGAGTTTGATGGAGATGCTTGTTTGATCAAAAGGAAGGATGTCTTGATTGGAAAAGGTAAAAGGCAAGGGAAGTTGTTCAAACTTGATGCTTGTGTTATTGCTAACCAAGTTGGATGTGTTGCAAGGGAGCAAATTTCTATTCAAGAGGTTTGGCACAAAAGGATGGGACACCTCAACTTCAAGTCATTGGAGGTAATAGCAAGGAAGAAGTTTGTGATTGGTCTTCCAAGTTCCTTAAGCAATGACAAGCATGTTTGTGAGTCTTGTGCTTTGTCTAAGTCACATAGACTACCTTATACTAGATCTATTTCTAGATCTACAAAGCCTTTTCAACTTGTACATTCGGATATTCATGGATTTACTACAATTAGCAATAGTGGAGCTAAGATGTATGTAACATTCATTGATGATTTTAGTAGATTTTGTTGGATCTATCTACTAAAGAGCAAGGATGAAGTGTATGATGTCTTTGTCAAGTTCAAGAATGCAAGGGAGAACCAATTTTCCACAAAGATCAAGTGCTTGAGAGGTGACAATGGTGGTGAGTACATATCTAACAAGTTCAAGGCCTTTTGTGATGAGCATGGGATCAAGAGGGAGTATACAACATCAAGGACCCCACAACAAAATGGAGTGGCTGAAAGGAAGAATAGAACTTTATGTGAAAGTGCTAAAGCTATGAGGTTAAGTGCTAATCTTGACAAACCATTTTGGGATCAAGCTTTGTTGTGTGCCAATTTCTTGTGCAATAGGTGGCCGAGTGCTATTTTGGATGGAAGGACACCTTTTGAGATGCTATTCAAGAGGAGGCCGAGTGTCAACTTTCTGAGAACCTTTGGATGCACATGCTATGTCAACATTACTCTTGATGATAGGACCAAGGAGGATCCATCTTCAAGAAGAGGTATTTTTGTTGGATATAGTGAGGTGAGTAAAGCCTACAAGGTTTACATTCCTTCTACTAACAAAGTGATTGTTGGTAGAGATGTCATTTTTTATGAGGGAAATATTCCAAAGGTGTCTTCAAGCATGATTGATGGTAAAGTAGATGGGTCTAACATTCTTGATGTTGATGAGAAGGATCTTACTTTGGATGGTGGTGATGATGGACCTTCATCAAGTCAAAAGCCAAGGAGAACATCAAGAGAAAGACAAGTACCTTCAAGGCTTACAAATGATCAAAAGGGTAAGCAAGTAGTTTCTGGAAATTATGTTGCTTTCCTAACTTCTTTGGATGAGCCTACAAGTGTAGATCAAGCAATGAAAGAAGAGGAGTGGATCCAAGCAATGGATCTTGAGTATCAATCTCTTATGAAGAGTGGAACATCTTTTGGAAGATCTTCTTGTGTACATGGAGCTATGCAAGTGGATGGATGTTATCTTGCTGTAAAATCAAGTAATGGATCTGGAAAACAAAATTTGATGATCACGTTGAAGATCAAGAAGTTGATCTCGAAGCGCTTCAACTAGTCAAAAGGGAAGGTGGCAATTTGGAGCTAGTCAAGAGCATCAAAGGAGAGGTAATTGGCAAAGGTGTTATGGATCTATTTTTGCAGCATATTGAAGACTCAAGTAAGGTCAAAGGAGCAGCAAGGAAGTGTTGTTCAAGTTTACTTTACTTGTTCTATCTCATGTTTGAGCAATTTCATGTGGATGTGTGCAAATTGTCAAGATATGATAAAACTCGCTACATTGGTGAGCATTGTTTTCATTCTTGGCTGATTTTGCTGATGGAAATGAAGCTATTGGAGGTTAATTCAATTCAGCGCAACATTTTTTTATTATCATTACCTCGTACGTGGATGACACATTGCTATTCAACAATAGTGTCGAACTAATAAAGATGTGAAATGAATGTTGTCCTCAGAATTCGACATGATAGATCTGGGCGAAGCTCATTATGTTGGAAGAAGGAAGGACGATTCGATAATTCAAAGGCTATGAACGAACTATTGAGCACAACGGAATAAGCCTTCTTTCCTAATGCATGGCTACGCCTATCAATAATTAAACAAAGCTATAATGACAGAAGTCACGTTCAATCCTTAAGCAAATAACTTTGGAATCATTAGTACTAAAGTGATTTTGTAGTCAAACAATTTCAGAGTGTAAAGTAGGGTAAAGAATATTGCAGGGTTGAAGTATTCAACAGATCAGACGAAACAATAAGATATCTATCAGTTATAAATAGCTACAGAGAAGCATAGAGATCTATCAGTTATAAATAGCTACAGAGAAGCATACATTCTGACATGATATTGAACGCGATAAGAAGATAGATTGATTCAGTAAGTAGCATGTACAAATCAGATGAGGAGTCGGTATGCTAAGCTTAACACTTTTCTTCTTTGTCAAAATTTTAAGATGAATGAGTATGATCATTCACTTTACTATAGATTTGTTGGAAATGATGTTACCATTCTTCTAATCTATATGATTGATATCATTTTGAGTGGAGGTAACAATCAAGATGTTGATGATATCAAGATGGCACTAGAAAAAGAGTTTTATGTTGTTCTATGCTTCACTCCCTTGAATAAACATGTTGAAGCTCCACCCCCTTTTCCATGACTTGTTCTCCCACAATTTGATAAGCCACTTCAATATGCTTGCTCCTTGCATGAAAAATAGGATTCCTTGCCAATATTTGGTTTGATAGGTTATCACAAAAGATGATCGGACTCTCTGAAAAATCCAACAAGTGAAAATCCATTACCATCCTTTTGATCCATAACATATCCTTTGTGCAAGATGTAAGAGCTTTGTACTGATCGGCCTCACTAGATGACAATGAGATTGTAGCTTGTTTTTTTGACGTCCAAGAGATAACTCCATCAGTTATGAAAATAGCATGTGCACCTACGGATTTCCTATCCATTTGATCTCTAGAAAAGTCCAAATCTGAAAATCCATACAGGTTTGGTTATGATCCTCCATAAACAATTCCAAAATCATTAGTTCGCAAGATGTGTCTCAATACCCTCTTGCCTAGTTTCCAATGCTCCACACCAGTATCATGCATGAATTGGCTTAATCTACCTACACAATAGCTTGGATCAGGTCTTGTGATGGTTATATCTATGAGTGAACCAACTAGCTTTCTATAGAGAGTAATGTCCTTGACGGATCTTTCATTGCCTCTTATAGTGAGCTTTACATTTGACTCCATTGGTGTATCACAAGACTTTGCATCTACCATATGAAATCTCTTTAGAATAAAATTAGAATACTTCTCTTGACAAACGAGAGTAAATTGATAAGTTCTAAATACTTCTATTCCCAAGATATAATGCAAAAGATCATGTTCACTTGGAGTTCTATCTAGATCTATGCCAAAACTAGATGAAGAGGGAGTGTGAAAAATTGTCAACTAGTTTGTTGTTTTTTGGAGGCCAAATGATGAGATCTCAACTTTGAGATAGTTTCATATTTGCCAATAAGGGCCTAATAGTATTTGTCCTATTTTTGGCAAGTAGATAAGTGGATGAGGTCAATTTTGGACCCATTCTAATTGGCTAAATATGATACATTGCATCTAGACTAGTATTTCTAGGTTTTTTATGAAGTATTTAGTTGTTTTCAATAGTGGTTTTTGATGGAGTATCATTTTTGAGGTCAATATAAGGCTTAATAGCCTGTTTGGCTTGTTTATGGTTTGGTGAGGCTTGGGTACTAGATGCTATCCCTATGGCAACCAGGGCGGCCTCAGTCACGCTGACCTTGTGTGTGGCTCCCTCGAAAGTGATGTAAAACTTGGATTTCTGCTCCTTCCAAGTACTAAAGACAAGAGTGATAAAATCCATGTTTATTCTCCCTCAGAAGGCTCTCTCATGAATACCCATTGCAGTAAGCAGAGGCTATGCAAGGGTCATCCACTGAGTGACCATGCTTGTGCTAGGAAGGATCATGATATCCGTTGCAAATGGGACATCACGATGGATAGTATAACGAGGCGATTGAGATGTATCTGTGGAAGACATGATGAACAGAAACGAAAAGTAATACGCGCGAGTGTATAACAGAAAATAGTTTTGAAAGTTTTGAAACCTTTGGTCGCTGGAAAAATTGGCAAGAGCTTCGCTAGCACAAGTGAGGAATGAATCGAATTCGGCCAACTTATAGGTGAATTTGAGGGTCCATTACACTGAATACTAGTTTGGTTGATCAGTTCTGAACATAAATTTGCAGGCTTATACAGTACTATGAAAGTAGGCTAAAAAAATTTCGGCGAAGATTTTTGAGTGTCTGAAGTCATCTGGAGAATGTCCTCCAGGGTTGGCGAAGGATGAGCCTTCGCCCGAGAGGGTCCTCCACCCAATTACTGTCATAAATGCAAATTTTCAAGATCTGAACCTATGGCCAACCTAATTTTGACATTTTAAGACCATCTAGCATGTCAACGAAGGTTCCTAAGGAAATTAAGGTGCTCGGAGAAGGTTCTCAAAATGTTATATTGTTGAGCATTCGCCTAACTGTAAAAAGAGACTTTTTTTTGGAAAAGAACCTTCGCCCTCTTCAATATAGATATATGTGAAGTGGATGTACAATCTGAAAGCTCAGCGAAGGTTTCCAATACTATATAGGCAATTTATGACCGAAATAGTGATTTTATAAGTCATTTTTTGTCAAAATTACTTTCCTTTCTCTTTTTCTATTTTGATGACTTTTCTAACTTTTGCTTATCAGTCTTTCCTCATTTTTTTTTTGTCTTTTCCAAACAAAACTTAACAATCAAATATTGAAAACAAAAAACTGAAAAACAAATAAAAATAAAATATCATTTAGATCATGTTTGTTGAACTGGCGGAGCAGGTTGCCAAAACTTGCGTAATCGGCTGCCATTCACAGGAGTATCTAATCGTTTTCCATCCAAGTGCTCAAGAATTACTGCGCCATAGTTCAGGATTTCATTCACTTTATACGGGCCTTCACCGATATGCTTCAATTTTACCTTGATCAGCTTCGTTTTGTACATCAGTGCGAGATCTCTTGCTTTTAGATCATTTTTATGCAATTGACGATTGTGCCATGCCTTGCGGCGGGCTTTCTCTGCTGCTAACGCATGAAATGCCATCAATCGTGTTTCACATAATTTGTGCAACGCTTCATGACGTAGGTGTAAAGACTTATCATCATTTAACCGTTCTGTTGTCGTTATGCATAAAGATGAAATTTAAAATTCAATCGGCATGACAGCATCTTGACCATAAACCAGTTGAAAGGGTGTTTGATTTGTACTACTTTTGTAAGAAGTTCTAAATGCCCATAATGCTGCATACAGTCTATGTTTTCAATCAAACCGACTTGCTTCAACTGTTTTCGTCATAATAGTGCAGAGAATCTTATTGGAAGATTCAGCTTGACCATTCTAGTAAGGAGTACTAAATTTGTGTATAACAAAAAAATCTTCCAGTAAACACTTTATTGTTTGATTAACAAAGTGTGTACCCTGGTCACTGACAATCTCGACATCCAAATCTGATAATAATATTTTCATAGAGAAACTTGGCCGTGGCATCAGCAACTTTGACAGCTTTGGCTTCAACCCACTTGGTCATATAATCAGTTGCTACGATAATGTATCGGGCCTGAGATCCTCACGTGACATGATGAATAGGGCCAACATAATCCAGTCCCATTTCTCAAACGGTGCTTGCGATAAAATCGGATGCAAGGGTTCATAGTTCTGTCTAGTAGGGTTTAGGGTTGGCTAGCAAAAATCACATGTCTAAATATAATTTTCTATGTCGTTATGAAGCGTAGGCCACCAACAACCTGATTGCAAAAGTTTGTGAACCATAATATCTATAGAGAAATGTCCTCCGCCCATGCCATCATGTGAAAACATGATTAAATCTGGTATTTCATGCGGGCGATAGTGGCTAGGTTTGCTTCATCTCATCTCCCTTCATTGGCCGACTCACCACCTCTTTACGTTTTACATACAAATCATCATAATTGTAAGTTGATCCAAGGAGTTTATCTATTATTTGCCACTATCCCACGACAAGAAATCACAAAACTTAGTGAGGTGAGGAAGACGAGTGTCATAGTCGAAATACGATTGTTATCCTTGTCAAGAAGAGTTTATGACAAAATAGGCAATGTCAAAAAAATCAAACATTGTGTAATTTTAGCCCCAATATACTTAAAGAAGCGTGATAAGTTGAAAATTTATCGGTTGCCCAGGCTTATGCCATACTTGTCTGTTTTTTCCTAATCAAGTGAGGATAGTTGTAAGTATGTTTGTCTATATTAAATAATCAAGTATTGGATGTTTCAAGAGGTATTAATTGTCCTATTACTGGTTTTTTATGGTTACTTAGTGTTGTGAGTTATTGCTTGCTAGGTGACCATTTTTTGTAACCCATAACGCAAATGATAAGTTTATTGATTGCAAGTAATTATTTATTTTTATTTTGACATCTCGTGTCTAGCATTGGTATTGTTTGCTTCATTATGGTTACACCGTATTTTGTTATGGTGAAGTTCAATTATATAGGCAGCCTGAGATTACGACGCCTATAAATAGGTAACGTATTGATCACTAATGTACTCTACAATTAAAGAATTATTACAAGTAATGTTTAACAATGTTTATGATGCATAAATCATGAATGTAACAAAATGACATCATCACAGGATGAGAGTTCTCATCCATTCTCATTCCTCTAGTTTGATTAGTCGTTTGACAAATTGTATTTCAAAGTAGGTAAGGTAGCAATTGCACCAAACAGGTGAGCAAGCAAACCCCATAGGTATGCCATCGATTTGTTTCTAACTTCTATTTCGAAATTGAATGATACAGCTGGAGATCAACACATTGTTCCACCAGATCAATGTTTGCTCAACCAATGTTCATAATCTTGTTGATTTTAGGTCAAAATCCATTGACCTTAATTTTATAACATAGGCTTCTGTGTTCTTTGGTTACATTTGCTAGCTTGTACACTTCATGTATCATGTGTGTGATAATTGTAGTTAACCTATCTGGCCTTCGTAGTAGCATGTTTTCATAGCACTTTGAGATGCCACAAAACATGCTTCAATCAAGAGGAGCCACTTGGCCTTCCACTTTGAATTATTGAATGAAGCTGAGGCCGGAATTATGCATAGAACAGTCACCCGAACTATGATCATAAGATCAAAGAAGTTGTGGAGACAAGTGGAACCATGCTAGTTGCAGATGAAGAACACAATTTTGATACCGATACGATGCAGATTGTGACTCGCAGTCGCCAATGGAGCACATGATAGAGGAGCAAACATCCCAGTTCAAGATGAGCATACAACTCAAAAACCTAATTTGATGAAGGAAGTTGTTGAGGATGATATCGAAACATTGCTATTTGAAGATGGCTACCAACCTCCTAAGGAGATCAGAGAGAAATTCAAAAGAGCGAAGGTCAAGCCGACTGCTGAAGAAGTCCGAAAATTTGATTTGTCCGATTTAACCTCTGGTACGATTTTTCTAGCTTTACAATCTTTATTCAATAATGCTGGAAGTGTGATAGATTATGTTAGAGACAAAGAGTTCCAAAACTGTTGCTGGTGTCAACAACGAAGGAACAACAATTGGAAGACCACTTTATGCATGCCATAATTTAGAAATGCACAAAAATTTGATCATAAACACTTAGATATGACCTAGGACTGTCCGTGTCCGTACAACATCAATACAGAACAATAATTCACACTTGTGAAAGCTAGATCAACCATAAAATCAACATTCTACACATAGAAACTCAAGATATCACATCAGTTGCACATAGAAACACAAGAGATGAATTCTCTACAAAGAAAGAATTTTGATTGATTATTTTTCCATGAAGGTATAGCTACTTATAGCTTCCAAAATGTCATTTTCCCACTTGTCCCAAACTTGACCTCAATTGGAAACAACTAAATTCTTCATCAAAAACCTAGAAATACTAGTCTAGATGCAATGTATCATATTTAGCCAATTAGAATGGGTCCAAAATCGAACTCATCCACTTATCTACTTGCCAAAAATAGTACAAACACTATTAAGCCCTTATTGAAAAATATGAAACTATCTCAAAGTTGAGATCTCATTTTGGCCTCCAAAAAACAACAAACTAGTTGACAATTTTTCACACTCCCTCTTCAACTAGTTTTAGCATAGATTTAGATAGAACTCCAAGTGAGCATGATCTTTTGCATTATATCTTGGGAATAGAAGTATTTAGAACTTCTCAATTTACTCTCATTTGTCAAGAATGGTATGCTAATTTTATTCTAAAAAGATTTCATATGGTAGATGCAAAGTCTTGTGATACACCAATGGAGTCAAATGTAAAGCTCACTATAAGAGGTAATCAAAGATCCTTCAAGGACATTAATCTCTATAGGAAGCTAGTTGGTTCACTCATATATATAACCATCACAAGACCTGATCTAAGCTATTGTGTTGGTAGATTAAGCCAATCCATGCATGATACTAGTGTGGAGCATTGGAAACTAGGCAAGAGGGTATTGAGATACATCTTGAGAACTAATGATTTTAAGATTGTTTATGGAGGATCATAACTAAACCTGTATGGATTTTCATATTCGGACTTCTCTGGAGATCAAATGGATAGGAAATCCATAAGTGCACATGCTATTTTCATAACTGATGGAGTTATCTCTTGGACGTCAAAAAAACAAGCTACAATCTCATTGTCATCTAGTGAGGCCGATCAGTACAAAGCTCTTACATCTTGCACAAAGGATATGTTATGGATCAAAAGGATGGTAATGGATTTTCACTTGTTGGATTTTTTAGAGAGTTCAATCATCTTTTGTGATAAGCTTTCAAACCAAATATTGGCAAGGAATCCTATTTTTCATGCAAGGAGCAAGCATATTGAAAGTGGCTTATCGAATTGTGGGAGAACAAGTCATGGAGAAGGGGGTGGAGCTTCAACATGTTTATTCAAGGGAGTGAAGCATAGAACAACATCAAACTCTTTTTCTAGTGCCATCTTGATATCATCAACATCTTGATTGTTACCTCCACTCAAAATGATATCAATCATATAGATTAGAAGAATGGTAACATCATTTCCAACAAATCTATAGTAAAGTGAATGATCATACTCACTGATCTTGAAATTTTGAGAAAGAAGAAATGTGTAAGCTTAGCATACCAACTCCTCATTTGATTTATACATGCTACTTATCGAATCAATCTATCTTCTTATTGCGTTCAACATCATGTCAGAATGTATGCTTCTCTGTAGCTATTTATAACTGATAGATCTCTTATTGTTTCGTGTGATCTATTGAATACTTCAATGTTGCAATATTCTTTACACTACTTTACACTCTGAAATTGTTTGACTACAAAATCACTTTAGTACTAATGATTCCAAAGTTATTTGCTTAAGGATTGAACGTGACTTCTGTCATTATAGCTTTGTTTAATTATTGATAGGCGTAGTCATGCATTAGGAAAGAAGGCTTATTCCGTTGTGCTCAATAGTTAGTTCATAGACTTTGAATTATCGAATCGTCCTTCCTTCTTCCAACATAATGAGCTTTGCCCAGACCTATCATGTCGAATTCTGAGGACAACATTCATTTCACATCTTTATTAGTTCGACACTATTGTTGAATAGCAATGTGTCATCCACGTACGAGGTAATGATAATAAAAAAATGTTGCGCTGACTTGAATTAAACATTCAAATATGAAGTGCTTGGGTTATAACCATGATCGATAAAAAAAAGTGTTGATCCTCTACAACCAAGCTCTAGTAGATTGCTTCAAGTCGTAAAGTGCTCTATGGAGTTTACATACATGATTCTCCTTATCATTTATCGTCACAAGATATCATGTAGGTATCTTCTTAGATAACTCCATTCAGATACGTTGTATGTACATCCATATGATGTATCTCCAGATTCTTTGCAGCAGCATACGATATTTACTAGAAGTCTGATTGAAGAATGATTTACTACCGGACTGAAAGTCTCACTATAGTCGATATTCAGGATTTGAAAAAATTCTCGTGCAACAAGTGGAACTTTCCTTCAATCAATACTTCCATCTGCTTGGTATTTTATCTTAAATACCCATTTGCAATCAACTACATTGTTGTTGGCAAGTAATTTGACAATAGTCCAATTTTGGTTTTTGATGAAAGACAAATATTTTCCATCCATAGCTTCTCACCATAGATCGGAGTCTGACTGACTGAGTGCTTCTTTGACAATAGTCAGCTCTCAAATGAGATAAAAGACAAATTCATCAGTATATATGTTAGGTGGTTTGCAATCTCTTGTCGATCTTTTGGGAGATGAATGAGGCTGATAATCATTTTCTCGATCATATTGTTGTTGAGCTACAACATCTTCTTCTGATTCGTTCTTGATAAGTTTTCGCCTGAAGTTGATGAATTCGAACCTTTGATAGAAATCGTCAAATCAAAAATAGGAGTGTTGGATAGTTCGATTGTCTGAGCCTGTGAAGTCGATAAATTGATCCTAAATTGAGCCTGTGAAGGCTGATGAATAGCTTGGATTCAACAAAATCATACAACATATGAGTTCTATCTGAAGTGGTATAACCAATAAAAATGGATTTGATATTGTGGGAGTCTAGGTGATCTCCTGTAATATCTGCACATAGGAGATTCGATAGTGAAGGTTTGGAGCCTATCCAAGTTTCATAAGGTGATTTGTTTGAGAGCCCTTTAGTTGAGCATTTGTTTTGAATATATGCTACAGTGGAAACGGCTTTAGCCCAGAAGGATTTAGGAAGTTTCACGTGAGCAAGCATACTCTTAGCCGCGTCAACTAAAGGTTTGATTCTTTCTCTCAACAAGTCCATTCAACTGTGGTGAATAAGAAGCAATGAATTGTTGTTCAATGTCTTTGCTACGGCAATACTCTTTGAATTCGGTTGAGATGTATTCTCCCCCATTGTCTTGACCTCAGTGCTTTACTTCTTCAATTTCGAATTCTGCATGCTCCTTGAATTGTCCCAAGAGGTTGAAAGCCTCCAACTCCTGCTTAAAGAAATAAACAGTTGTTCTTCTCAAAAAAAATTCTATAAAAGTAATAAAGTACTTTTCACCAAGTAACGACAAAATTTGCATCGGGCCACATATATCTAAATGAATAATGTCTAGAATATCTTTTGTTGCATACTTATGAATCAATCTAAATGGAATCCTAGTTTGCTTTCCAACAATGTAGTTGTGATAGACAGGGAGGTCGATCTTCTTGTCTAGATGATCGAGATCAAGTATTAAGGATTGTCTAAACATGTTCAATATAAATGTATGATTCAAGTGCCCTGACCTATAGTGCCAAAGTAATGAATCAATCTATAAGTATCCAAGCCTCTTTCCGAGTGCAAGGATCTTATTCTTCCTATCAATAATTTGACATTGATCATATTCAAATTCTACCCTATGACATAGATTAGTAATTCGGCTTACTGATAATAGATTTTTCGACAATTTAGAAACATACAAAACATTCAATAGTAACTTGAATTGGTCATGTTGGAACTTCAATCTTATAGCGCCTTCACCTGTGATAGTATGTGCACTATCATCGCCAAGATGAATGAATCTTCTTTGTATTGCAAGGCGTATAGGAATGAAAATGTTGCAATGACTGGTCATATGTTGAGTGGCTCCAAAATTGAAAAACCGAGCATTATCAACTTGTGTTTTTTGATCTCTAATCATAAAGCTCCTTCATCCATGTCTTGAACTAGGAATTGACATATAACTGTAACTGCATTTGTCTGTTGATCTGACTACTTCTTGTTGGCGTTCTTCGCTTTCAATATCTTGAAATCCTTAATCTCATGATTATCATGGTTGCAATATTTATCAAACATCTTCTTCTTCGACTAGGGATTCGATAAGTGCTCTTGACTTTGTCTCGCTTTCTAATTCGATAAAAATTGTTTCAAGCCTTTTTTCTTCTAACATTTAGTGAAGTTTTTTTTTTTTTTATTTACATATAGAGCATGTGATATTGAATTCGAAGAGTTGTCTGAGCTTCTTCGATTGTCTTCTTGCAGCAACCTAGCGATTACTCTTGAGAGAGTTAAATCTGAGTGTGTCATTATGATCATCACCTAGTTTTCGTATGTAGGTGGCAGACTCGATAGCAATGTCATAATTGTGTCTTGTTCGTCAATAGTTGATCCAACAACTGCCATCTCCTGCAACAGATTCTTCAACTGGTTAACGTTATTCTGAAGCAAATCACTGGCAGATATCTTGAGTGAGAAGAATTTTCTTCTAAGATGCAACTTTGAAGTCACGTCTCTCACATCATATAGTGCGCTCATCAGGTTGTCACATACTTCTTTTGAAGTTTGAGCTTCAGATACCAATTCACCTATCTACTATATTGAGAATGATTACGTGAAAGCTTTACCATCCTCCAGTTTCCATTTGGAGCCGGTTGTGTCGTCTTCAAGCTTCAATTCAATTCCTGTGACAACATCCCATAGTCTATTGGCAATTAGCAAATTAGTGCTCTAATACCATGTTGGAAGTCTTAGAAGGAAAAGATGCTCAATAGAGAAATTGTTGTGTTCGATAGATGCACTATCGGGCTCTACGGAATAATCCTTCTCTCGTTGTATGACTGCGCCTACTAAAATCAAACAAAACTATCGCAACTATCGCCACATTCGAGTCTAATTGATTCTAACATTGAAATCATCAAAATCTGTTAGATTGATTTTGTAGATAGACATAACTGAATAAAACATTGTTGTATCGAATATTACAGTATCAAATATAGCTAATTTTTGAAGTATTCAATAGTTTAGACAAAACTATAAGAGAACGTAATCAAATTGCAATTAAAAAAATAAGCATTTTCATTCTAACATAGTACTGAATGCGATAATTCAGTAAGTAGCATGTACAAATCAAAAGAATCGTGAGCACAAAACAATAGAAAATGTAACAAAGTACTCGAAACTATCTCTAAGTATCTGATTGACTCTATCTGACACTTCCGCTAATAAGCAGTAAGTGTTTCTAGCAATGCGCTATATTAATCTCCAAGATCAATAGCTAATGATCAATCTTAACCTAAAAAATAATCAACAATTTATACTAGTTATGAATTCCATTTAGGCTTATCCAAATGACAGTTGAGGACAGCTATTGGTCGTAGATCACAATTCGAACTTAACCAAATCGCATTGTCATTTATTTAATTGGGCTTCTCAAAAACTACATACAAAAACCATTAGGGCAAGTCATTAGCTTCACAACAAGGGTGTCAAAGGCTATAAGTGTATCAAATAGAGGTCATTTATTAAGTGCAAAGGTTTTGTAGTCCTTTAGTTCTTTCTCATTAGGTTTGCAAGAATGGTCCATAGCCCAATAAAGATGGTTGCATTGAAGCCAACTGTAGGAAGACTCCAACCTATGGGAGAATCTATTGGCTTTGCATTCGATGGTTTTATTAAGTACCATGGGGACCTAACATTCATCAAAAGCATAGATGTAACTGTTACAAGACCAAACTTTTTACCCCCTATCATAGCCAAACATGGATGAATTAAATGCCTCAATAAAATGTTACGATACAAATCACCATAATCATAAACCGATAGGAGTAGTTGTTACATGCCAACATGTCATGACAACAAACCATAAAACTTAGTGAGGTGAGGAAGATAGGTGTCATTTAGCCGTTATCCTTGAAGAGTGTCAAAAATGCCGAAACGCGTAAGTAAAATGTTGATTGGCATATGTCAACTTTGACCGGTCAACCAAAATGTCGATCGATGTGTGTCGATGCGACATATCCAAATGTCGATCGATATGGTGCCACTTAATTTGAAGCTCGTCACCTACCTAGTCCAAATCTTTAAGGACTGCCCATATTCCATCTATGTATTCAAATGATGGAGTAAACGTTAGGTTCAACTAGTGCCACTACAAAATCACAACGAAACTTATGATGACTGCTTTCACAATTGATTACAACCACGATCTATCTTGTAAACATATTATTAGATTAGTCATTCATACAAGATTAATTCAATGCATGTATCTATTTGTATTGATTAACGACTTAAAATGGTAGCAACAGAGTGAGTCAAACATTAGACAGTCAAAGAGAGTGTGTGTGTGGTTGCCATAGCTATCACTATCGATTTGCATTCTACATTTAGTTGCATATACATTTTCATGTGCTCCTGCAAGCTACACTTATTGTTTTTGTGTTTGTCTATGTAATCAATATATAATAGGCATAGTACATGCATGGAGGAAAATCATTAAGCCCTCCAGCTTTGACATTTTTTTTAGCATGGTATCAGAGCGATGTGATAATCAAAGCATGATTCTATCAATTTGATAGAATAATCGTGTTCTTGTTTTGATAGAATAACTAGATATCCACAGTCATCGATAGATCATTGCGATTGTCAAGTATTTGATTTAGAATCTAACGAACTTCCATATGGATTTACAAAGTAAGGTTGGTAGACAAGCTAGATGGATCCAACTATCTATGGAAATTCTACATGAGAACAGTGTTGATGGCCAAGGAGTTGTAGGAGATCGTCACTGGCATCAAAGCTAAACCCGATGCAAAATGAACAAGCCGTTTCTAAATGGAAGCTAAAGAATGGTAAAGCATTTGCTTCAATCATTCTAAACATTCTCAATCCTCAGATCGGTCACGTCAGTCAAGCCCAAACTTTACAAGAAATGTGGGACATACTTAGCATTCTATATGAAGCGAGAGACGTGACTTCCAAGTTACACCTTAAAAGGAAAATTATCTCGCTCAAAATGTCTAATGGTGACTCTTTGCAGGCTCATATCAACTAGTTCAAGACTCTCCTAGAGCAAATGGTGACTATCGGATCAGTCATCGATGATTCAGATACAATTATGACATTGCTTTCAAGTCTGCCATCTACATACAAAAATTGGGTGATAATTATATCGACACACTCAGATCTAACTCTAGCAAGAGTTATCATGATGTTGCTGCAAGAAGACATTCGCAGTCGGTACAGAACATCATATTCTTCGAAATGCGATCAGAAGTGCTTCTCAAGATGGCCTCTCACACATTAGCGATATGAAAAAACAGCAATAGTTCTAAAATTCTACTTCCACGATCATGCTTCTAGCAGAAATTTCTCTTTTGTGGAAATAGCAAGAAGGGACCGATTTTATGAACCTGACAAGTGTACCCATTGTAGATACCTCTTATTGTCCAGTGACATGAAACTTGTGTTTTCGCTTGCTGTCAGCGATCTCCAACAGCCTTGTTCGTTGTCCAGTGACCTGAAAATTTGTGTTTGCAATGGTTCTTCTTGTCGTCCAGTGATCTCCAGAAAGCTTGTTTGCTTTCCAATGATTTCTAGCAGGATGCAACAAAAGATTTACAATCTTCCTTGCTGTCCAACGATCTCCAAAAAAAACCTTGTTTGTTGACCATTGATCTTCAACAATTTATAAGTAAGAAGGAATTGACAATCTCTCTTGCAGTCCAAAGATTTCCAACAGCATGCAGCTATCTGGCAGTTTTATGCTTGAATTTATTTCAAATCTATTGAACAACTCCGCCTTCAGATAAGGTGGTGTTGCAACTCTGGAAAACCTCCTAAGAAAGATCTCTGGTTTGCTAGCCAGGTATCTTTTGTAGTCCTGCCTGTTTTCTTTGGGCTATCGTCCTCTGAATCATTTGGTGGCGTGTTGGATGATCAATCGTGACTCCTGTACTTCCCTTGCTCTGCTGCTGCGCTGTTCTGTGGTCGTTTTCTGGAGGTTTTCTGCTCCGGGGCTGTTTACAGTACTCCTGTGCTGCGCTTTCTTACTGGTAATCAGTTGCTGGCCCCGTTCCTTATTTTGCTTGCGCTCTATGCCTACAGTTTTTTGAGGCACTTTATGGTAAGGATGTAAATCATGCTAAACTGGATAAGTTGGATTTGAGGGAGAATGTTATAATTATGCAAGCTAATATGATAGGCAAGAATGAACAACAAAGACAACCTAAAAGCTTATATTCTATATCGGAATCAAGACGTTTTTAGGACCACTTGTTCAGAAAGGTGGTATCCTACATAATTTGCAACTTGTTTGATGTAATACCTTGAAAAAAATCTCATATTAGGAATAATGATTAAAATATTTTCTCTTCTTGTCTACAACCCATAATATTTTCAATGTGAAATGGGTGTAAGGCTAATACATGGACATGTGGTTGAAAGAGAATAGATTTATGTGGTCCATTGGAAAAAGATGGCCGATAAAAGATTTGTGTTATGAATCAAGAAAGATATTTTAGTTTAATAATCCACAACGTGGTGGATAGGAACTTGCCTTGTGAGATTACCCACCCAGGTTCTAGTCGCCATATGCTTGTATCAATCCTTAGTTGCCCATTTCGGAACGGAATGCCAAAAATATTTACGTTCCGTTTTAACAAAGGAATCTAGTTGTTGGGCAGGATGATCGTTTGGATGATTGTTTGACTGTCAGAGATGAATGCAATCATTTGCACAACAGAGAACGTGCGTGCGAACTATTTCTCAAAGTCTTAAGAGAGAAGTTCTGAAATTCCTGCCCTTCATTACGTAATTGCCCAGAGGAGTTCGTTCCCACTGCGCATAACATGCTTCTCATTGATGATAGCCCAGAGAATAGCATCCTGAACCCAAGAGACAATGCCATTTTCCCAAACAGCATATGACTGCAGAAAAGATCGTTCCTCAACTCTTGATTCAACTTTGTTACTGGACTTGTAGATTCTAGCTTACGTGTTCCTGAATATGTTGCTAGGCATCGAATCGGGCAAGCGCCATTGGGCAAAGAGTCTCTATTGTAGATTGTATTCCCGTTGTTTCAGCGGAGCCGGACTTCTGTAGTGTGGATCCCGTTGTATTGTCCGTGGTGCCAGAATGTCATATTGTTCCCAAAATGTCATATTGTTGATCATTCGCCTAACTCAAAAACGAGACTTTTTTTTGGAAAAAGAACCTTCGCCCACTTCAATATAGATATATCTTAAGTGGATGTACAATCTGACAGCTCAGCGAAGGTTTCCAATACTGTATAGGCAATTTATGACCGAAACAGTGATTTTATAAGTCATTTTTCGTCAAAAATACTTTCCTTTCTCTTTTTCTATTTTGATGACTTTTTTGATAATCAAGATCAATCTCAAAAATCTAAGGCAAAGACACACTACAACATGCATACATTAATCATGCAAGTACATACACACACGTGGAAGATGTAATTTCAAAACACTAAGTATGAAAAGTCCTAGCTCACAAGTAGAGAGAGAATGCAACAAATTGGGCTCGGGTAGAGAGATAAACAACCAATGTGACTAGAACTCAAAATCTCATTAATCTCCAAGAAAAGCAATACAATAATGAAGTGGATCATCCTACATGTCGTATATTGAGGTAGTCCATCCTCTAATTCTATTGGACTCCCTTTTTGGCACCTCTTACATCCTATTGTATGAGTGACTCAATATCCCATGATCTTGATTGGACCCTTTCTCACTTATGATTGGACCCTTGACTCCTAAAATGATTTGGACCAATCAAAACACAAGAATTGCGTTTTGTCTAACTAGGGTGACATTCGCAAGAATCGCGTTTTGTCTAACTAGGGTGTCACTCTCTCTCTCTCTCTCTCTCTCTCTCTCTCTCTCTCTCTCTCTCTCTCTCTCTCTCTCTCTCTCTGCAGATATTACAAGAGATCACCTACACTCCCACAATATCAAATCCATTTTCATTGGTTATGCCACTTCAGATAGAACTCATATGTTGTATGATTATGTTGAATCGAAGCTATTCATCAGCAGAGATATTGTTTTATTGAGGATCAATCTATTGACCTCAAAGGCTCAGACAGTCGAGCTATCAAACACTCCTATTTCCGATTTGACTATTTCTATTGAAGGTTCGAATTTATCAGGCGAACAACTTATCAAGAACGAATCAGAAGGAGATGTTGTAGCTCAACAACAACATAATCGAGAAAATGATTATCAGCCTCATTCATCTCCCAAAAGATCGACAAGAGATTGCAGACCACCTAACATATATATTGATGAATTTGTTGGTTATCTCATTTGAGAACTCACTATTGTCAAAGAAGCACTCAGTCAGTCAGACTCCGATCTATGGAGAGAAGCTATGGATGGAGAATATTTATCTTTCATCAAGAACCAAACTTGGACTATTGTCAAATTACCTGCCAAGAGAAATGTAATTGATTGCAAATGGGTATTTAAGATAAAATACAAAGCAGATGGAAGTATCGATTGAAGGACAGTTCGACTTGTTGCATGAGCATTTTTTCAAATCCTCAATATTGACTATAGTGAGACTTTCATTCCGGTAGTAAAGCATTCTTCAATCAGACTTCTAGTAACTATCATATGTTGCTGAAGAGAATCTGGAGATACATCATATGGATGTACATACAACGTATCTGAATGGAGTTGTCTAAGAAGATACCTACATGATATCTTCTGAAGGTTATCTAACAAACGACAAGGAGAATCATGTATGTAAACTCCATAGAGCACTTTACGACTTGAAGCAATCTACTAGAGTTTGGTTCTAGAGGATCAACACTTTTTTTTATCGATCATGGTTAGAATCCAAGCATTTCATATTTGAATGTTTCATTCAAGTCAGGGCAGCATTTTTTAATTATCATTACATTGTACGTGGATGACACATTGCTATTAAACAATAGTGTCGAACTAATGAAGATGCAAAATGAATGTTGTCTCAAAATTTGACACCAAAATGAATGTTGTCTCAAAATTTGACATGTGGTATCAGAGCTCGTGTTTCAGGTTATGAAGGAGAAAATCAGATCTATCAATGATTTGGTGAAGATATCAAGTCTAGAGCATGCTAGAGAGGATTCTACACCAAAATCGGATTTTTTGCTTTTGTAGATTGGATCTTTTGTAGATCAAAACACTAAATAGGTCAATATACTTGTTCAATTCCATTTTTTGAATTCACATGCTGGATTTGGCCAATTTTTGGATCATTGGTTCAGCCTAAGTGGTGGCTTATAGATTGCATATCAAATTTTCATCATTTGCATGTATTGGAATAGTCAATTTTTTGTGATTTTGTCAAAACCCTAATTTTGATTGGATCTCTAGATAGTGAGGTTGCTGGACTTCATTTGAGTGTGTTTCAATCTTAGGAAGTGGCAAAAGTCATTAGATTGAGGATAGATCATAGGTTGATCAAGATTCCATGATTCTATGTGTTGATTTGCTTGGATAAGTGCTAGAAGAGAATTTGTGAGATAGTTTCAAATCTTGGTGATTTCTTTTGAAAGCATTTGTTGTTGTTCAAAGGAGTGCTTTGTGCATTGAAGCAGGTTGAAAGAGAAGATCAGGTCATTGCTACATGGCAACCTCAATTGGAATCATGTTGGAAGCCAATGATAGGCTTACCTCAAGTAACTATTCATTATGGAAAGTGAGGATGGAGTCACTTCTTGAGATGAATGATGTTTTGGATATTGTTGTAGGTTTGGAGGAGAGACCAGCAACACAACAAGATCAATTGAGGTATGACAAGAGGTCCAAGAAGGCTCTACACATGATAAAGATGAATGTTACCAATGAACTTCTCAAGGAAGTTGGTAAGTGCACATCATCTTTGGAAGCTTGGAATTCATTGAAGAAGCTTTATGAATCCAAGTCTACTTCTAGAGTGTTGACTCTTAGAAGGCAAATCTTTTCTTGTTTGCAAAAGAATGAAGAAAGTCCAAGTACTTTTGTTTTGAGAATGAAAGCATTGAATGATGAGTTAGCTTGCATAGATGAAAGCATTAAGGAAGGAGAGCTTATTCAAGTGATTCTTAATGGCTTGTTGGATGCTCATGCTAACATTGTTCAAAGTATTGCTATTCAAAAGACTTTGCCAAGTTTGATGGATCTTCAAGAGATCTTGATCAATGAGGAATATTGGCTTCAAGCAAGAGGTGGATCGACATCAACACTTCAAGAGGATGCTATCTTCACAAAGGGCAAATTCAAGGGCAAAACCAAAAGCAAGTGGTCTAAAGGGCAAGATCAAGTGGATGCTTCTTCAAGTGGCAAAAAGAAGGATAGATTAAAGCTCAAGTGCTTCTATTGTGGCATCAAAGGACACTTTGCAAGTGAGTGCTACAAGAAGAAGAGAGATCAAGGAGACAAGCGAGGTAATCTTACTCTTGATGAGGATGGTTTGGATGTGCAAGATGCAAATGATGATGCCTTTGTGATGTCTTCATGTATGCTTGATAATGATGGAGATCTAGATCCTTGGTGGATTGATAGTGGAGCAAGTTCACACATGACCTTTCACAAAGAGTACTTCACTTCTTTGTCGGCATATGGAGATGACAAGAGGGTGATCTACACGGCCAATGATGGTGAGTGTGCAATCAAAGGGATTGGCACAATTCCTATTTCTCTCTCTACAAATAGGAATGTTCATTTGGAGGATGTCTTGTTTATTCCATCTATTACCAAGAATTTGCTTAGTGTGAGTCAAATGCTAAGTAAGGGCCTCAAGGTGGAGTTTGATGGAGATGCTTGTTTGATCAAAAGGAAGGATGTCTTGATTGGAAAAGGTAAAAGGCAAGGGAAGTTGGAAGGACACCTTTTGAGATGCTATTCAAGAGGAGGCCGAGTGTCAACTTTCTGAGAACCTTTGGATGCACATGCTATGTCAACATTAGTCTTGATGATAGGACCAAGGAGGATCCATCTTCAAGAAGAGGTATTTTTGTTGGATATAGTGAGGTGAGTAAAGCCTACAAGGTTTACATTCCTTCTACTAACAAAGTGATTGTTGGTAGAGATGTCATTTTTTATGAGGGAAATATTCCAAAGGTGTCTTCAAGCATGATTGATGGTAAAGTAGATGGGTCTAACATTCTTGATGTTGATGAGAAGGATCTTACTTTGGATGGTGGTGATGATGGACCTTCATCAAGTCAAAAGCCAAGGAGAACATCAAGAGAAAGACAAGTACCTTCAAGGCTTACAAATGATCAAAAGGGTAAGCAAGTAGTTTCTGGAAATTATGTTGCTTTCCTAACTTCTTTGGATGAGCCTACAAGTGTAGATCAAGCAAGGAAAGAAGAGGAGTGGATCCAAGCAATGGATCTTGAGTATCAATCTCTTATGAAGAGTGGAACATCTTTTGGAAGATCTTCTTGTGTACATGGAGCTATGCAAGTGGATGGATGTTATCTTGCTGTAAAATCAAGTAATGGATCTGGAAAACAAAATTTGATGATCACGTTGAAGATCAAGAAGTTGATCTCGAAGCGCTTCAACTAGTCAAAAGGGAAGGTGGCAATTTGGAGCTAGTCAAGAGCATCAAAGGAGAGGTAATTGGCAAAGGTGTTATGGATCTATTTTTGCAGCATATTGAAGACTCAAGTAAGGTCAAAGGAACAGCAAGGAAGTGTTGTTCAAGTTTACTTTACTTGTTCTATCTCATGTTTGAGCAATTTCATGTGGATGTGTGCAAATTGTCAAGATATGATAAAACTCGCTACATTGGTGAGCATTGTTTTAATGTTGGATTTGTACTAGCATTCTTGGCTGATTTTGCTGATGGAAATGAAGCTATTGGAGGTTAATTCAAGTCAGCGCAACATTTTTTTATTATCATTACCTCGTACGTGGATGACACATTGCTATTCAACAATAGTGTCGAACTAATAAAGATGTGAAATGAATGTTGTCCTCAGAATTCGACATGATAGGTCTGGGCGAAGCTCATTATGTTGGAAGAAGGAAGGACGATTCGATAATTCAAAGGCTATGAAAGAACTATTGAGCACAACGGAATAAGCCTTCTTTCCTAATGCATGACTATGCCTATCAATAATTAAACAAAGCTATAATGACAGAAGTCACGTTCAATCCTTAAGCAAATAACTTTGGAATCATTAGTACTAAAGTGATTTTGTAGTCAAACAATTTCAGAGTGTAAAGTAGGGTAAAGAATATTGCAGGGTTGAAGTATTCAACAGATCAGACGAAACAATAAGAGATCTATCAGTTATAAATAGCTACAGAGAAGCATAGAGATCTATCAGTTATAAATAGCTACAGAGAAGCATACATTCTGACATGATATTGAACGCAATAAGAAGATAGATTGATTCAGTAAGTAGCGTGTACAAATCAGATGAGGAGTCGGTATGCTAAGCTTAACACTTTTCTTCTTTGTCAAAATTTTAAGATGAGTGAGTATGATCATTCACTTTACTATAGATTTGTTGGAAATGATGTTACCATTCTTCTAATCTATATGATTGATATCATTTTGAGTGGAGGTAACAATCAAGATGTTGATGATATCAAGATGGCACTAGAAAAAGAGTTTTATGTTGTTCTATGCTTCACTCCCTTGAATAAACATGTTGAAGCTCCACCCCCTTTTCCATGACTTGTTCTTCCACAATTTGATAAGCCACTTCAATATGCTTGCTCCTTGCATGAAAAATAGGATTCCTTGCCAATATTTGGTTTGATAGGTTATCACAAAAGATGATTGGACTCTCTGAAAAATCCAACAAGTGAAAATCCATTACCATCCTTTTGATCCATAACATATCCTTTGTGCAAGATGTAAGAGCTTTGTACTGATCGGCCTCACTAGATGACAATGAGATTGTAGCTTGTTTTTTTGACGCCCAAGAGATAACTCCATCAGTTATGAAAATAGCATGTGCACCTATGGATTTCCTATCCATTTGATCTCTAGAAAAGTCCGAATCTGAAAATCCATACAGGTTTGGTTATGATCCTCCATAAACAATTCCAAAATCATTAGTTCGCAAGATGTGTCTCAATACCCTCTTGCCTAGTTTCCAATGCTCCACACCAGTATCATGCATGAATTGGCTTAATCTACCTACACAATAGCTTAGATCAGGTCTTGTGATGGTTATATCTATGAGTGAACCAACTAGCTTGCTATAGAGAGTAATGTCCTTGACGGATCTTTCATTGCCTCTTATAGTGAGCTTTACATTTGACTCCATTGGTGTATCACAAGACTTTGCATCTACCATATGAAATCTCTTTAGAATAAAATTAGAATACTTCTCTTGACAAACGAGAGTAAATTGATAAGTTCTAAATACTTCTATTCCCAAGATATAATGCAAAAGATCATGTTCACTTGGAGTTCTATCTAGATCTATGCCAAAACTAGATGAAGAGGGAGTGTGAAAAATTGTCAACTAGTTTGTTGTTTTTTGGAGGCCAAATGATGAGATCTCAACTTTGAGATAGTTTCATATTTGTCAATAAGGGCCTAATAGTGTTTGTACTATTTTTGGCAAGTAGATAAGTGGATGAGGTCAATTTTGGACCCATTCTAATTGGCTAAATATGATACATTGCATCTAGACTAGTATTTCTAGGTTTTTGATGAAGAATTTAGTTGTTTTCAATAGTGGTTTTTGATGAAGTATCATTTTTGATGTCAATATAAGGCTTAATAGCCTATTTGGCTTGTTTATGGTTTGGTGAGGCTTGGGTACTAGATGCTATCCCTATGGCAACAAGGGCGGCCTCAGTCACGCTGACCTTGTGTGTGGCTCCCTCGAAAGTGATGTTAAACTTGGATTTCTGCTCCTTCCAAGTACTAAAGACAAGAGTGATAAAATCCATGTTTATTCTCCCTGAGAAGGCTCTCTCATGAATACCCATTGCAGTAAACAGAGGCTATGCAAGGGTCATCCACTGAGTGACCATGCTTGTGCTAGGAAGGATCATGATATCCGTTGCAAATGGGACATCACAATGGATAGTATAACGAGGCGATTGAGATGTATCTGTGGAAGACATGATGAACAGAAAGGAAAAGTAATACGCGCGAGTGTATAACAGAAAATAGTTTTGAAAGTTTTGAAACCTTTGGTCGCTGGAAAAATTGGCAAGAGCTTCGCTAGCACGAGTGAGGAATGAATCGAATTCAGCCAACTTATAGGTGAATTTGAGGGTCCATTACACTGAATACTAGTTTGGTTGATCAGTTCTGAACATAAATTTGCAGGCTTATACAGTACTATGAAAGTAGGCTAAAAAAATCTCGGCGAAGATTTTTGAGTGTCTGAAGTCATCTGGAGAATGTCCTCCAGGGTTGGCGAATAAATGCAAATTTTGACTGTCATAAATGCAAATTTTCAAGATCTGAACCTATGGCCAACCTAATTTTGACATTTTAAGACCATCTAGCATGTCAACGAAGGTTCCTAAGGAAATTAAGGTGCTCGGCGAAGGTTCTCAAAATGTCATATTGTTGAGCATTCGCCTAACTGTAAAAAGAGACTTTTTTTTGGAAAAGAACCTTCGCCCTCTTCAATATAGATATATCTGAAGTGGATGTACAATCTGAAAGCTCAGCGAAGGTTTCCAATACTATATAGGCAATTTATGACCAAAATAGTGATTTTATAAGTCATTTTTTTGTCAAAATTACTTTCCTTTCTCTTTTTCTATTTTGATGACTTTTCTAACTTTTGCTTATCAATCTTTCCTCATTTTTTTTTGTCTTTTCCAAAAAAAACTTAACAATCAAATATTGAAAACAAAAAACTGAAAAACAATTAAAAATAAAATATCATTTAGATCATGTTTGCTGAACTGGCGGAGCAGGTTGCCAAAACTTGCGTAATCGGCTGCCATTCACAGGAGTATCTAATCGTTTTCCGTCCAAGTGCTCAAGAATTACTGCGCCATAGTTCAGGATTTCATTCACTTTATACGGGCCTTCACCGATAAACTTCAATTTTCCCTTGATCAGCTTCGTTTTGTACATCAGTGCGAGATCTCTTGCTTTTAGATCATTTTTATGCAATTGACGATCGTGCCATGCCTTGCGGCGGGCTTTCTCTGCTGCTAACGCATGAAATGCCATCAATCGTGTTTCACATAATTTGTGCAACGCTTCATGACGTAGGTGTAAAGACTTATCATCATTTAACCGTTCTGTTGTCGTTATGCATAAAGATGAAATTTAAAATTCAATCGGCATGACAGCATCTTGACCATAAACCAGTTGAAAGGGTGTTTGATTTGTACTACTTTTATAAGAAGTTCTAAATGCCCATAATGCTGCATACAGTCTATGTTTTCAATCAAACCGACTTGCTTCAACTGTTTTCGTCATAATAGTGCAGAGAATCTTATTGGAAGATTCAGCTAGCACAAGTGAGGAATGAATCGAATTCAGCCAACTTATAGGTGAATTTGAGGGTCCATTACACTGAATACTAGTTTGGTTGGTCAGTTCTGAACATAAATTTGCAGGCTTATACAGTACTATGAAAGTAGGCTAAAAAAATCTCGGCGAAGATTTTTGAGTGTCTGAAGTCATCTGGAGAATGTCCTCCAGGGTTGGCGAAGGATGAGCCTTCGCCCGAGAGGGTCCTTCACCCAAGTACTGTCATAAATGCAAATTTTCAAGATCTGAACCTATGGCCAACCTAATTTTGACATTTTAAGACCATCTAGCATGTCAACGAAGGTTCCTAAGGAAATTAAGGTGCTCGGAGAAGGTTCTCAAAATGTCATATTGTTGAGCATTCGCCTAACTGTAAAAAGAGACTTTTTTTTGGAAAAGAACCTTCGCCCTCTTCAATATAGATATATGTGAAGTGGATGTACAATCTGAAAGCTCAGCGAAGGTTTCCAATACTATATAGGCAATTTATGACCGAAATAGTGATTTTATAAGTCATTTTTTGTCAAAATTACTTTCCTTTCTCTTTTTCTATTTTGATGACTTTTCTAACTTTTGCTTATCAATCTTTCCTCATTTTTTTTTGTCTTTTCCAAAAAAAACTTAACAATCAAATATTGAAAACAAAAAACTGAAAAACAATTAAAAATAAAATATCATTTAGATCATGTTTGCTGAACTGGCGGAGCAGGTTGCCAAAACTTGCGTAATCGGCTGCCATTCACAGGAGTATCTAATCGTTTTCCGTCCAAGTGCTCAAGAATTACTGCGCCATAGTTCAGGATTTCATTCACTTTATACGGGCCTTCACCGATAAACTTCAATTTTCCCTTGATCAGCTTCGTTTTGTACATCAGTGCGAGATCTCTTGCTTTTAGATCATTTTTATGCAATTGACGATCGTGCCATGCCTTGCGGCGGGCTTTCTCTGCTGCTAACGCATGAAATGCCATCAATCGTGTTTCACATAATTTGTGCAACGCTTCATGACGTAGGTGTAAAGACTTATCATCATTTAACCGTTCTGTTGTCGTTATGCATAAAGATGAAATTTAAAATTCAATCGGCATGACAGCATCTTGACCATAAACCAGTTGAAAGGGTGTTTGATTTGTACTACTTTTATAAGAAGTTCTAATTGCCCATAATGCTGCATACAGTCTATGTTTTCAATCAAACCGACTTGCTTCAACTGTTTTCGTCATAATAGTGCAGAGAATCTTATTGGAAGATTCAGCTAGCACAAGTGAGGAATGAATCGAATTCAGCCAACTTATAGGTGAATTTGAGGGTCCATTACACTGAATACTAGTTTGGTTGGTCAGTTCTGAACATAAATTTGCAGGCTTATACAGTACTATGAAAGTAGGCTAAAAAAATCTCGGCGAAGATTTTTGAGTGTCTGAAGTCATCTGGAGAATGTCCTCCAGGGTTGGCGAAGGATGAGCCTTCGCCCGAGAGGGTCCTTCACCCAAGTACTGTCATAAATGCAAATTTTCAAGATCTGAACCTATGGCCAACCTAATTTTGACATTTTAAGACCATCTAGCATGTCAACGAAGGTTCCTAAGGAAATTAAGGTGCTCGGAGAAGGTTCTCAAAATGTCATATTGTTGAGCATTCGCCTAACTGTAAAAAGAGACTTTTTTTTGGAAAAGAACCTTCGCCCTCTTCAATATAGATATATGTGAAGTGGATGTACAATCTGAAAGCTCAGCGAAGGTTTCCAATACTATATAGGCAATTTATGACCGAAATAGTGATTTTATAAGTCATTTTTTGTCAAAATTACTTTCCTTTCTCTTTTTCTATTTTGATGACTTTTCTAACTTTTGCTTATCAATCTTTCCTCATTTTTTTTTGTCTTTTCCAAAAAAAACTTAACAATCAAATATTGAAAACAAAAAACTGAAAAACAATTAAAAATAAAATATCATTTAGATCATGTTTGCTGAACTGGCGGAGCAGGTTGCCAAAACTTGCGTAATCGGCTGCCATTCACAGGAGTATCTAATCGTTTTCCGTCCAAGTGCTCAAGAATTACTGCGCCATAGTTCAGGATTTCATTCACTTTATACGGGCCTTCACCGATAAACTTCAATTTTCCCTTGATCAGCTTCGTTTTGTACATCAGTGCGAGATCTCTTGCTTTTAGATCATTTTTATGCAATTGACGATCGTGCCATGCCTTGCGGCGGGCTTTCTCTGCTGCTAACGCATGAAATGCCATCAATCGTGTTTCACATAATTTGTGCAACGCTTCATGACGTAGGTGTAAAGACTTATCATCATTTAACCGTTCTGTTGTCGTTATGCATAAAGATGAAATTTAAAATTCAATCGGCATGACAACATCTTGACCATAAACCAGTTGAAAGGGTGTTTGATTTGTACTACTTTTGTAAGAAGTTCTAAATGCCCATAATGCTGCATACAGTCTATGTTTTCAATCAAACCGACTTGCTTCAACTGTTTTCGTCATAATAGTGCAGAGAATCTTATTGGAAGATTCAGCTAGCACAAGTGAGGAATGAATCGAATTCAGCCAACTTATAGGTGAATTTGAGGGTCCATTACACTGAATACTAGTTTGGTTGATCAGTTCTGAACATAAATTTGCAGGCTTATACAGTACTATGAAAGTAGGCTAAAAAAATCTCGGCGAAGATTTTTGAGTGTCTGAAGTCATCTGGAGAATGTCCTCCAGGGTTGGCGAAGGATGAGCCTTCGCCCGAGAGGGTCCTTCACCCAAGTACTGTCATAAATGCAAATTTTCAAGATCTGAACCTATGGCCAACCTAATTTTGACATTTTAAGACCATCTAGCATGTCAACGAAGGTTCCTAAGGAAATTAAGGTGCTCGGAGAAGGTTCTCAAAATGTCATATTGTTGAGCATTCGCCTAACTGTAAAAAGAGACTTTTTTTTGGAAAAGAACCTTCGCCCTCTTCAATATAGATATATGTGAAGTGGATGTACAATCTGAAAGCTCAGCGAAGGTTTCCAATACTATATAGGCAATTTATGACCGAAATAGTGATTTTATAAGTCATTTTTTGTCAAAATTACTTTCCTTTCTCTTTTTCTATTTTGATGACTTTTCTAACTTTTGCTTATCAGTCTTTCCTCATTTTTTTTTTGTCTTTTCCAAACAAAACTTAACAATCAAATATTGAAAACAAATAAAAATAAAATATCATTTAGATCATGTTTGTTGAACTGGCGGAGCAGGTTGCCAAAACTTGCGTAATCGGTTGCCATTCATAGGAGTATCTAATCGTTTTCCATCCAAGTGCTCAAGAATTACTGCGCCATAGTTCAGGATTTCATTCACTTTATACGGGCCTTCACCGATATGCTTCAATTTTACCTTGATCAGCTTCGTTTTGTACATCAGTGCGAGATCTCTTGCTTTTAGATCATTTTTATGCAATTGACGATCGTGCCATGCCTTGCGGCGGGCTTTCTCTGCTGCTAACGCATGAAATGCCATCAATCGTGTTTCACATAATTTGTGCAACGCTTCATGACGTAGGTGTAAAGACTTATCATCATTTAACCGTTCTGTTGTCGTTATGCATAAAGATGAAATTTAAAATTCAATCGGCATGACAGCATCTTGACCATAAACCAGTTGAAAGGGTGTTTGATTTGTACTACTTTTTTAAGAAGTTCTAAATGCCCATAATGCTGCATACAGTCTATGTTTTCAATCAAACCGACTTGCTTCAACTGTTTTCGTCATAATAGTGCAGAGAATCTTATTGGAAGATTCAGCTTGGCCATTCTAGTAAGGAGTACTAAATTTGTGTATAACAAAAAAATCTTCCAGTAAACACTTTATTGTTTGATTAACAAAGTGTGTACCCTGGTCACTGACAATCTCGATCAGACATCCAAATCTGATAATAATATTTTCATAGAGAAACTTGGCCGTGGCATCAGCAACTTTGACAGCTTTGGCTTCAACCCACTTGGTCATATAATCAGTTGCTACGATAATGTATCGGGCCTGAGATCCTCACGTGACATGATGAATAGGGCCAACATAATCCAGTCCCATTTCTCAAACGGTGATTGCGATAAAATCGGATGCAAGGGTTCATAGTTCTGTCTAGTAGGGTTTAGGGTTGGCTAGCAAAAATCACATGTCTAAATATAATTTTCTATGTCGTTATGAAGCGTAGGCCACCAACAACCTGATTGCAAAAGTTTGTGAACCATAATATCTATAGAGAAATGTCCTCCGCCCATGCCATCATGTGAAAACATGATTAAATCTGGTATTTCATGCGGGCGATAGTGGCTAGGTTTGCTTCATCTCATCTCCCTTCATTGGCCGACTCACCACCTCTTTACGTTTTACATACAAATCATCGTAATTGTAAGTTGATCCAAGGAGTTTATCTATTATTTGCCACTATCCCACGACAAGAAACCACAAAACTTAGTGAGGTGAGGAAGACAAGTGTCATAGTCGAAATACGATTGTTATCCTTGTCAAGAAGAGTTTATGACAAAATAGGCAATGTCAAAAAAATCAAACATTGTGTAATTTTAGCCCCAATATACTTAAAGAAGCGTGCTAAGTTGAAAATTTATCGGTTGCCCAGGCTTATGCCATACTTGTCTGTTTTTTCCTAATCAAGTGAGGATAGTTGTAAGTATGTTTGTCTATATTAAATAATCAAGTATTGGATGTTTCAAGAGGTATTAATTGTCCTATTACTGGTTTTTTATGGTTACTTAGTGTTGTGAGTTATTGCTTGCTAGGTGACCATTTTTCGTAACCCATAACGCAAATGATAAGTTTATTGATTGCAAGTAATTATTTATTTTTATTTTGACATCTCGTGTCTAGCATTGGTATTGTTTGCTTCATTATGGTTACACCGTATTTTGTTATGGTGAAGTTCAATTATATAGGCAGCCTGAGATTACGACGCCTATAAATAGGTAATGTATTGATCACTAATGTACTCTACAATTAAAGAATTATTACAAGTAATGTTTAACAATGTTTATGATGCATAAATCATGAATGTAACAAAATGACATCATCACAGGATGAGAGTTCTCATCCATTCTCATTCCTCTAGTTTGATTAGTCGTTTGACAAATTGTATTTCAAAGTAGGTAAGGTAGCAATTGCACCAAACAGGTGAGCAAGCAAACCCCATAGGTATGCCATCGATTTGTTTCTAACTTCTATTTCGAAATTGAATGATACAGCTGGAGATCAACACATTGTTCCTCCAGATCAATGTTTGCTCAACCCATGTTCATAATCTTGTTGATTTTAGGTCAAAATCCATTGACCTTAATTTTATAACATAGGCTTCTGTGTTCTTTGGTTACATTTGCTAGCTTGTACACTTCATGTATCATGTGTGTGATAATTGTAGTTAACCTATCTGGCCTTCGTAGTAGCATGTTTTCATAGCACTTTGAGATGCCACAAAACATGCTTCAATCAAGAGGAGCCACTTGGCCTTCCACTTTGAATTATTGAATGAAGCTGAGGCCGGAATTATGCATAGAACAGTCACCCGAACTATGATCATAAGATCAAAGAAGTTGTGGAGACAAGTGGAACCATGCTAGTTGCAGATGAAGAACACAATTTTGATACCGATACGATGCAGATTGTGACTCGCAGTCGCCAATGGAGCACATGATAGAGGAGCAAACATCCCAGTTCAAGATGAGCATACAACTCAAAAACCTAATTTGATGAAGGAAGTTGTTGAGGATGATATCGAAACATTGCTATTTGAAGATGGCTACCAACCTCCTAAGGAGATCAGAGAGAAATTCAAAAGAGCGAAGGTCAAGCCGACTGCTGAAGAAGTCCGAAAATTTGATTTGTCCGATTTAACCTCTGGTACGATTTTTCTAGCTTTACAATCTTTATTCAATAATGCTGGAAGTGTGATAGATTATGTTAGAGACAAAGAGTTCCAAACTGTTGCTGGTGTCAACAACGAAGGAAGAACAATTGGAAGACCACTTTATGCATGCCATAATTTAGAAATGCACAAAAATTTGATCATAAACACTTAGATATGACCTAGGACTGTCCATGTCCGTACAACATCAATACAGAACAATAATTCACACTTGTGAAAGCTAGATCAACCATAAAATCAACATTCTACACATAGAAACTCAAGATATCACATCAGTTGGACATAGAAACACAAGAGATGAATTCTCTACAAAGAAAGAATTTTGATTGATTATTTTTCCATGAAGGTATAGCTACTTATAGCTTCCAAAATGTCATTTTCCCACTTGTCCCAAACTTGACCTCAATTGGAAACAACTAAATTCTTCATCAAAAACCTAGAAATACTAGTCTAGATGCAATGTATCATATTTAGCCAATTAGAATGGGTCCAAAATCGAACTCATCCACTTATCTACTTGCCAAAAATAGTACAAACACTATTAAGCCCTTATTGAAAAATATGAAACTATCTCAAAGTTGAGATCTCATTTTGGCCTCCAAAAAACAACAAACTAGTTGACAATTTTTGCCTCATTTCAGGCTGCATTTGCTTTGGCTAATCACCTCTTACTTGAATTTATTCAACTAGTTTTAGCATAGATTTAGATAGAACTCCAAGTGAGCATGATCTTTTGCATTATATCTTGGGAATAGAAGTATTTAGAACTTCTCAATTTACTCTCATTTGTCAAGAATGGTATGCTAATTTTATTCTAAAAAGATTTCATATGGTAGATGCAAAGTCTTGTGATACACCAATGGAGTCAAATGTAAAGCTCACTATAAGAGGTAATGAAAGATCCTTCAAGGACATTAATCTCTATAGGAAGCTAGTTGGTTCACTCATATATATAACCATCACAAGACCTGATCTAAGCTATTGTGTTGGTAGATTAAGCCAATCCATGCATGATACTAGTGTGGAGCATTGGAAACTAGGCAAGAGGGTATTGAGATACATCTTGAGAACTAATGATTTTAAGATTGTTTATGGAGGATCATAACTAAACCTGTATGGATTTTCATATTCGGACTTCTCTGGAGATCAAATGGATAGGAATCCATAAGTGCACATGCTATTTTCATAACTGATGGAGTTATCTCTTGGACGTCAAAAAAACAAGCTACAATCTCATTGTCATCTAGTGAGGCCGATCTATACAAAGCTCTTACATCTTGCACAAAGGATATGTTATGGATCAAAAGGATGGTAATGGATTTTCACTTGTTGGATTTTTTAGAGAGTTCAATCATCTTTTGTGATAAGCTTTCAAACCAAATATTGGCAAGGAATCCTATTTTTCATGCAAGGAGCAAGCATATTGAAAGTGGCTTATCGAATTGTGGGAGAACAAGTCATGGAGAAGGGGGTGGAGCTTCAACATGTTTATTCAAGGGAGTGAAGCATAGAACAACATCAAACTCTTTTTCTAGTGCCATCTTGATATCATCAACATCTTGATTGTTACCTCCACTCAAAATGATATCAATCATATAGATTAGAAGAATGGTAACATCATTTCCAACAAATCTATAGTAAAGTGAATGATCATACTCACTGATCTTGAAATTTTGAGAAAGAAGAAATGTGTAAGCTTAGCATACCAACTCCTCATTTGATTTATACATGCTACTTATCGAATCAATCTATCTTCTTATTGCGTTCAACATCATGTCAGAATGTATGCTTCTCTGTAGCTATTTATAACTGATAGATCTCTTATTGTTTCGTGTGATCTATTGAATACTTCAATGTTGCAATATTCTTTACACTACTTTACACTCTGAAATTGTTTGACTACAAAATCACTTTAGTACTAATGATTCCAAAGTTATTTGCTTAAGGATTGAACGTGACTTCTGTCATTATAGCTTTGTTTGATTATTGATAGGCGTAGTCATGCATTAGGAAAGAAGGCTTATTCCGTTGTGCTCAATAGTTCGTTCATAGACTTTGAATTATCGAATCGTCCTTCCTTCTTCCAACATAATGAGCTTTGCCCAGATCTATCATGTCGAATTCTGAGGACAACATTCATTTCACATCTTTATTAGTTTGACACTATTGTTGAATAGCAATGTGTCATCCACGTACGAGGTAATGATAATAAAAAAATGTTGCGCTGACTTGAATTAAACATTCAAATATGAAGTGCTTGGGTTATAACCATGATCGATAAAAAAAAGTGTTGATCCTCTACAACCAAGCTCTAGTAGATTGCTTCAAGTCGTAAAGTGCTCTATGGAGTTTAAATACATGATTCTCCTTATCATTTATCGTCACAAGATATCATGTAGGTATCTTCTTAGATAACTCCATTCAGATACGTTGTATGTACATCCATATGATGTATCTCCAGATTCTTTGCAGCAACATACGATAGTTACTAGAAGTCTGATTGAAGAATGATTTACTACCGGACTGAAAGTTTCACTATAGTCGATATTCAGGATTTGAAAAAATTCTCGTGCAACAAGTGGAACTTTCCTTCAATCAATACTTCCATCTGCTTTGTATTTTATCTTAAATACCCATTTGCAATCAACTACATTGTTGTTGGCAAGTAATTTGACAATAGTCCAATTTTGGTTTTTGATGAAAGATAAATATTTTCCATCCATAGCTTCTCTCCATGGATCGGAGTCTGACTGACTGAGTGCTTCTTTGACAATAGTCAGCTCTCAAATGAGATAAAAAACAAATTCATCAGTATATATGTTAGGTGGTTTGCAATCTCTTGTCGATCTTTTGGGAGATGAATGAGGCTGATAATCATTTTCTCGATCATATTGTTGTTGAGCTACAACATCTTCTTCTGATTCGTTCTTGATAAGTTTTCGCCTGAATTTATGAATTCGAACCTTCGATAGAAATGGTCAAATCAAAAATAGGAGTGTTGGATAGTTCGATTGTCTGAGCCTGTGAAGTCGATAAATTGATCCTAAATTGAGCCTGTGAAGGCTGATGAATAGCTTGGATTCAACAAAATCATACAACATATGAGTTCTATCTGAAGTGGTATAACCAATGAAAATGGATTTGATATTGTGGGAGTCTAGGTGATCTCCTGTAATATCTGCACATAGGAGATTCGATAGTGAAGGTTTGGAGCCTATCCAAGTTTCATAAGGTGATTTGTTTGAGAGCCCTTTAGTTGAGCATTTGTTTTGAATATATGCTACAGTGGAAACGGCTTTAGCCCAAAAGGATTTAGGAAGTTTCACGTGAGCAAGCATACTCTTAGCCGCGTCAACTAAAGGTTTGATTCTTTCTCTCAACAAGTCCATTCAACTGTGGTGAATAAGAAGCAATGAATTGTTGTTCAATGTCTTTGCTACGGCAATACTCTTTGAATTCGGTTGAGATGTATTCTCCCCCATTGTCTTGACCTCAGTGCTTTACTTCTTCAATTTCGAGTTCTGCATGCTCCTTGAATTGTCCGAAGAGGTTGAAAGCCTCCAACTCCTGCTTAAAGAAATAAACAGTTGTTCTTCTCAAAAAAAATTCTATAAAAGTAATAAAGTACTTTTCACCAAGTAACGACAAAATTTGCATCGGGCCACATATATCTAAATGAATAATGTCTAGAATATCTTTTGTTGCATACTTATGAATCAATCTAAATGGAATCCTAGTTTGCTTTCCAACAATGTAGTTGTGATAGACAGGGAGGTCGATCTTCTTGTCTAGATGATCGAGATCAAGTATTAAGGATTGTCTAAACATGTTCAATATAAATGTATGATTCAAGTGCCCTGACCTATAGTGCCAAAGTAATGAATCAATCTATATAAGTATCCAAGCCTCTTTCCGAGTGCAAGGATCTTATTCGTCCTATCAATAATTTGACATTGATCATATTCAAATTCTACCCTATGACATAGATTAGTAATTCGGCTTACTGATAATAGATTTTTCGATAGTTTAGAAACATACAAAACATTCAATAGTAACTTGAATTGGTCATGTTGGAACTTCAATCTTATAGCGCCTTCACCTGTGATAGTATGTGCACTATCATCGCCAAGATGAATGAATCTTCTTTGTATTGCAAGGCGTATAGGAATGAAAATGTTGCAATGACTGGTCATATGTTGAGTGGCTCCAAAATTGAAAAACCGAGCATTATCAACTTGTGTTTTTTGATCTCTAATCATAAAGCTCCTTCATCCATGTCTTGAACTAGGAATTGACATATAACTGTAACTGCATTTGTCTGTTGATCTGACTACTTCTTGTTGGCGTTCTTCGCTTTCAATATCTTGAAATCCTTACTCTCATGATTATCATGGTTGCAATATTTATCAAACATCTTCTTCTTCGACTAGGGATTCGATAAGTGCTCTTGACTTTGTCTCGCTTTCTAATTCGATAAAAATTGTTTCAAGCCTTTTTTCTTCTAACATTTAGTGAAGTTTATTTACATATAGAGCATGTGATATTGAATTCGAAGAGTTGTCTGAGCTTCTTCGATTGTCTTCTTGCAGCAACATAGCGATTACTCTTGAGAGAGTTAAATCTGAGTGTGTCATTATGATCATCACCTAGTTTTCGTATGTAGGTGGCAGACTCGATAGCAATGTCATAATTGTGTCTTGCTCGTCAATAGTTGATCCAACAACTGCCATCTCCTGCAACAGATTCTTCAACTGGTTAACGTTATTATGAAGCAAATCACTGGCAGATATCTTGAGTGAGAAGAATTTTCTTCTAAGATGCAACTTCGAAGTCACGTCTCTCACATCATATAGTGCGCTCATCAGGTTGTCCCATACTTCTTTTGAAGTTTGAGCTTCAGATACCAATTCACCTATCTACTATATTGAGAATGATTACGTGAAAGCTTTACCATCCTCCAGTTTCCATTTGGAGCCGGTTGTGTCGTCTTCAAGCTTCAATTCAATTCCTGTGACAACATCCCATAGTCTATTGGCAATTAGCAAATTAGTGCTCTAATACCATGTTGGAAGTCTTAGAAGGAAAAGATGCTCAATAGAGAAATTGTTGTGTTTGATAGATGCACTATCGGGCTCTACGGAATAATCTTTCTCTCGTTGTATGACTGCGCCTACTAAAATCAAACAAAACTATCGCAACTATCGCCACATTCGAGTCTAATTGATTCTAACATTGAAATCATCAAAATCTGTTAGATTGATTTTGTAGACAAACATAACTGAATAAAACATTGTTGTATCGAATATTACAGTATCAAATATAGCTAATGTTTTGAAGTATTCAATAGTTTAGACAAAACTATAAGAGAACGTAATCAAATTGCAATTAAAAAAATAAGCATTTTGATTCTAACATAGTACTGAATGCGATAATTCAGTAAGTAGCATGTACAAATCAAAAGAATCGTGAGCACAAAACAATAGAAAATATAACAAAGTACTCGAAACTATCTCTAAGTATCTGATTGACTCTATCTGACACTTCCGCTAATAAGCAGTAAGTGTTTCTAGCAATGCGCTATATTAATCTCCAAGATCAATAGCTAATGATCAATCTTAACCTAAAAAATAATCAACAATTTATACTAGTTATGAATTCCATTTAGGCTTATCCAAATGACAGTTGAGGACAGCTATTGGTCGTAGATCACAATTCGAACTTAACCAAATCGCATTGTCACTTATTTAATTGGGCTTCTCGAAAACTACATACAAAACCCATTAGGGCAAGTCATTAGCTTCACAACAAGTGGAAACAATTTTTGTTAACATTCGATAGTTTTAACATCTTTGATATTGTTTGTCATTGTCGAACCCGATTGTTAGCCATTCCTGTGTATTCTTATAGACTATGAAAACTATCAGTCTGAAGAACTAGATAGATGAATGGAAGATTAAAGATCCGTTCCGACACGTCTAACTGGTGTACTTCAAGATTAGCTACAACAACATATGAGAGTAAAAGTTTGATCGAAGCTTAGTTAGGTAAGGAAGACGAGTGTCATAGTCAAAATCCAACTGTTATCCCTTACAATAAGAGTTTATGACAAAATAGGCAATGTCAAAAAAATCAAACGTTGTTTTATTTTAGCCCCAATTTACCTAAAGAAATGTGATAAGGTGAACTTTTATCGGTTGTCAGGGCTTATGCCATACTTGTCTGTTTTTCCCTAGAATCAAGTGAGTATAATTGTAAGTATGTTTATTGGTATTAAATAGTTAAGTATTGGATGTTTCAAGGCGTATTTATTGTCTTGTTACTGGTTTTTTATGGTTAGTGTTGTGAGTAATCGCTTGTCAGCAGGCGACCATTTCCAGTAACCCATAATGCAATAATAAGTTCATTGATTGCAAGTAATTGTTTACTTTTATTTTGACATCTTATATCTAGCATAGGTATTGTTTGCTTCATTAGGGTTACACTGTATTTTGTTATGGTGAAGTTCAATTATATATGCAGCTTGAGATTAGAATGGCTATAAATAGGTAAAGTATTGATTACAAAATTAAAGAATGTACTCTACAATTAAAGAATTATTACAAGTAATGTTTAACAATGTATGTTGTTTATGAAACATAAATCATCAATGTAACAAAATGATATTTTACAGGATTAGAGTTCTCAAAAATTCTCATTCACCTAGTTTGATTAGTCGTTTGACAAATTGTATTTCAAAGTACCGAGTGATTTCATTACACACATCAAATCATTATGTGTGTACAACCATTTGTAGTGTAAATGTTTTTTTGGTCCTAAGAAAATTGTAGAGCGGTGTACTCCTTAACCTTAAAAGCAATCTTACTCACCACTTTGTTATCCAATATTCTCAAAGATGGAAGTATTCTAGCAAATTGATATAGGTCATCCATGGATTCACAAACCACTTCATTCAAAATAGGACATAACTGAATGACTTAGACCCTCACACAAAGCATATCTAAGATCCTTGTGTCAAATAAAATGGCAATTGAAATTAAGCAAATGACCATGTTGTTGTGATATAAATGGTGTAAACTTGTTAATATCATCCATTGACAAGAATCAAACATGTCAACATGAAAGTTGCAAAACACATTGGAAGGTTTGTACCAATATTCTTTGATCCACTCCATGTACTTCCATCAAACATAATATCTTCAAATGTGTCATCAACTAATTCTAATAATTCATATAATTTTTTTTTCATAAAATGCAAGAACATCCAAACTTTCAAATACACAATTAACATAATATAAATGTAAGAGATACTTAGAAATATTTCTCTTCACTTTTGGCTCAAATCTACATATCTCATTGACAATGACTTTCTTATTTGTTTCTTCTTTTTCCACCTATAAATAATGATGATAGAAAGTCAGCTTATCAATTCGTTCTTTCGTAGCATTTTCAATAGCTTTCTTGTCATCCACTTGGCTATGCAGTTTGTAGGGATGGTATTTTTGTTTCTTATTTGTGCTTGCTTCACCACTTGACATATATGTTCACAGAGTGTTTGGATTAAAAGAACCACTACATTTGTTTGTAAGGACATTTTGACCAGCCATTGTAAAAAAAACTAGGCTTTTTTATTAAGCGTTCAATCATGGGAATAGCATCAGCATCACCTAGTGCAAAACAAGAGTTTCACAGAAGGATCTTAAAAAAATTCAATAACAACATCAATCATGTAGTTACTTGTGTAGAGAAAAGTAGTTTGTGTTCTTACCAATTCTGTGGCCAATTCACCTAGCCACATGAACAAAGCATTAAGTTGTGTTTGATGCGTAATTCTACGAAAAAACCTATCCAGATTGTTCATGATATACCATAATTCATGGTCAAACCTTATGACCAGGGAGTTGTTTCTATATTTCACTGAACCACATCTACATTTGAAGGAACGTCTTTTTCAATTCATAATCTTGGAGCGTGCCGAGGTACCTTGTTAAAGCCAATATCCAAATCTTATCTAATATGTGTCTAGGTCTCATTATTATAAGGGTGTCAAAGGCTATAAGTGTATCAAATAGAGGTCATTTATTAAGTGCAAAGGTTTTGTAGTCCTTTAGTTCTTTCTCATTAGGTTTGCAAGAATGGTCCATAGCCCAATAAAGATGGTTGCATTGAAGCCAACTGTAGGAAGACTCCAACCTATGGGAGAATCTATTGGCTTTGCATTCGATGGTTTTATTAAGTACCATGGGGACCTAACATTCATCAAAAGCATAGATGTAACTGTTACAAGACCAAACTTTTTACCCCCTATCATAGCCAAACATGGATGAATTAAATGCCTCAATAAAATGTTACAGTACAAATCACCATAATCATAAACCGATAGGAGTAGTTGTTACATGCCAACATGCCATGACAACAAACCATAAAACTTAGTGAGGTGAGGAAGATAGGTGTCATTTAGTCATTATCCTTGAAGAGTGTCAAAAATGCCGAAACGCGTAAGTAAAATGTTGATTGGCATATGTCAACTTTGACCGGTCAACCAAAATGTCGATCGATGTGTGTCGATGCGACATATCCAAATGTCGATCGATATGGTGCCACTTAATTTGAAGCTCGTCACCTACCTAGTCCAAATCTTTAAGGACTGCCCATATTCCATCTATGTATTCGAATGATGGAGTAAACGTTAGGTTCAACTAGTGCCACTACAAAATCACAACGAAACTTAATTTTAAGATTGTTTATGGAGGATCATAACTAAACCTGTATGGATTTTCATATTCGTACTTCTCTAGAGATCAAATGGATAGGAAATCCATAAGTGCACATGCTATTTTCATAACTGATGGAGTTATCTCTTGGACGTCAAAAAAACAAGCTACAATCTCATTGTCATCTAGTGAGGCCGATCAGTACAAAGCTCTTACATCTTGCACAAAGGATATGTTATGGATCAAAAGGATGGTAATCGATTTTCACTTGTTGGATTTTTTAGAGAGTTCAATCATCTTTTGTGATAATCTTTCAAACCAAATATTGGCAAGCAATCCTATTTTTCATGCAAGGAGCAAGCATATTGAAAGTGGCTTATCGAATTGTGGGAGAACAAGTCATGGAGAAGGGGGTGGAGCTTCAACATGTTTATTCAAGGTAGTGAAGCATAGAACAACATCAAACTCCTTTTCTAGTGCCATCTTGATATCATCAACATCTTGATTGTTACCTCCACTCAAAATGATATCAATCATATAGATTAGAAGAATGGTAACATCATTTCCAACAAATCTATAGTAAAGTGAATGATCATACTCACTGATCTTGAAATTTTGAGAAAGAAGAAATGTGTAAGCTTAGCATACCAACTCCTCATTTGATTTATACATGCTACTTATCGAATCAATCTATCTTCTTATTGCGTTCAACATCATGTCAGAATGTATGCTTCTCTGTAGCTATTTATAACTGATAGATCTCTTATTGTTTTGTGTGATCTTTACACTACTTTACACTCTGAAATTGTTTGACTACAAAATCACTTTAGTACTAATGATTCCAAAGTTATTTGCTTAAGGATTGAACGTGACTTCTGTCATTATAGCTTTGTTTGATTATTGATAGGCGTAGTCATGCATTAGGAAAGAAGGCTTATGCCGTTGTGCTCAATAGTTCATTCATAGACTTTGAATTATCGAATCGTCCTTCCTTCTTCCAACATAATGAGCTTTGCCCAGATCTATCATGTCGAATTCTGAGGACAACATTCATTTCACATCTTTATTAGTTTGACACTATTGTTGAATAGCAATGTGTCATCCCCGTACGAGGTAATGATAATAAAAAAATGTTGCGCTGACTTGAATTAAACATTCAAATATGAAGTGCTTGGATTATAACCATGATCGATAAAAAAAAGTGTTGATCCTCTAGAACCAAGCTCTAGTAGATTGCTTCAAGTCGTAAAGTGCTCTATGGAGTTTACATACATGATTCTCCTTGTCATTTATCGTCACAAGATATGATGTAGGTATCTTCTTAGATAACTCCATTCAGATACGTTGTATGTACATCCATATGATGTATCTCTAGATTCTTTGCAGCAACATACGATAGTTACTAGAAGTCTGATTGAAGAATGATTTACTACCGGACTGAAAGTCTCACTATAGTCGATATTCAGGATTTGAAAAAATTCTCGTGCAACAAGTGGAACTTTCCTTCAATCAATACTTCCATCTGCTTTGTATTTTATCTTAAATACCCATTTGCAATCAACTACATTGTTGTTGGCAAGTAATTTGACAATAGTCCAATTTTGGTTTTTGATGAAAGACAAATATTTTCCATCCATAGCTTCTCTCCATAGATCGGAGTCTGACTGACTGAGTGCTTCTTTGACAATAGTCAGCTCTCAAATGAGATAAAAGTCAAATTCATCAGTATATATGTTAGGTGGTTTGCAATCTCTTGTCGATCTTTTGGCAGATGAATGAGGCTGATAATCATTTTCTCAATCATATTGTTGTTGAGCTACAACATCTTCTTCTGATTCGTTCTTGATAAGTTGTTCGCCTGAAGTTGATGAATTCGAACCTTCGATAGAAATGGTCAAATCGAAAATAGGAGTGTTGGATAGTTCAATTGTCTGAGCCTGTGAAGTCGATAAATTGATCCTAAATTGAGCCTGTGAAGGCTGATGAATAGCTTGGATTCAACAAAATCATACAACATATGAGTTCTATCTGAAGTGGTATAACCAATGAAAATGGATTTGATATTGTGGGAGTCTAGGTGATCTCCTGTAATATCTGCACATAGGAGATTCGATAGTGAAGGTTTGGAGCCTATCCAGATTTCATAAGGTGATTTGTTTGAGAGCCCTTTAGTTGAGCATTTGTATTGAATATATGCTACAGTGGAAACGGCTTTAGCCCAAAAGGATTTAGGAAGTTTCACGTGAGCAAGCATACTCTTAGCCGCGTCAACTAAAGGTTTGATTCTTTCTCTCAACAAGTCCATTCAACTGTGGTGAATAAGAAGCAATGAATTGTTGTTCAATGTCTTTGCTACGGCAATACTCTTTGAATTCGGTTGAGATGTATTCTCCCCCATTGTCTTGACCTCAGTGCTTTACTTCTTCAATTTCGAGTTCTGCATGCTCCTTGAATTGTCCGAAGAGGTTGAAAGCCTCCAACTCCTGCTTAAAGAAATAAACAGTTGTTCTTCTCAAAAAAGATTCTATAAAAGTAATAAAGTACTTTTCACCAAGTAACGACAAAATTTGCATCGGGCCACATATATCTAAATGAATAATGTCTAGAATATCTTTTGTTGCATACTTATGAATCAATCTAAATGGAATCCGAGTTTGCTTTCCAACAATGTAGTTGTGATAGACAGGGAGGTCGATCTTCTTGTCTAGATGATCGAGATCAAGTATTAAGGATTGTCTAAACATGTTCAATATAAATGTATGATTCAAGTGCCCTGACCTATAGTGCCAAAGTAATGAATCAATCTATATAAGTATCCAAGCCTCTTTCCGAGTGCAAGGATCTTATTCGTCCTATCAATAATTTGACATTGATCATATTCAAATTCTACCCTATGACATAGATTAGTAATTCGGCTTACTGATAATAGATTTTTCGACAGTTTAGAAACATACAAAACATTCAATAGTAACTTGAATTGGTCATGTTGGAACTTCAATCTTATAGCGCCTTCACCTGTGATAGTATGTGCACTATCATCGCCAAGATGAATGAATCTTCTTTGTATTGCAAGGCGTATAGGAATGAAAATGTTGCAATGACTGGTCATATGTTGAGTGGCTCCAAAATTGAAAAACCGAGCATTATCAACTTGTGTTTTTTGATCTCTAATCATAAAGCTCCTTCATCCATGTCTTGAACTAGGAATTGACATATAACTGTAACTGCATTTGTCTGTTGATCTGACTACTTCTTGTTGGCATTGTTCGCTTTCAGTATCTTGAAATCCTTAATCTCATGATTATCATGGTTGCAATATTTATCAAACATCTTCTTCTTCGACTAGGGATTCGATAAGTGCTCTTGACTTTGTCTCGCTTTCTAATTCGATAAAAATTGTTTCAAGCCTTTTTTCTTCTAACATTTAGTGAAGTTTATTTACATATAGAGAATGTGATATTGAGTTCGAAGAGTTGTCTGAGCTTCTTCGATTGTCTTCTTGCAGCAACATAGCGATTACTCTTGAGAGAGTTAAATCTGAGTGTGTCATTATGATCATCACCTAGTTTTCGTATGTAGGTGGCAGACTCGATAGCAATGTCATAATTGTGTCTTGCTCGTCAATAGTTGATCCAACAACTGCCATCTCCTGCAACAGATTCTTCAACTGGTTAACATTATTCTGAAGCAAATCACTGGCAGATATCTTGAGTGAGAAGAATTTTCTTCTAAGATGCAACTTCGAAGTCACGTCTCTCACATCATATAGTGCGCTCATCAGGTTGTCCCATACTTCTTTTGAAGTTTGAGCTTCAAATACCAATTCACCTATCTACTATATTGAGAATGATTACGTGAAAGCTTTACCATCCTCCAGTTTCCATTTGGAGCCGGTTGTGTCGTCTTCAAGCTTCAATTCAATTCCTGTGACAACATCCCATAGTCTATTGGCAATTAGCAAATTAGTGCTCTAATACCATGTTGGAAGTCTTAGAAGGAAAAGATGCTCAATAGAGAAATTGTTGTGTTTGATAGATGCACTATCGGGCTCTACGGAATAATCTTTCTCTCGTTGTATGACTGCGCCTACTAAAATCAAACAAAACTATCGCAACTATCGCCACATTCGAGTCTAATTGATTCTAACATTGAAATCATCAAAATCTGTTAGATTGATTTTGTAGACAAACATAACTGAATAAAACATTGTTGTATCGAATATTACAGTATCAAATATAGCTAATGTTTTGAAGTATTCAATAGTTTAGACAAAACTATAAGAGAACGTAATCAAATTGCAATTAAAAAAATAAGCATTTTGATTCTAACATAGTACTGAATGCGATAATTCAGTAAGTAGCATGTACAAATCAAAAGAATCGTGAGCACAAAACAATAGAAAATGTAACAAAGTACTCGAAACTATCTCTAAGTATCTGATTGACTCTATCTGACACTTCCGCTAATAAGCAGTAAGTGTTTCTAGCAATGCGCTATATTAATCTCCAAGATCAATAGCTAATGATCAATCTTAACCTAAAAAATAATCAACAATTTATACTAGTTATGAATTCCATTTAGGCTTATCCAAATGACAGTTGAGGACAGCTATTGGTCGTAGATCACAATTCGAACTTAACCAAATCGCATTGTCACTTATTTAATTGGGCTTCTCGAAAACTACATACAAAAACCATTAGGGCAAGTCATTAGCTTCACAACAAGTGGAAACAATTTTTGTTAACATTCGATAGTTTTAACATCTTTGATATTGTTTGTCATTGTCGAACCCGATTGTTAGCCATTCCCGTGTATTCTTATAGACTATGAAAACTATCAGTCTGAAGAACTAGATAGATGAATGGAAGATTAAAGATCCGTTATGAGGATAAATCCAACACGTCTAACTGGTGTACTTCAAGATTAGCTACAACAACATATGAGAGTAAAAGTTTGATCGATGCTTAGTTAGGTAAGGAAGACGAGTGTCATAGTCAAAATCCAACTGTTATCCCTTACAATAAGAGTTTATGACAAAATAGGCAATGTCAAAAAAATCAAACGTTGTTTTATTTTAGCCCCAATTTACCTAAAGAAATGTGATAAGGTGAACTTTTATCGGTTGTCAGGGCTTATGCCATACTTGTCTGTTTTTCCCTAGAATCAAGTGAGTATAATTGTAAGTATGTTTATTGGTATTAAATAGTTAAGTATTGGATGTTTCAAGGCGTATTTATTGTCTTGTTACTGGTTTTTTATGGTTAGTGTTGTGAGTAATCGCTTGTCAGCAGGCGACCATTTCCAGTAACCCATAATGCAATAATAAGTTCATTGATTGCAAGTAATTGTTTACTTTTATTTTGACATCTTATATCTAGCATAGGTATTGTTTGCTTCATTAGGGTTACACTGTATTTTGTTATGGTGAAGTTCAATTATATATGCAGCTTGAGATTACAATGGCTATAAATAGGTAAAGTATTGATTACAAAATTAAAGAATGTACTCTACAATTAAAGAATTATTACAAGTAATGTTTAACAATGTATGTTGTTTATGAAACATAAATCATCAATGTAACAAAATGATATTTTACAGGATTAGAGTTCTCAAAAATTCTCATTCACCTAGTTTGATTAGTCGTTTGACAAATTGTATTTCAAAGTACCGAGTGATTTCATTACACACATCAAATCATTATGTGTGTACAACCATTTGTAGTGTAAATGTTTTTTTGGTCCTAAGAAAATTGTAGAGCGGTGTACTCCTTAACCTTAAAAGCAATCTTACTCACCACTTTGTTATCCAATATTCTCAAAGATGGAAGTATTCTAGCAAATTGATATAGGTCATCCATGGATTCACAAACCACTTCATTCAAAATAGGACATAACTGAATGACTTAGACCCTCACACAAAGCATATCTAAGATCCTTGTGTCAAATAAAATGGCAATTGAAATTAAGCAAATGACCATGTTGTTGTGATATAAATGGTGTAAACTTGTTAATATCATCCATTGACAAGAATCAAACATGTCAACATGAAAGTTGCAAAACACATTGGAAGGTTTGTACCAATATTCTTTGATCCACTCCATGTACTTCCATCAAACATAATATCTTCAAATGTGTCATCAACTAATTCTAATAATTCATATAATTTTTTTTTCATAAAATGCAAGAACATCCAAACTTTCAAATACACAATTAACATAACATAAATGTAAGAGATACTTAGAAATATTTCTCTTCACTTTTGGCTCAAATCTACATATCTCATTGACAATGACTTTCTTATTTGTTTCTTCTTTTTCCACCTATAAATAATGATGATAGAAAGTCAGCTTATCAATTCGTTCTTTCGTAGCATTTTCAATAGCTTTCTTGTCATCCACTTGGCTATGCAGTTTGTAGGGATGGTATTTTTGTTTCTTATTTGTGCTTGCTTCACCACTTGACATATATGTTCACAGAGTGTTTGGATTAAAAGAACCACTACATTTGTTTGTAAGGACATTTTGACCAGCCATTGTAAAAAAAACTAGGCTTTTTTATTAAGCGTTCAATCATGGGAATAGCATCAGCATCACCTAGTGCAAAACAAGAGTTTCACAGAAGGATCTTAAAAAAATTCAATAACAACATCAATCATGTAGTTACTTGTGTAGAGAAAAGTAGTTTGTGTTCTTACCAATTCTGTGGCCAATTCACCTAGCCACATGAACAAAGCATTAAGTTGTGTTTGATGCGTAATTCTACGAAAAAACCTATCCAGATTGTTCATGATATACCATAATTCATGGTCAAACCTTATGACCAGGGAGTTGTTTCTATATTTCACTGAACCACATCTACATTTGAAGGAACGTCTTTTTCAATTCATAATCTTGGAGCGTGCCGAGGTACCTTGTTAAAGCCAATATCCAAATCTTATCTAATATGTGTCTAGGTCTCATTATTATAAGGGTGTCAAAGGCTATAAGTGTATCAAATAGAGGTCATTTATTAAGTGCAAAGGTTTTGTAGTCCTTTAGTTCTTTCTCATTAGGTTTGCAAGAATGGTCCATAGCCCAATAAAGATGGTTGCATTGAAGCCAACTGTAGGAAGACTCCAACCTATGGGAGAATCTATTGGCTTTGCATTCGATGGTTTTATTAAGTACCATGGGGACCTAACATTCATCAAAAGCATAGATGTAACTGTTACAAGACCAAACTTTTTACCCCCTATCATAGCCAAACATGGATGAATTAAATGCCTCAATAAAATGTTACAGTACAAATCACCATAATCATAAACCGATAGGAGTAGTTGTTACATGCCAACATGTCATGACAACAAACCATAAAACTTAGTGAGGTGAGGAAGATAGGTGTCATTTAGTCAGTTATCCTTGAAGAGTGTCAAAAATGCCGAAACGCGTAAGTAAAATGTTGATTGGCATATGTCAACTTTGACCGGTCAACCAAAATGTCGATCGATGTGTGTCGATGCGACATATCCAAATGTCGATCGATATGGTGCCACTTAATTTGAAGCTCGTCACCTACCTAGTCCAAATCTTTAAGGACTGCCCATATTCCATCTATGTATTCGAATGATGGAGTAAACGTTAGGTTCAACTAGTGCCACTACAAAATCACAACGAAACTTATGATGACTGCTTTCACAATTGATTACAACCACGATCTATCTTGTAAACATATTATTAGATTAGTCATTCATAAGCCTATGAAAACTTACAAGATTAATTCAATGCATGTATCTATTTGTATTGATTAACGACTTAAAATGGTAGCAACAGAGTGAGTCAAACATTAGACAGTCAAAGAGAGTGTGTGTGTGGTTGCCATAGCTATCACTATCGATTTGCATTCTACATTTAGTTGCATATACATTTTCATGTGCTCCTGCAAGCTACACTTATTGTTTTTGTGTTTGTCTATGTAATCAATATATAATAGGCATAGTACATGCATGGAGGAAAATCATTAAGCCCTCCAGCTTTGACATTTTTTTTAGCATGGTATCAGAGCGATGTGATAATCAAAGCATGATTCTATCAATTTGATAGAATAATCGTGTTCTTGTTTTGATAGAATAACTAGATATCCACAGTCATCGATAGATCATTGCGATTGTCAAGTATTTGATTTAGAATCTAACGAACTTCCATATGGATTTACAAAGTAAGGTTGGTAGACAAGCTAGATGGATCCAACTATCTATGGAAATTCTACATGAGAACAGTGTTGATGGCCAAGGAGTTGTAGGAGATCGTCACTGGCATCAAAGCTAAACCCGATGCAAAATGAACAAGCCGTTTCTAAATGGAAGCTAAAGAATGGTAAAGCATTTGCTTCAATCATTCTAAACATTCTCAATCCTCAGATCGGTCACGTCAGTCAAGCCCAAACTTTACAAGAAATGTGGGACATACTTAGCATTCTATATGAAGCGAGAGACGTGACTTCCAAGTTACACCTTAAAAGGAAAATTATCTCGCTCAAAATGTCTAATGGTGACTCTTTGCAGGCTCATATCAACTAGTTCAAGACTCTCCTAGAGCAAATGGTGACTATCGGATCAGTCATCGATGATTCAGATACAATTATGACATTGCTTTCAAGTCTGCCATCTACATACAAAAATTGGGTGATAATTATATCGACACACTCAGATCTAACTCTAGCAAGAGTTATCATGATGTTGCTGCAAGAAGACATTCGCAGTCGGTACAGAACATCATATTCTTCGAAATGCGATCAGAAGTGCTTCTCAAGATGGCCTCTCACACATTAGCGATATGAAAAAACAGCAATAGTTCTAAAATTCTACTTCCACGATCATGCTTCTAGCAGAAATTTCTCTTTTGTGGAAATAGCAAGAAGGGACCGATTTTCTGAACCTGACAAGTGTACCCATTGTAGATACCTCTTATTGTCCAGTGACATGAAACTTGTGTTTTCGCTTGCTGTCAGCGATCTCCAACAGCCTTGTTCGTTGTCCAGTGACCTGAAAATTTGTGTTTGCAATGGTTCTTCTTGTCGTCCAGTGATCTCCAGAAAGCTTGTTTGCTTTCCAATGATTTCTAGCAGGATGCAACAAAAGATTTACAATCTTCCTTGCTGTCCAACGATCTCCAAAAAAAACCTTGTTTGTTGACCATTGATCTTCAACAATTTATAAGTAAGAAGGAATTGACAATCTCTCTTGCAGTCCAAAGATTTCCAACAGCATGCAGCTATCTGGCAGTTTTATGCTTGAATTTATTTCAAATCTATTGAACAACTCCGCCTTCAGATAAGGTGGTGTTGCAACTCTGGAAAACCTCCTAAGAAAGATCTCTGGTTTGCTAGCCAGGTATCTTTTGTAGTCCTGCCTGTTTTCTTTGGGCTATCGTCCTCTGAATCATTTGGTGGCGTGTTGGATGATCAATCGTGACTCCTGTACTTCCCTTGCTCTGCTGCTGCGCTGTTCTGTGGTCGTTTTCTGGAGGTTTTCTGCTCCGGGGCTGTTTACAGTACTCCTGTGCTGCGCTTTCTTACTGGTAATCAGTTGCTGGCCCCGTTCCTTATTTTGCTTGCGCTCTATGCCTACAGTTTTTTGAGGCACTTTATGGTAAGGATGTAAATCATGCTAAACTGGATAAGTTGGATTTGAGGGAGAATGTTATAATTATGCAAGCTAATATGATAGGCAAGAATGAACAACAAAGACAACCTAAAAGCTTATATTCTATATCGGAATCAAGACGTTTTTAGGACCACTTGTTCTGAAAGGTGGTATCCTACATAATTTGCAACTTGTTTGATGTAATACCTTGAAGAAAATCTCATATTAGGAATAATGATTAAAATATTTTCTCTTCTTGTCTACAACCCATAATATTTTCAATGTGAAATGGGTGTAAGGCTAATACATGGACATGTGGTTGAAAGAGAATAGATTTATGTGGTCCATTGGAAAAAGATGGCCGATAAAAGATTTGTGTTATGAATCAAGAAAGATATTTTTAGTTTAATAATCCACAACGTGGTGGATAGGAACTTGCCTTGTGAGATTACCCACCCAGGTTCTAGTCGCCATATGCTTGTATCAATCCTTAGTTGCCCATTTCGGAACGGAATGCCAAAAAAATTTACGTTCCGTTTTAACAAAGGAATCTAGTTGTTGGGCAGGATGATCGTTTGGATGATTGTTTGACTGTCAGAGATGAATGCAATCATTTGCACAACAGAGAACGTGCGTGCGAACTATTTCTCAAAGTCTTAAGTGAGAAGTTCTGAAATTCCTGCCCTTCATTACGTAATTGCCCAGAGGAGTTCGTTCCCACTGCGCATAACATGCTTCTCATTGATGATAGCCCAGAGAATAGCATCCTGAACCCAAGAGACAATGCCATTTTCCCAAACAGCATATGACTGCAGAAAAGATCGTTCCTCAACTCTTGATTCAACTTTGTTACTGGACTTGTAGATTCTAGCTTACGTGTTCCTGAATATGTTGCTAGGCATCGAATCGGGCAAGCGCCATTGGGCAAAGAGTCTCTATTGTAGATTGTATTCCCGTTGTTTCAGCGGAGCCGGACTTCTGTAGTGTGGATCCCGTTGTATTGTCCGTGGTGCCAGAATGTCATATTGTTCCCAAAATGTCATATTGTTGATCATTCGCCTAACTCAAAAACGAGACTTTTTTTTGGAAAAAGAACCTTCGCCCACTTCAATATAGATATATCTTAAGTGGATGTACAATCTGACAGCTCAGCGAAGGTTTCCAATACTGTATAGGCAATTTATGACCGAAACAGTGATTTTATAAGTCATTTTTCGTCAAAAATACTTTCCTTTCTCTTTTTCTATTTTGATGACTTTTTTGATAATCAAGATCTATCTCAAAAATCTAAGGCAAAGACACACTACAACATGCATACATTAATCATGCAAGTACATACACACACGTGGAAGATGTAATTTCAAAACACTAAGTATGAAAAGTCCTAGCTCACAAGTAGAGAGAGAATGCAACAAATTGGGCTCGGGTAGAGAGATAAACAACCAATGTGACTAGAACTCAAAATCTCATTAATCTCCAAGAAAAGCAATACAATAATGAAGTGGATCATCCTACATGTCGTATATTGAGGTAGTCCATCCTCTAATTCTATTGGACTCCCTTTTTGGCACCTCTTACATCCTATTGGATGAGTGACTCAATATCCCATGATCTTGATTGGACCCTTTCTCACTTATGATTGGACCCTTGACTCCTAAAATGATTTGGACCAATCAAAACACAAGAATCGCGTTTTGTCTAACTGGGGTGACATTCGCAAGAATCGCGTTTTGTCTAACTAGGGTGTCACTCTCTCTCTCTCTCTCTCTCTCTCTCTCTCTCTCTCTCTCTCTCTCTCTCTCTCTCTCTCTCTCTCTCTCTCTCTCTCTCTCTCTCTCTCTCTCTCTCTGCAGATATTACAAGAGATCACCTACACTCCCACAATATCAAATCCATTTTCATTGGTTATGCCACTTCAGATAGAACTCATATGTTGTATGATTATGTTGAATCGAAGCTATTCATCAGCAGAGATATTGTTTTATTGAGGATCAATCTATTGACCTCAAAGGCTCAGACAGTCGAGCTATCCAACACTCCTATTTCCGATTTGACTATTTCTATTGAAGGTTCGAATTTATCAGGCGAACAACTTATCAAGAACGAATCAGAAGGAGATGTTGTAGCTCAACAACAACATAATCGAGAAAATGATTATCAGCCTCATTCATCTCCCAAAAGATCGACAAGAGATTGCAGACCACCTAACATATATATTGATGAATTTGTTGGTTATCTCATTTGAGAGCTGACTATTGTCAAAGAAGCACTCAGTCAGTCAGACTCCGATCTATGGAGAGAAGCTATGGATGGAGAATATTTATCTTTCATCAAGAACCAAACTTGGACTATTGTCAAATTACCTGCCAAGAGAAATGTAATTGATTGCAAATGGGTATTTAAGATAAAATACAAAGCAGATGGAAGTATCGATTGAAGGACAGTTCGACTTGTTGCATGAGCATTTTTTCAAATCCTCAATATCGACTATAGTGAGACTTTCATTCCGGTAGTAAAGCATTCTTCAATCAGACTTCTAGTAACTATCATATGTTGCTGAAGAGAATCTGGAGATACATCATATGGATGTACATACAACGTATCTGAATGGAGTTATCTAAGAAGATACCTACATGATATCTTCTGAAGGTTATCTAACAAACGACAAGGAGAGAATCATGTATGTAAACTCCATAGAGCACTTTACGACTTGAAGCAATCTACTAGAGTTTGGTTCTAGAGGATCAACACTTTTTTTTATCGATCATGGTTAGAATCCAAGCATTTCATATTTGAATGTTTAATTCAAGTCAGCGCAGCATTTTTTAATTATCATTACATTGTACGTGGATGACACATTGCTATTAAACAATAGTGTCGACCTAATGAAGATGCAAAATGAATGTTGTCTCAAAATTCGACACCAAAATGAATGTTGTCTCAAAATTTGACACGTGGTATCAGAGCTCGTGTTTCAGGTTATGAAGGAGAAAATCAGATCTATCAATGATTTGGTGAAGATATCAAGTCTAGAGCATGCTAGAGAGGATTCTACACCAAAATCGGATTTTTTGCTTTTGTAGATTGGATCTTTTGTAGATCAAAACACTAAATAGGTCAATATACTTGTTCAATTCCATTTTTTGAATTCACATGCTGGATTTGGCCAATTTTTGGATCATTGGTTCAGCCTAAGTGGTGGCTTATAGATTGCATATCAAATTTTCATCATTTGCATGTATTGGAATAGTCAATTTTTTGTGATTTTGTCAAAACCCTAATTTTGATTGGATCTCTAGATAGTGAGGTTGCTGGACTTCATTTGAGTGTGTTTCAATCTTAGGAAGTGGCAAAAGTCATTAGATTGAGGATAGATCATAGGTTGATCAAGATTCCATGATTCTATGTGTTGATTTGCTTGGATAAGTGCTAGAAGAGAATTTGTGAGATAGTTTCAAATCTTGGTGATTTCTTTTGAAAGCATTTGTTGTTGTTCAAAGGAGTGCTTTGTGCATTGAAGCAGGTTGAAAGAGAAGATCAGGTCATTGCTACATGGCAACCTCAATTGGAATCATGTTGGAAGCCAATGATAGGCTTACCTCAAGTAACTATTCATTATGGAAAGTGAGGATGGAGTCACTTCTTGAGATGAATGATGTTTTGGATATTGTTGTAGGTTTGGAGGAGAGACCAGCAACACAACAAGATCAATTGAGGTATGACAAGAGGTCCAAGAAGGCTCTACACATGATAAAGATGAATGTTACCAATGAACTTCTCAAGGAAGTTGGTAAGTGCACATCATCTTTGGAAGCTTGGAATTCATTGAAGAAGCTTTATGAATCCAAGTCTACTTCTAGAGTGTTGACTCTTAGAAGGAAAATCTTTTCTTGTTTGCAAAAGAATGAAGAAAGTCCAAGTACTTTTGTTTTGAGAATGAAAGCATTGAATGATGAGTTAGCTTGCATAGATGAAAGCATTAAGGAAGGAGAGCTTATTCAAGTGATTCTTAATGGCTTGTTGGATGCTCATGCTAACATTGTTCAAAGTATTGCTATTCAAAAGACTTTGCCAAGTTTGATGGATCTTCAAGAGATCTTGATCAATGAGGAATATTGGCTTCAAGCAAGAGGTGGATCTACATCAACACTTCAAGAGGATGCTATGTTCACAAAGGGCAAATTCAAGGGCAAAACCAAAAGCAAGTGGTCTAAAGGGCAAGATCAAGTGGATGCTTCTTCAAGTGGCAAAAATAAGGATAGATTAAAGCTCAAGTGCTTCTATTGTGGCATCAAAGGACACTTTGCAAGTGAGTGCTACAAGAAGAAGAGAGATCAAGGAGACAAGCAAGGTAATCTTACTCTTGATGAGGATGGTTTGGATGTGCAAGATGCAAATGATGATGCTTTTGTGATGTCTTCATGTATGCTTGCTAGTGATGGAGATCTAGATCCTTGGTGGATTGATAGTGGAGCAAGTTCACACATGACCTTTCACAAAGAGTACTTCACTTCTTTGTCGGCATATGGAGATGACAAGAGGGTGATCTACACGGCCAATGATGGTGAGTGTGCAATCAAAGGGATTGGCACAATTCCTATTTCTCTCTCTACAAATAGGAATGTTCATTTGGAGGATGTCTTGTTTATTCCATCTATTACCAAGAATTTGCTTAGTGTGAGTCAAATGCTAAGTAAGGGCCTCAAGGTGGAGTTTGATGGAGATGCTTGTTTGATCAAAAGGAAGGATGTCTTGATTGGAAAAGGTAAAAGGCAAGGGAAGTTGTTCAAACTTGATGCTTGCGTTATTGCTAACCAAGTTGGATGTGTTGCAAGGGAGCAAATTTCTATTCAAGAGGTTTGGCACAAAAGGATGGGACACCTCAACTTCAAGTCATTGGAGGTAATAGCAAGGAAGAAGTTTGTGATTGGTCTTCCAAGTTCCTTAAGCAATGACAAGCATGTTTGTGAGTCTTGTGCTTTGTCTAAGTCACATAGACTACCTTATACTAGATCTATTTCTAGATATACAAAGCCTTTTCAACTTGTACATTCGGATATTCATGGATTTACTACAATTAGCAATAGTGGAGCTAAGATGTATGTAACATTCATTAATGATTTTAGTAGATTTTGTTGGATCTATCTACTAAAGAGCAAGGATGAAGTGTATGATGTCTTTGTCAAGTTCAAGAATGCAAGGGAGAACCAATTTTCCACAAAGATCAAGTGCTTGAGAGGTGAAAATGGTGGTGAGTACATATCTAACAAGTTCAAGGCCTTTTGTGATGAGCATGGGATCAAGAGGGAGTATACAACATCAAGGACCCCACAACAAAATGGAGTGGCTGAAAGGAAGAATAGAACTTTATGTGAAAGTGCTAAAGCTATGAGGTTAAGTGCTAATCTTGACAAACCATTTTGGGATCAAGCTTTGTTGTGTGCCAATTTCTTGTGCAATAGGTGGCCGAGTGCTATTTTGGATGGAAGGACACCTTTTGAGATGCTATTCAAGAGGAGGCCGAGTGTCAACTTTCTGAGAACTTTTGGATGCACATGCTATGTCAACATTACTCTTGATGATAGGACCAAGGAGGATCCATCTTCAAGAAGAGGTATTTTTGTTGGATATAGTGAGGTGAGTAAAGCCTACAAGGTTTACATTCCTTCTACTAACAAAGTGATTGTTGGTAGAGATGTCATTTTTTATGAGGGAAATATTCCAAAGGTGTCTTCAAGCATGATTGATGGTAAAGTAGATGGGTCTAACATTCTTGATGTTGATGAGAAGGATCTTACTTTGGATGGTGGTGATGATGGACCTTCATCAAGTCAAAAGCCAAGGAGAACATCAAGAGAAAGACAAGTACCTTCAAGGCTTACAAATGATCAAAAGGGTAAGCAAGTAGTTTCTGGAAATTATGTTGCTTTCCTAACTTCTTTGGATGAGCCTACAAGTGTAGATCAAGCAAGGAAAGAAGAGGAGTGGATCCAAGCAATGGATCTTGAGTATCAATCTCTTATGAAGAGTGGAACATCTTTTGGAAGATCTTCTTGTGTACATGGAGCTATGCAAGTGGATGGATGTTATCTTGCTGTAAAATCAAGTAATGGATCTGGAAAACAAAATTTGATGATCACGTTGAAGATCAAGAAGTTGATCTCGAAGCGCTTCAACTAGTCAAACCGGAAGGTGGCAATTTGGAGCTAGTCAAGAGCATCAAAGGAGAGGTAATTGGCAAAGGTGTTATGGATCTATTTTTGCAGCATATTGAAGACTCAAGTAAGGTCAAAGGAGCAGCAAGGAAGTGTTGTTCAAGTTTACTTTACTTGTTCTATCTCATGTTTGAGCAATTTCATGTGGATGTGTGCAAATTGTCAAGATATGATAAAACTCGCTACATTGGTGAGCATTGTTTTAATGTTGGATTTGTACTAGCATTCTTGGCTGATTTTGCTGATGGAAATGAAGCTATTGGAGGTTAATTCAAGTCAGCGCAACATTTTTTTATTATCATTACCTCGTACGTGGATGACACATTGCTATTCAACAATAGTGTCGAACTAATAAAGATGTGAAATGAATGTTGTCCTCATAATTCGACATGATAGGTCTGGGCGAAGCTCATTATGTTGGAAGAAGGAAGGACGATTCGATAATTCAAAGGCTATGAAAGAACTATTGAGCACAACGGAATAAGCCTTCTTTCCTAATGCATGACTACGCCTATCAATAATTAAACAAAGCTATAATGACAGAAGTCACATTCAATCCTTAAGCAAATAACTTTGGAATCATTAGTACTAAAGTGATTTTGTAGTCAAACAATTTCAGAGTGTAAAGTAGGGTAAAGAATATTGCAGGGTTGAAGTATTCAACAGATCAGACGAAACAATAAGAGATCTATCAGTTATAAATAGCTACAGAGAAGCATAGAGATCTATCAGTTATAAATAGCTACAGAGAAGCATACATTCTGACATGATATTGAACGCAATAAGAAGATAGATTGATTCAGTAAGTAGCGTGTACAAATCAGATGAGGAGTCGGTATGCTAAGCTTAACACTTTTCTTCTTTGTCAAAATTTTAAGATGAGTGAGTATGATCATTCACTTTACTATAGATTTGTTGGAAATGATGTTACCATTCTTCTAATCTATATGATTGATATCATTTTGAGTGGAGGTAACAATCAAGATGTTGATGATATCAAGATGGCACTAGAAAAAGAGTTTTATGTTGTTCTATGCTTCACTCCCTTGAATAAACATGTTGAAGCTCCACCCCCTTTTCCATGACTTGTTCTCTCACAATTTGATAAGCCACTTCAATATGCTTGCTCCTTGCATGAAAAATAGGATTCCTTGCCAATATTTGGTTTGATAGGTTATCACAAAAGATGATTGGACTCTCTGAAAAATCCAACAAGTGAAAATCCATTACCATCCTTTTGATCCATAACATATCCTTTGTGCAAGATGTAAGAGCTTTGTACTGATCGGCCTCACTAGATGACAATGAGATTGTAGCTTGTTTTTTTGATGTCCAAGAGATAACTCCATCAGTTATGAAAATAGCATGTGCACCTATGGATTTCCTATCCATTTGATCTCTAGAAAAGTCCGAATCTGAAAATCCATACAGGTTTGGTTATGATCCTCCATAAACAATTCCAAAATCATTAGTTCGCAAGATGTGTCTCAATACCCTCTTGCCTAGTTTCCAATGCTCCACACCAGTATCATGCATGAATTGGCTTAATCTACCTACACAATAGCTTAGATCAGGTCTTGTGATGGTTATATCTATGAGTGAACCAACTAGCTTGCTATAGAGAGTAATGTCCTTGACGGATCTTTCATTGCCTCTTATAGTGAGCTTTACATTTGACTCCATTGGTGTATCACAAGACTTTGCATCTACCATATGAAATCTCTTTAGAATAAAATTAGAATACTTCTCTTGACAAACGAGAGTAAATTGATAAGTTCTAAATACTTCTATTCCCAAGATATAATGCAAAAGATCATGTTCACTTGGAGTTCTATCTAGATCTATGCCAAAACTAGATGAAGAGGGAGTGTGAAAAATTGTCAACTAGTTTGTTGTTTTTTGGAGGCCAAATGATGAGATCTCAACTTTGAGATAGTTTCATATTTGTCAATAAGGGCCTAATAGTGTTTGTACTATTTTTGGCAAGTAGATAAGTGGATGAGGTCAATTTTGGACCCATTCTAATTGGCTAAATATGATACATTGCATCTAGACTAGTATTTCTAGGTTTTTGATGAAGTATTTAGTTGTTTTCAATAGTGGTTTTTGATGAAGTATCATTTTTGAGGTCAATATAAGGCTTAATAGCCTGTTTGGCTTGTTTATGGTTTGGTGAGGCTTGGGTACTAGATGCTATCCCTATGGCAACAAGGGCGGCCTCAGTCACGCTGACCTTGTGTGTGGCTCCCTCGAAAGTGATGTTAAACTTGGATTTCTGCTCCTTCCAAGTACTAAAGACAAGAGTGATAAAATCCATGTTTATTCTCCCTGAGAAGGCTCTCTCATGAATACCCATTGCAGTAAGCAGAGGCTATGCAAGGGTCATCCACTGAGTGACCATGCTTGTGCTAGGAAGGATCATGATATCCGTTGCAAATGGGACATCACAATGGCTAGTATAATGAGGCGATTGAGATGTATCTGTGGAAGACATGATGAACAGAAACGAAAAGTAATACGCGCGAGTGTATAACAGAAAATAGTTTTGAAAGTTTTGAAACCTTTGGTCGCTGGAAAAATTGGCAAGAGCTTCGCTAGCACAAGTGAGGAATGAATCGAATTCAGCCAACTTATAGGTGAATTTGAGGGTCCATTACACTGAATACTAGTTTGGTTGATCAGTTCTGAACATAAATTTGCAGGCTTATACAGTACTATGAAAGTAGGCTAAAAAAATCTCGGCGAAGATTTTTGAGTGTCTGAAGTCATCTGGAGAATGTCCTCCAGGGTTGGCGAAGGATGAGCCTTCGCCCGAGAGGGTCCTTCACCCAAGTACTGTCATAAATGCAAATTTTCAACATCTAGCATGTCAACGAAGGTTCCTAAGGAAATTAAGGTGCTCGGCGAAGGTTCTCAAAATGTCATATTGTTGAGCATTCGCCTAACTGTAAAAAGACACTTTTTTTTGGAAAAGAACCTTCGCCCTCTTCAATATAGATATATCTGAAGTGGATGTACAATCTGAAAGCTCAGCGAAGGTTTCCAATACTATATAGGCAATTTATGACCGAAATAGTGATTTTATAAGTCATTTTTTTGTCAAAATTACTTTCCTTTCTCTTTTTCTATTTTGATGACTTTTCTAACTTTTGCTTATCAATCTTTCCTCATTTTTTTTTGTCTTTTCCAAAAAAAACTTAACAATCAAATATTGAAAACAAAAAACTGAAAAACAATTAAAAATAAAATATCATTTAGATCATGTTTGCTGAACTGGCGAAGCAGGTTGCCAAAACTTGCGTAATCGGCTGCCATTCACAGGAGTATCTAATCGTTTTCCGTCCAAGTGCTCAAGAATTACTGCGCCATAGTTCAGGATTTCATTCACTTTATACGGGCCTTCACCGATAAACTTCAATTTTCCCTTGATCAGCTTCGTTTTGTACATCAGTGCGAGATCTCTTGCTTTTAGATCATTTTTATGCAATTGACGATCGTGCCATGCCTTGCGGCGGGCTTTCTCTGCTGCTAACGCATGAAATGCCATCAATCGTGTTTCACATAATTTGTGCAACGCTTCATGACGTAGGTGTAAAGACTTATCATCATTTAACTGTTCTGTTGTCATTATGCATAAAGATGAAATTTAAAATTCAATCGGCATGACAGCATCTTGACCATAAACCAGTTGAAAGGGTGTTTGATTTGTACTACTTTTGTAAGAAGTTCTAAATGCCCATAATGCTACATACAGTCTATGTTTTCAATCAAACCGACTTGCTTCAACTGTTTTCGTCATAATAGTGCAGAGAATCTTATTGGAAGATTCAGCTTGGCCATTCTAGTAAGGAGTACTAAATTTGTGTATAACAAAAAAATCTTCCAGTAAACACTTTATTGTTTGATTAACAAAGTGTGTACCCTGGTCACTGACAATCTCGATCAGACATCCAAATCTGATAATAATATTTTCATAGAGAAACTTGGCCGTGGCATCAGCAACTTTGACAGCTTTGGCTTCAACCCACTTGGTCATATAATCAGTTGCTACGATAATGTATCGGGCCTGAGATCCTCACGTGACATGATGAATAGGGCCAACATAATCCAGTCCCATTTCTCAAACGGTGCTTGCGATAAAATCGGATGCAAGGGTTCATAGTTCTGTCTAGTAGGCCATTGTGCTCGCTAGCAAAAATCACATGTCTAAATATAATTTTCTATGTCGTTATGAAGCGTAGGCCACCAACAACCTGATTGCAAAAGTTTGTGAACCATAATATCTATAGAGAAATGTCCTCCGCCCATGCCATCATGTGAAAACATGATTAAATCTGGTATTTCATGCGGGCGATAGTGGCTAGGTTTGCTTCATCTCATCTCCCTTCATTGGCCGACTCACCACCTCTTTACGTTTTACATACAAATCATCATAATTGTAAGTTGATCCAAGGAGTTTATCTATTATTTGCCACTATCCCACGACAAGAAACCACAAAACTTAGTGAGGTGAGGAAGACGAGTGTCATAGTCGAAATACGATTGTTATCCTTGTCAAGAAGAGTTTATGACAAAATAGGCAATGTCAAAAAAATCAAACATTGTGTAATTTTAGCCCCAATATACTTAAAGAAGCGTGATAAGTTGAAAATTTATCGGTTGCCCACGCTTATGTCATACTTGTCTGTTTTTTCCTAATCAAGTGAGGATAGTTGTAAGTATGTTTGTCTATATTAAATAATCAAGTATTGGATGTTTCAAGAGGTATTAATTGTCCTATTACTGGTTTTTTATGGTTACTTAGTGTTGCTAGGTGACCATTTTTTGTAACCCATAACGCAAATGATAAGTTTATTGATTGCAAGTAATTATTTATTTTTATTTTGACATCTCGTGTCTAGCATTGGTATTGTTTGCTTCATTATGGTTACACCGTATTTTGTTATGGTGAAGTTCAATTATATAGGCAGCCTGAGATTACGACGGCTATAAATAGGTAATGTATTGATCACTAATGTACTCTACAATTAAAGAATTATTACAAGTAATGTTTAACAATGTTTATGATGCATAAATCATGAATGTAACAAAATGACATCATCACAGGATGAGAGTTCTCATCCATTCTCATTCCTCTAGTTTGATTAGTCGTTTGACAAATTGTATTTCAAAGTAGGTAAGGTAGCAATTGCACCAAACAGGTGAGCAAGCAAACCCCATAGGTATGCCATCGATTTGTTTCTAACTTCTATTTCGAAATTGAATGATACAGCTGGAGATCAACACATTGTTCCACCAGATCAATGTTTGCTCAACCAATGTTCATAATCTTGTTGATTTTAGGTCAAAATCCATTGACCTTAATTTTATAACATAGGCTTCTGTGTTCTTTGGTTACATTTGCTAGCTTGTACACTTCATGTATCATGTGTGTGATAATTGTAGTTAACCTATCTGGCCTTCGTAGTAGCATGTTTTCATAGCACTTTGAGATGCCACAAAACATGCTTCAATCAAGAGGAGCCACTTGGCCTTCCACTTTGAATTATTGAATGAAGCTGAGGCCGGAATTATGCATAGAACAGTCACCCGAACTATGATCATAAGATCAAAGAAGTTGTGGAGACAAGTGGAACCATGCTAGTTGCAGATGAAGAACACAATTTTGATACCGATACGATGCAGATTGTGACTCGCAGTCGCCAATGGAGCACATGATAGAGGAGCAAACATCCCAGTTCAAGATGAGCATACAACTCAAAAACCTAATTTGATGAAGGAAGTTGTTGAGGATGATATCGAAACATTGCTATTTGAAGATGGCTACCAACCTCCTAAGGAGATCAGAGAGAAATTCAAAAGAGCGAAGGTCAAGCTGACTGCTGAAGAAGTCCGAAAATTTGATTTGTCCGATTTAACCTCTGGTACGATTTTTCTAGCTTTACATTCTTTATTCAATAATGCTGGAAGTGTGATAGATTATGTTAGAGACAAAGAGTTCCAAAACTGTTGCTGGTGTCAACAACGAAGGAACAACAATTGGAAGACCACTTTATGCATGCCATAATTTAGAAATGCACAAAAATTTGATCATAAACACTTAGATATGACCTAGGACTGTCCATGTTCGTACAACATCAATACAGAACAATAATTCACACTTGTGAAAGCTAGATCAACCATAAAATCAACATTCTACACATAGAAACTCAAGATATCACATCAGTTGGACATAGAAACACAAGAGATGAATTCTCTACAAAGAAAGAATTTTGATTGATTATTTTTCCATGAAGGTATAGCTACTTATAGCTTCCAAAATGTCATTTTCCCACTTGTCCCAAACTTGACCTCAATTGGAAACAACTAAATTCTTCATCAAAAACCTAGAAATACTAGTCTAGATGCAATGTATCATATTTAGCCAATTAGAATGGGTCCAAAATCGAACTCATCCACTTATCTACTTGCCAAAAATAGCACAAACACTATTAAGCCCTTATTGAAAAATATGAAACTATCTCAAAGTTGAGATCTCATTTTGGCCTCCAAAAAACAACAAACTAGTTGACAATTTTTCACACTCCCTCTTCAACTAGTTTTAGCATAGATTTAGATAGAACTCCAAGTGAGCATGATCTTTTGCATTATATCTTGGGAATAGAAGTATTTAGAACTTCTCAATTTACTCTCATTTGTCAAGAATGGTATGCTAATTTTATTCTAAAAAGATTTCATATGGTAGATGCAAAGTCTTGTGATACACCAATGGAGTCAAATGTAAAGCTCACTATAAGAGGTAATGAAAGATCCTTCAAGGACATTAGTCTCTATAGGAAGCTAGTTGGTTCACTCATATATATAACCATCACAAGACCTGATCTAAGCTATTGTGTTGGTAGATTAAGCCAATCCATGCATGATACTAGTGTGGAGCATTGGAAACTAGGCAAGAGGGTATTGAGATACATCTTGAGAACTAATGATTTTAAGATTGTTTATGGAGGATCATAACTAAACCTGTATGGATTTTCATATTCGGACTTCTCTGGAGATAAAATGGATAGGAAATCCATAAGTGCACATGCTATTTTCATAACTGATGGAGTTATCTCTTGGACGTCAAAAAAACAAGCTACAATCTCATTGTCATCTAGTGAGGCCGATCTATACAAAGCTCTTACATCTTGCACAAAGGATATGTTATGGATCAAAAGTATGGTAATGGATTTTCACTTGTTGGATTTTTTAGAGAGTTCAATCATCTTTTGTGATAAGCTTTCAAACCAAATATTGGCAAGGAATCCTATTTTTCATGCAAGGAGCAAGCATATTGAAAGTGGCTTATCGAATTGTGGGAGAACAAGTCATGGAGAAGGGGGTGGAGCTTCAACATGTTTATTCAAGGGAGTGAAGCATAGAACAACATCAAACTCTTTTTCTAGTGCCATCTTGATATCATCAACATCTTGATTGTTACCTCCACTCAAAATGATATCAATCATATAGATTAGAAGAATGGTAACATCATTTCCAACAAATCTATAGTAAAGTGAATGATCATACTCACTGATCTTGAAATTTTGAGAAAGAAGAAATGTGTAGGCTTAGCATACCAACTCCTCATTTGATTTATACATGCTACTTATCGAATCAATCTATCTTCTTATTGCGTTCAACATCATGTCAGAATGTATGCTTCTCTGTAGCTATTTATAACTGATAGATCTCTTATTGTTTCGTGTGATCTATTGAATACTTCAATGTTGCAATATTCTTTACACTACTTTACACTCTGAAATTGTTTGACTACAAAATCACTTTAGTACTAATGATTCCAAAGTTATTTGCTTAAGGATTGAACGTGACTTCTGTCATTATAGCTTTGTTTAATTATTGATAGGCGTAGTCATGCATTAGGAAAGAAGGCTTATTCCGTTGTGCTCAATAGTTCGTTCATAGACTTTGAATTATCGAATCGTCCTTCCTTCTTCCAACATAATGAGCTTCGCCTAGATCTATCATGTCGAATTCTGAGGACAACATTCATTTCACATCTTTATTAGTTTGACACTATTGTTGAATAGCAATGTGTCATCCACGTACGAGGTAATGATAATAAAAAAATGTTGCGCTGACTTGAATTAAACATTCAAATATGAAGTGCTTGGGTTATAACCATGATCGATAAAAAAAAGTGTTGATCCTCTACAACCAAGCTCTAGTAGATTGCTTCAAGTCGTAAAGTGCTCTATGGAGTTTACATACATGATTCTCCTTATCATTTATCGTCACAAGATATCATGTAGGTATCTTCTTAGATAACTCCATTCAGATACGTTGTATGTACATCCATATGATGTATCTCCAGATTCTTTGCAGCAACATACGATAGTTACTAGAAGTCTGATTGAAGAATGATTTACTACCGGACTGAAAGTTTCACTATAGTCGATATTCAGGATTTGAAAAAATTCTCGTGCAACAAGTGGAACTTTCCTTCAATCAATACTTCCATCTGCTTTGTATTTTATCTTAAATACCCATTTGCAATCAACTACATTGTTGTTGGCAAGTAATTTGACAATAGTCCAATTTTGGTTTTTGATGACAGATAAATATTTTCCATCCATAGCTTCTCTCCATGGATCGGAGTCTGACTGACTGAGTGCTTCTTTGACAATAGTCAGCTCTCAAATGAGATAAAAAACAAATTCATCAGTATATATGTTAGGTGGTTTGCAATCTCTTGTCGATCTTTTGGGAGATGAATGAGGCTGATAATCATTTTCTCGATCATATTGTTGTTGAGCTACAACATCTTCTTCTGATTCGTTCTTGATAAGTTTTCGCCTGAAGTTGATGAATTCGAACCTTCGATAGAAATGGTCAAATCAAAAATAGGAGTGTTGGATAGTTCGATTGTCTGAGCCTGTGAAGTCGATAAATTGATCCTAAATTGAGCCTGTGAAGGCTGATGAATAGCTTGGATTCAACAAAATCATACAACATATGAGTTCTATCTGAAGTGGTATAACCAATGAAAATGGATTTGATATTGTGGGAGTCTAGGTGATCTCCTGTAATATCTGCACATAGGAGATTCGATAGTGAAGGTTTGGAGCCTATCCAAGTTTCATAAGGTGATTTGTTTGAGAGCCCTTTAGTTGAGCATTTGTTTTGAATATATGCTACAGTGGAAACGGCTTTAGCCCAGAAGGATTTAGGAAGTTTCACGTGAGCAAGCATACTCTTAGCCGCGTCAACTAAAGGTTTGATTCTTTCTCTCAACAAGTCCATTCAACTGTGGTGAATAAGAAGCAATGAATTGTTGTTCAATGTCTTTGCTACGACAATACTCTTTGAATTCGGTTGAGATGTATTCTCCCCCATTGTCTTGACCTCAGTGCTTTACTTCTTCAATTTCGAGTTTTGCATGCTCCTTGAATTGTCCGAAGAGGTTGAAAGCCTCCAACTCCTGCTTAAAGAAATAAACAGTTGTTCTTCTCAAAAAAAATTCTATAAAAGTAATAAAGTACTTTTCACCAAGTAACGACAAAATTTGCATCGGGCCACATATATCTAAATGAATAATGTCTAGAATATCTTTTGTTGCATACTTATGAATCAATCTAAATGGAATCCTAGTTTGCTTTCCAACAATGTAGTTGTGATAGACAGGGAGGTCGATCTTCTTGTCTAGATGATCGAGATCAAGTATTAAGGATTGTCTAAACATGTTCAATATAAATGTATGATTAAAGTGCCCTGACCTATAGTGCCAAAGTAATGAATCAATCTATATAAGTATCCAAGCCTCTTTTCGAGTGCAAGGATCTTATTCGTCCTATCAATAATTTGACATTGATCATATTCAAATTCTACCCTATGACATAGATTAGTAATTCGGCTTACTGATAATAGATTTTTCGACAGTTTAGAAACATACAAAACATTCAATAGTAACTTGAATTGGTCATGTTGGAACTTCAATCTTATAGCGCCTTCACCTGTGATAGTATGTGCACTATCATCGCCAAGATGAATGAATCTTCTTTGTATTGCAAGGCGTATAGGAATGAAAATGTTGCAATGACTGGTCATATGTTGAGTGGCTCCAAAATTGAAAAACCGAGCATTATCAACTTGTGTTTTTTGATCTCTAATCATAAAGCTCCTTCATCCATGTCTTGAACTAGGAATTGACATATAACTGTAACTGCATTTGTCTCTTGATCTGACTACTTCTTGTTGGCGTTCTTCGCTTTCAATATCTTGAAATTCTTAATCTCATGATTATCATGGTTGCAATATTTATCAAACATCTTCTTCTTCGACTAGGGATTCGATAAGTGCTCTTGACTTTGTCTCGCTTTCTAATTCGATAAAAATTGTTTCAAGCCTTTTTTCTTCTAACATTTAGTGAAGTTTATTTACATATAGAGCATGTGATATTGAATTCGAAGAGTTGTCTGAGCTTCTTCGATTGTCTTCTTGCAGCAACATAGCGATTACTCTTGAGAGAGTTAAATCTGAGTGTGTCATTATGATCATCACCTAGTTTTCGTATGTAGATGGCAGACTCGATAGCAATGTCATAATTGTGTCTTGCTCGTCAATAGTTGATCCAACAACTGCCATCTCCTGCAACAGATTCTTCAACTGGTTAACGTTATTCTGAAGCAAATCACTGGCAGATATCTTGAGTGAGAAGAATTTTCTTCTAAGATGCAACTTCGAAGTCACGTCTCTCACATCATATAGTGCGCTCATCAGGTTGTCCCATACTTCTTTTGAAGTTTGAGCTTCAGATACCAATTCACCTATCTACTATATTGAGAATGATTACGTGAAAGCTTTACCATCCTCCAGTTTCCATTTGGAGCCGGTTGTGTCGTCTTCAAGCTTCAATTCAATTCCTGTGACAACATCCCATAGTCTATTGGCAATTAGCAAATTAGTGCTCTAATACCATGTTGGAAGTCTTAGAAGGAAAAGATGCTCAATAGAGAAATTGTTGTGTTTGATAGATGCACTATCGGGCTCTACGGAATAATCTTTCTCTCGTTGTATGACTGCGCCTACTAAAATCAAACAAAACTATCGCAACTATCGCCACATTCGAGTCTAATTGATTCTAACATTGAAATCATCAAAATCTGTTAGATTGATTTTGTAGACAAACATAACTGAATAAAACATTGTTGTATCGAATATTACAGTATCAAATATAGCTAATGTTTTGAAGTATTCAATAGTTTAGACAAAACTATAAGAGAACGTAATCAAATTGCAATTAAAAAAATAAGCATTTTGATTCTAACATAGTACTGAATGCGATAATTCAGTAAGTAGCATGTACAAATCAAAAGAATCGTGAGCACAAAACAATAGAAAATGTAACAAAGTACTCGAAACTATCTCTAAGTATCTGATTGACTCTATCTGACACTTCCGCTAATAAGCAGTAAGTGTTTCTAGCAATGCGCTATATTAATCTCCAAGATCAATAGCTAATGATCAATCTTAACCTAAAAAATAATCAACAATTTATACTAGTTATGAATTCCATTTAGGCTTATCCAAATGACAGTTGAGGACAGCTATTGGTCGTAGATCACAATTCGAACTTAACCAAATCGCATTGTCACTTATTTAATTGGGCTTCTCGAAAACTACATACAAAAACCATTAGGGCAAGTCATTAGCTTCACAACAAGTGGAAACAATTTTTGTTAACATTCGATAGTTTTAACATCTTTGATATTGTTTGTCATTGTCGAACCCGATTGTTAGCCATTCCCGTGTATTCTTATAGACTATGAAAACTATCAGTTTGAAGAACTAGATAGATGAATGGAAGATTAAAGATCCGTTATGAGGATAAATCCAACACGTCTAACTGGTGTACTTCAAGATTAGCTACAACAACATATGAGAGTAAAAGTTTGATCGAAGCTTAGTTAGGTAAGGAAGACGAGTGTCATAGTCAAAATCCAACTGTTATCCCTGACAATAAGAGTTTATGACAAAATAGGCAATGTCAAAAAAATCAAACGTTGTTTTATTTGAGCCCCAATTTACCTAAAGAAATGTGATAAGGTGAAATTTTATCGGTTGTCAGGGCTTATGCCATACTTGTCTGTTTTTCCCTAGAATCAAGTGAGTATAATTGTAAGTATGTTTATTGGTATTAAATAGTTAAGTATTGGATGTTTCAAGGCGTATTTATTGTCTTGTTACTGGTTTTTTATGGTTAGTGTTGTGAGTAATCGCTTGTCAGCAGGCGACCATTTTCAGTAACCCATAATGCAATAATAAGTTCATTGATTGCAAGTAATTGTTTACTTTTATTTTGACATCTTATATCTAGCATAGGTATTGTTTGCTTCATTAGGGTTACACTGTATTTTGTTATGGTGAAGTTCAATTATATATGCAGCTTGAGATTACAATGGCTATAAATAGGTAAAGTATTGATTACAAAATTAAAGAATGTACTCTACAATTAAAGAATTATTACAAGTAATGTTTAACAATGTATGTTGTTTATGAAACATAAATCATCAATGTAACAAAATGATATTTTATGTGAAAATTGTCAACATTTCCTAGCTAGTTTGAGGCCTAAATTGGCTAAAATTGTAAATAGTTTTGGTTCTGGAGTTTCACACGTGTGAACCAGGCCACAATGTTTTTATTTACTGTATTTTTTCAGTATGATGAAGTGTCAAACTTCATACCCTTCAAAATGAGACCATTTTGATGTATTTTGGTCATATAAGCCATTTTTAGCTATTTTTTCCTATATAGGGAATATATAGGGTCAAGTACCTTCTAGAGAGAGGAGAGAGAGTCATCTTCCTCATCCATAAATAGTAGGGAAGTCGTGGAGAACAGGTTGGAGAAACCTTTTGTATGCTTCATTGAGATCAATAGATCATTGTCATTGTTTCTTCCTCCATTGAGAGCATTGTTGTGTGTATTGTCTTCAAGCTATTGTGTATGATCTTAGGTGCTTTCCAAAAGTGGTAGGCTGATGTATTATGGACTGTATAATGCTATTTTGGGCCGCACTTGATGTTTATGGAAGTTTCCATTTGTGATAAATGCTTTTTGATCAAGTTCTTTGCATTCTAGGTAGCATAGAATGTGTTGCCAATTCCTAGCTTATGTAGTTTGGAGTGCAAGCATTCAAGCCATTTTTTCCTATTTTTTGGAGGAGAGACCAGCAACACAACAAGATCAATTGAGGTATGACAAGAGGTCCAAGAAGGCTCTACACATGATAAAGATGAATGTTACCAATGAACTTCTCAAGGAAGTTGGTAAGTGCACATCATCTTTGGAAGCTTGGAATTCATTGAAGAAGCTTTATGAATCCAAGTCTACTTCTAGAGTGTTGACTCTTAGAAGGAAAATCTTTTCTTGTTTGCAAAAGAATGAAGAAAGTCCAAGTACTTTTGTTTTGAGAATGAAAGCATTGAATGATGAGTTAGCTTGCATAGATGAAAGCATTAAGGAAGGAGAGCTTATTCAAGTGATTCTTAATGGCTTGTTGGATGCTCATGCTAACATTGTTCAAAGTATTGCTATTCAAAAGACTTTGCCAAGTTTGATGGATCTTCAAGAGATCTTGATCAATGAGGAATATTGGCTTCAAGCAAGAGGCGGATCTACATCAACACTTCAAGAGGATGCTATGTTCACAAAGGGCAAATTCAAGGGCAAAACCAAAAGCAAGTGGTCTAAAGGGCAAGATCAAGTGGATGCTTCTTCAAGTGGCAAAAAGAAGGATAGATTAAAGCTCAAGTGCTTCTATTGTGGCATCAAAGGACACTTTGCAAGTGAGTGCTACAAGAAGAAGAGAGATCAAGGAGACAAGCAAGGTAATCTTACTCTTGATGAGGATGGTTTGGATGTGCAAGATGCAAATGATGATGCTTTTGTGATGTCTTCATGTATGCTTGCTAGTGATGGAGATCTAGATCCTTGGTGGATTGATAGTGGAGCAAGTTCACACATGACCTTTCACAAAGAGTACTTCACTTCTTTGTCGGCATATGGAGATGACAAGAGGGTGATCTACACGGCCAATGATGGTGAGTGTGCAATCAAAGGGATTGGCACAATTCCTATTTCTCTCTCTACAAATAGGAATGTTCATTTGGAGGATGTCTTGTTTATTCCATCTATTACCAAGAATTTGCTTAGTGTGAGTCAAATGCTAAGTAAGGGCCTCAAGGTGGAGTTTGATGGAGATGCTTGTTTGATCAAAAGGAAGGATGTCTTGATTGGAAAAGGTAAAAGGCAAGGGAAGTTGTTCAAACTTGATGCTTGTGTTATTGCTAACCAAGTTGGATGTGTTGCAAGGGAGCAAATTTCTATTCAAGAGGTTTGGCACAAAAGGATGGGACACCTCAACTTCAAGTCATTGGAGGTAATAGCAAGGAAGAAGTTTGTGATTGGTCTTCCAAGTTCCTTAAGCAATGACAAGCATGTTTGTGAGTCTTGTGCTTTGTCTAAGTCACATAGACTACCTTATACTAGATCTATTTCTAGATATACAAAGCCTTTTCAACTTGTACATTCGGATATTCATGGATTTACTACAATTAGCAATAGTGGAGCTAAGATGTATGTAACATTCATTGATGATTTTAGTAGATTTTGTTGGATCTATCTACTAAAGAGCAAGGATGAAGTGTATGATGTCTTTGTCAAGTTCAAGAATGCAAGGGAGAACCAATTTTCCACAAAGATCAAGTGCTTGAGAGGTGACAATGGTGGTGAGTACATATCTAACAAGTTCAAGGCCTTTTGTGATGAGCATGGGATCAAGAGGGAGTATACAACATCAAGGACCCCACAACAAAATGGAGTGGCTGAAAGGAAGAATAGAACTTTATGTGAAAGTGCTAAAGCTATGAGGTTAAGTGCTAATCTTGACAAACTATTTTGGGATCAAGCTTTGTTGTGTGCCAATTTCTTGTGCAATAGGTGGCCGAGTGCTATTTTGGATGGAAGGACACCTTTTGAGATGCTATTCAAGAGGAGGCCGAGTGTCAACTTTCTGAGAACTTTTGGATGCACATGCTATGTCAACATTACTCTTGATGATAGGACCAAGGAGGATCCATCTTCAAGAAGAGGTATTTTTGTTGGATATAGTGAGGTGAGTAAAGCCTACAAGGTTTACATTCCTTCTACTAACAAAGTGATTGTTGGTAGAGATGTCATTTTTTATGAGGGAAATATTCCAAAGGTGTCTTCAAGCATGATTGATGGTAAAGTAGATGGGTCTAACATTCTTGATGTTGATGAGAAGGATCTTACTCTGGATGGTGGTGATGATGGACCTTCATCAAGTCAAAAGCCAAGGAGAACATCAAGAGAAAGACAAGTACCTTCAAGGCTTACAAATGATCAAAAGGGTAAGCAAGTAGTTTCTGGAAATTATGTTGCTTTCCTAACTTCTTTGGATGAGCCTACAAGTGTAGATCAAGCAAGGAAAGAAGAGGCAATCAAGATGTTGATGATATCAAGATGGCACTAGAAAAAGAGTTTTATGTTGTTCTATGCTTCACTCCCTTGAATAAACATGTTGAAGCTCCACCCCCTTTTCCATGACTTGTTCTCCCACAATTTGATAAGCCACTTCAATATGCTTGCTCCTTGCATGAAAAATAGGATTCCTTGCCAATATTTGGTTTGATAGGTTATCACAAAAGATGATTGGACTCTCTGAAAAATCCAACAAGTGAAAATCCATTACCATCCTTTTGATCCATAATATATCCTTTGTGCAAGATGTAAGAGCTTTGTACTGATCGGCCTCACTAGATGACAATGAGATTGTAGCTTGTTTTTTTGACGTCCAAGAGATAACTCCATCAGTTATGAAAATAGCATGTGCACCTATGGATTTCCTATCCATTTGATCTCTAGAAAAGTCCGAATCTGAAAATCCATACAGGTTTGGTTATGATCCTCCATAAACAATTCCAAAATCATTAGTTCGCAAGATGTGTCTCAATACCCTCTTGCCTAGTTTCCAATGCTCCACACCAGTATCATGCATGAATTGGCTTAATCTACCTACACAATAGCTTAGATCAGGTCTTGTGATGGTTATATCTATGAGTGAACCAACTAGCTTGCTATAGAGAGTAGTGTCCTTGACGGATCTTTCATTGCCTCTTATAGTGAGCTTTACATTTGACTCCATTGGTGTATCACAAGACTTTGCATCTACCATATGAAATCTCTTTAGAATAAAATTAGAATACTTCTCTTGACAAACGAGAGTAAATTGATAAGTTCTAAATACTTCTATTCCCAAGATATAATGCAAAAGATCATGTTCACTTGGAGTTCTATCTAGATCTATGCCAAAACTAGATGAAGAGGGAGTGTGAAAAATTGTCAACTAGTTTGTTGTTTTTTGGAGGCCAAATGATGAGATCTCAACTTTGAGATAGTTTCATATTTGTCAATAAGGGCCTAATAGTGTTTGTACTATTTTTGGCAAGTAGATAAGTGGATGAGGTCAATTTTGGACCCATTCTAATTGGCTAAATATGATACATTGCATCTAGACTAGTATTTCTAGGTTTTTGATGAAGTATTTAGTTGTTTTCAATAGTGGTTTTTGATGAAGTATCATTTTTGAGGTCATTATAAGGCTTAATAGCCTGTTTGGCTTGTTTATGGTTTGGTGAGGCTTGGGTACTAGATGCTATCCCTATGGCAACAAGGGCGGCCTCAGTCACGCTGACCTTGTGTGTGGCTCCCTCGAAAGTGATGTTAAACTTGGATTTCTGCTCCTTCCAAGTACTAAAGACAAGAGTGATAAAATCCATGTTTATTCTCCCTGAGAAGGCTCTCTCATGAATACCCATTGCAGTAAGCAGAGGCTATGCAAGGGTCATCCACTGAGTGACCATGCTTGTGCTAGGAAGGATCATGATATCCGTTGCAAATGGGACATCACAATGGATAGTATAACGAGGCGATTGAGATGTATCTGTGGAAGACATGATGAACAGAAACGAAAAGTAATACGCGCGAGTGTATAACAGAAAATAGTTTTGAAAGTTTTGAAACCTTTGGTCGCTGGAAAAATTGGCAAGAGCTTCGCTAGCACAAGTGAGGAATGAATCGAATTCAGCCAACTTATAGGTGAATTTGAGGGTCCATTACACTGAATACTAGTTTGGTTGATCAGTTCTGAACATAAATTTGCAGGCTTATACAGTACTATGAAAGTAGGCTAAAAAAATCTCGGCGAAGATTTTTGAGTGTCTGAAGTCATCTGGAGAATGTCCTCCAGGGTTGGCGAAGGATGAGCCTTCGCCCGAGAGGGTCCTTCACCCAAGTACTGTCATAAATGCAAATTTTCAAGATCTGAACCTATGGCCAACCTAATTTTGACATTTTAAGACCATCTAGCATGTCAACGAAGGTTCCTAAGGAAACTAAGGTGCTCGGCGAAGGTTCTCAAAATGTCATATTGTTGAGCATTCGCCTAACTGTAAAAAGAGACTTTTTTTGGAAAAGAACCTTCGCCCTCTTCAATATAGATATATCTGAAGTGGATGTACAATCTGAAAGCTCAGCGAAGGTTTCCAATACTATATAGGCAATTTATGACCGAAATAGTGATTTTATAAGTCATTTTTTTGTCAAAATTACTTTCCTTTCTCTTTTTCTATTTTGATGACTTTTCTAACTTTTGCTTATCAATCTTTCCTCATTTTTTTTTGTCTTTTCCAAAAAAAACTTAACAATCAAATATTGAAAACAAAAAACTGAAAAACAATTAAAAATAAAATATCATTTAGATCATGTTTGCTGAACTGGCGGAGCAGGTTGCCAAAACTTGCGTAATCGGCTGCCATTCACAGGAGTATCTAATCGTTTTCCGTCCAAGTGCTCAAGAATTACTGCGCCATAGTTCAGGATTTCATTCACTTTATACGGGCCTTCACCGATAAACTTCAATTTTCCCTTGATCAGCTTCGTTTTGTACATCAGTGCGAGATCTCTTGCTTTTAGATCATTTTTATGCAATTGACGATCGTGCCATGCCTTGCGGCGGGCTTTCTCTGCTGCTAACGCATGAAATGCCATCAATCGTGTTTCACATAATTTGTGCAACGCTTCATGACGTAGGTGTAAAGACTTATCATCATTTAACCGTTCTGTTGTCGTTATGCATAAAGATGAAATTTAAAATTCAATCGGCATGACAGCATCTTGACCATAAACCAGTTGAAAGGGTGTTTGATTTGTACTACTTTTATAAGAAGTTCTAAATGCCCATAATGCTGCATACAGTCTATGTTTTCAATCAAACCGACTTGCTTCAACTGTTTTCGTCATAATAGTGCAGAGAATCTTATTGGAAGATTCAGCTTGGCCATTCAAGTAAGGTGTACTAATCGGATGCAAGGGTTCATAGTTCTGTCTAGTAGGCCATTGTGCTCGCTAGCAAAAATCACATGTCTAAATATAATTTTCTATGTCGTTATGAAGCGTAGGCCACCAACAACCTGATTGCAAAAGTTTGTGAACCATAATATCTATAGAGAAATGTCCTCCGCCCATGCCATCATGTGAAAACATGATTAAATCTGGTATTTCATGCGGGCGATAGTGGCTAGGTTTGCTTCATCTCATCTCCCTTCATTGGCCGACTCACCACCTCTTTACGTTTTACATACAAATCATCGTAATTGTAAGTTGATCCAAGGAGTTTATCTATTATTTGCCACTATCCCACGACAAGAAACCACAAAACTTAGTGAGGTGAGGAAGACGAGTGTCATAGTCGAAATACGATTGTTATCCTTGTCAAGAAGAGTTTATGACAAAATAGGCAATGTCAAAAAAATCAAACATTGTGTAATTTTAGCCCCAATATACTTAAAGAAGCGTGATAAGTTGAAAATTTATCGGTTGCCCAGGCTTATGCCATACTTGTCTGTTTTTTCCTAATCAAGTGAGGATAGTTGTAAGTATGTTTGTCTATATTAAATAATCAAGTATTGGATGTTTCAAGAGGTATTAATTGTCCTATTACTGGTTTTTTATGGTTACTTAGTGTTGTGAGTTATTGCTTGCTAGGTGACCATTTTTTGTAACCCATAACGCAAATGATAAGTTTATTGATTGCAAGTAATTATTTATTTTTATTTTGACATCTCGTGTCTAGCATTGGTATTGTTTGCTTCATTATGGTTACACCGTATTTTGTTATGGTGAAGTTCAATTATATAGGCAGCCTGAGATTACGACGGCTATAAATAGGTAACGTATTGATCACTAATGTACTCTACAATTAAAGAATTATTACAAGTAATGTTTAACAATGTTTATGATGCATAAATCATGAATGTAACAAAATGACATCATCACAGGATGAGAGTTCTCATCCATTCTCATTCCTCTAGTTTGATTAGTCGTTTGACAAATTGTATTTCAAAGTAGGTAAGGTAGCAATTGCACCAAACAGGTGAGCAAGCAAACCCCATAGGTATGCCATCGATTTGTTTCTAACTTCTATTTCGAAATTGAATGATACAGCTGGAGATCAACACATTGTTCCACCAGATCAATGTTTGCTCAACCAATGTTCATAATCTTGTTGATTTTAGGTCAAAATCCATTGACCTTAATTTTATAACATAGGCTTCTGTGTTCTTTGGTTACATTTGCTAGCTTGTACACTTCATGTATCATGTGTGTGATAATTGTAGTTAACCTATCTGGCCTTCGTAGTAGCATGTTTTCATAGCACTTTGAGATGCCACAAAACATGCTTCAATCAAGAGGAGCCACTTGGCCTTCCACTTTGAATTATTGAATGAAGCTGAGGCCGGAATTATGCATAGAACAGTCACCCGAACTATGATCATAAGATCAAAGAAGTTGTGGAGACAAGTGGAACCATGCTAGTTGCAGATGAAGAACACAATTTTGATACCGATACGATGCAGATTGTGACTCGCAGTCGCCAATGGAGCACATGATAGAGGAGCAAACATCCCAGTTCAAGATGAGCATACAACTCAAAAACCTAATTTGATGAAGGAAGTTGTTGAGGATGATATCGAAACATTGCTATTTGAAGATGGCTACCAACCTCCTAAGGAGATCAGAGAGAAATTCAAAAGAGCGAAGGTCAAGCCGACTGCTGAAGAAGTCCGAAAATTTGATTTGTCCGATTTAACCTCTGGTACGATTTTTCTAGCTTTACAATCTTTATTCAATAATGCTGGAAGTGTGATAGATTATGTTAGAGACAAAGAGTTCCAAAACTGTTGCTGGTGTCAACAACGAAGGAACAACAATTGGAAGACCACTTTATGCATGCCATAATTTAGAAATGCACAAAAATTTGATCATAAACACTTAGATATGACCTAGGACTGTCCATGTCCGTACAACATCAATACAGAACAATAATTCACACTTGTGAAAGCTAGATCAACCATAAAATCAACATTCTACACATAGAAACTCAAGATATCACATCAGTTGGACATAGAAACACAAGAGATGAATTCTCTACAAAGAAAGAATTTTGATTGATTATTTTTCCATGAAGGTATAGCTACTTATAGCTTCCAAAATGTCATTTTCCCACTTGTCCCAAACTTGACCTCAATTGGAAACAACTAAATTCTTCATCAAAAACCTAGAAATACTAGTCTAGATGCAATGTATCATATTTAGCCAATTAGAATGGGTCCAAAATCGAACTCATCCACTTATCTACTTGCCAAAAATAGTACAAACACTATTAAGCCCTTATTGAAAAATATGAAACTATCTCAAAGTTGAGATCTCATTTTGGCCTCCAAAAAACAACAAACTAGTTGACAATTTTTCACACTCCCTCTTCAACTAGTTTTAGCATAGATTTAGATAGAACTCCAAGTGAGCATGATCTTTTGCATTATATCTTGGGAATAGAAGTATTTAGAACTTCTCAATTTACTCTCATTTGTCAAGAATGGTATGCTAATTTTATTCTAAAAAGATTTCATATGGTAGATGCAAAGTCTTGTGATACACCAATGGAGTCAAATGTAAAGCTCACTATAAGAGGTAATGAAAGATCCTTCAAGGACATTAATCTCTATAGGAAGCTAGTTGGTTCACTCATATATATAACCATCACAAGACCTGATCTAAGCTATTGTGTTGGTAGATTAAGCCAATCCATGCATGATACTAGTGTGGAGCATTGGAAACTAGGCAAGAGGGTATTGAGATACATCTTGAGAACTAATGATTTTAAGATTGTTTATGGAGGATCATAACTAAACCTGTATGGATTTTCATATTCGGACTTCTCTGGAGATCAAATGGATAGGAAATCCATAAGTGCACATGCTATTTTCATAACTGATGGAGTTATCTCTTGGACGTCAAAAAAACAAGCTACAATCTCATTGTCATCTAGTGAGGCCGATCTATACAAAGCTCTTACATCTTGCACAAAGGATATGTTATGGATCAAAAGGATGGTAATGGATTTTCACTTGTTGGATTTTTTAGAGAGTTCAATCATCTTTTGTGATAAGCTTTCAAACCAAATATTGGCAAGGAATCCTATTTTTCATGCAAGGAGCAAGCATATTGAAAGTGGCTTATCGAATTGTGGGAGAACAAGTCATGGAGAAGGGGGTGGAGCTTCAACATGTTTATTCAAGGGAGTGAAGCATAGAACAACATCAAACTCTTTTTCTAGTGCCATCTTGATATCATCAACATCTTGATTGTTACCTCCACTCAAAATGATATCAATCATATAGATTAGAAGAATGGTAACATCATTTCCAACAAATCTATAGTAAAGTGAATGATCATACTCACTGATCTTGAAATTTTGAGAAAGAAGAAATGTGTAAGCTTAGCATACCAACTCCTCATTTGATTTATACATGCTACTTATCGAATCAATCTATCTTCTTATTGCGTTCAACATCATGTCAGAATGTATGCTTCTCTGTAGCTATTTATAACTGATAGATCTCTTATTGTTTCGTGTGATCTATTGAATACTTCAATGTTGCAATATTCTTTACACTACTTTACACTCTGAAATTGTTTGACTACAAAATCACTTTAGTACTAATGATTCCAAAGTTATTTGCTTAAGGATTGAACGTGACTTCTGTCATTATAGCTTTGTTTAATTATTGATAGGCGTAGTCATGCATTAGGAAAGAAGGCTTATTCCGTTGTGCTCAATAGTTCGTTCATAGACTTTGAATTATCGAATCGTCCTTCCTTCTTCCAACATAATGAGCTTCGCCCAGATCTATCATGTCGAATTCTGAGGACAACATTCATTTCACATCTTTATTAGTTTGACACTATTGTTGAATAGCAATGTGTCATCCACGTACGAGGTAATGATAATAAAAAAATGTTGCGCTGACTTGAATTAAACATTCAAATATGAAGTGCTTGGGTTATAACCATGATCGATAAAAAAAAGTGTTGATCCTCTACAACCAAGCTCTAGTAGATTGCTTCAAGTCGTAAAGTGCTCTATGGAGTTTACATACATGATTCTCCTTATCATTTATCGTCACAAGATATCATGTAGGTATCTTCTTAGATAACTCCATTCAGATACGTTGTATGTACATCCATATGATGTATCTCCAGATTCTTTGCAGCAACATACGATAGTTACTAGAAGTCTGATTGAAGAATGATTTACTACCGGACTGAAAGTTTCACTATAGTCGATATTCAGGATTTGAAAAAATTCTCGTGCAACAAGTGGAACTTTCCTTCAATCAATACTTCCATCTGCTTTGTATTTTATCTTAAATACCCATTTGCAATCAACTACATTGTTGTTGGCAAGTAATTTGACAATAGTCCAATTTTGGTTTTTGATGAAAGATAAATATTTTCCATCCATAGCTTCTCTCCATGGATCGGAGTCTGACTGACTGAGTGCTTCTTTGACAATAGTCAGCTCTCAAATGAGATAAAAAACAAATTCATCAGTATATATGTTAGGTGGTTTGCAATCTCTTGTCGATCTTTTGGGAGATGAATGAGGCTGATAATCATTTTCTCGATCATATTGTTGTTGAGCTACAACATCTTCTTCTGATTCGTTCTTGATAAGTTTTCGCCTGAAGTTGATGAATTCGAACCTTCGATAGAAATGGTCAAATCAAAAATAGGAGTGTTGGATAGTTCGATTGTCTGAGCCTGTGAAGTCGATAAATTGATCCTAAATTGAGCCTGTGAAGGCTGATGAATAGCTTGGATTCAACAAAATCATACAACATATGAGTTCTATCTGAAGTGGTATAACCAATGAAAATGGATTTGATATTGTGGGAGTCTAGGTGATCTCCTGTAATATCTGCACATAGGAGATTCGATAGTGAAGGTTTGGAGCCTATCCAAGTTTCATAAGGTGATTTGTTTGAGAGCCCTTTAGTTGAGCATTTGTTTTGAATATATGCTACAGTGGAAACGGCTTTAGCCCAGAAGGATTTAGGAAGTTTCACGTGAGCAAGCATACTCTTAGCCGCGTCAACTAAAGGTTTGATTCTTTCTCTCAACAAGTCCATTCAACTGTGGTGAATAAGAAGCAATGAATTGTTGTTCAATGTCTTTGCTACGGCAATACTCTTTGAATTCGGTTGAGATGTATTCTCCCCCATTGTCTTGACCTCAGTGCTTTACTTCTTCAATTTCGAGTTCTGCATGCTCCTTGAATTGTCCGAAGAGGTTGAAAGCCTCCAACTCCTGCTTAAAGAAATAAACAGTTGTTCTTCTCAAAAAAAATTCTATAAAAGTAATAAAGTACTTTTCACCAAGTAACGACAAAATTTGCATCGGGCCACATATATCTAAATGAATAATGTCTAGAATATCTTTTGTTGCATACTTATGAATCAATCTAAATGGAATCCTAGTTTGCTTTCCAACAATGTAGTTGTGATAGACAGGGAGGTCGATCTTCTTGTCTAGATGATCGAGATCAAGTATTAAGGATTGTCTAAACATGTTCAATATAAATGTATGATTCAAGTGCCCTGACCTATAGTGCCAAAGTAATGAATCAATCTATATAAGTATCCAAGCCTCTTTCCGAGTGCAAGGATCTTATTCGTCCTATCAATAATTTGACATTGATCATATTCAAATTCTACCCTATGACATAGATTAGTAATTCGGCTTACTGATAATAGATTTTTCGACAGTTTAGAAACATACAAAACATTCAATAGTAACTTGAATTGGTCATGTTGGAACTTCAATCTTATAGCGCCTTCACCTGTGATAGTATGTGCACTATCATCGCCAAGATGAATGAATCTTCTTTGTATTGCAAGGCGTATAGGAATGAAAATGTTGCAATGACTGGTCATATGTTGAGTGGCTCCAAAATTGAAAAACCGAGCATTATCAACTTGTGTTTTTTGATCTCTAATCATAAAGCTCCTTCATCCATGTCTTGAACTAGGAATTGACATATAACTGTAACTGCATTTGTCTGTTGATCTGACTACTTCTTGTTGGCGTTCTTCGCTTTCAATATCTTGAAATCCTTAATCTCATGATTATCATGGTTGCAATATTTATCAAACATCTTCTTCTTCGACTAGGGATTCGATAAGTGCTCTTGACTTTGTCTCGCTTTCTAATTCGATAAAAATTGTTTCAAGCCTTTTTTCTTCTAACATTTAGTGAAGTTTATTTACATATAGAGCATGTGATATTGAATTCGAAGAGTTGTCTGAGCTTCTTCGATTGTCTTCTTGCAGCAACATAGCGATTACTCTTGAGAGAGTTAAATCTGAGTGTGTCATTATGATCATCACCTAGTTTTCGTATGTAGGTGGCAGACTCGATAGCAATGTCATAATTGTGTCTTGCTCGTCAATAGTTGATCCAACAACTGCCATCTCCTGCAACAGATTCTTCAACTGGTTAACGTTATTCTGAAGCAAATCACTGGCAGATATCTTGAGTGAGAAGAATTTTCTTCTAAGATGCAACTTCGAAGTCACGTCTCTCACATCATATAGTGCGCTCATCAGGTTGTCCCATACTTCTTTTGAAGTTTGAGCTTCAGATACCAATTCACCTATCTACTATATTGAGAATGATTACGTGAAAGCTTTACCATCCTCCAGTTTCCATTTGGAGCCGGTTGTGTCGTCTTCAAGCTTCAATTCAATTCCTGTGACAACATCCCATAGTCTATTGGCAATTAGCAAATTAGTGCTCTAATACCATGTTGGAAGTCTTAGAAGGAAAAGATGCTCAATAGAGAAATTGTTGTGTTTGATAGATGCACTATCGGGCTCTACGGAATAATCTTTCTCTCGTTGTATGACTGCGCCTACTAAAATCAAACAAAACTATCGCAACTATCGCCACATTCGAGTCTAATTGATTCTAACATTGAAATCATCAAAATCTGTTAGATTGATTTTGTAGACAAACATAACTGAATAAAACATTGTTGTATCGAATATTACAGTATCAAATATAGCTAATGTTTTGAAGTATTCAATAGTTTAGACAAAACTATAAGAGAACGTAATCAAATTGCAATTAAAAAAATAAGCATTTTGATTCTAACATAGTACTGAATGCGATAATTCAGTAAGTAGCATGTACAAATCAAAAGAATCGTGAGCACAAAACAATAGAAAATGTAACAAAGTACTCGAAACTATCTCTAAGTATCTGATTGACTCTATCTGACACTTCCGCTAATAAGCAGTAAGTGTTTCTAGCAATGCGCTATATTAATCTCCAAGATCAATAGCTAATGATCAATCTTAACCTAAAAAATAATCAACAATTTATACTAGTTATGAATTCCATTTAGGCTTATCCAAATGACAGTTGAGGACAGCTATTGGTCGTAGATCACAATTCGAACTTAACCAAATCGCATTGTCACTTATTTAATTGGGCTTCTCGAAAACTACATACAAAAACCATTAGGGCAAGTCATTAGCTTCACAACAAGTGGAAACAATTTTTGTTAACATTCGATAGTTTTAACATCTTTGATATTGTTTGTCATTGTCGAACCCGATTGTTAGCCATTCCCGTGTATTCTTATAGACTATGAAAACTATCAGTCTGAAGAACTAGATAGATGAATGGAAGATTAAAGATCCGTTATGAGGATAAATCCAACACGTCTAACTGGTGTACTTCAAGATTAGCTACAACAACATATGAGAGTAAAAGTTTGATCGAAGCTTAGTTAGGTAAGGAAGACGAGTGTCATAGTCAAAATCCAACTGTTATCCCTTACAATAAGAGTTTATGACAAAATAGGCAATGTCAAAAAAATCAAACGTTGTTTTATTTTAGCCCCAATTTACCTAAAGAAATGTGATAAGGTGAAATTTTATCGGTTGTCAGGGCTTATGCCATACTTGTCTGTTTTTCCCTAGAATCAAGTGAGTATAATTGTAAGTATGTTTATTGGTATTAAATAGTTAAGTATTGGATGTTTCAAGGCGTATTTATTGTCTTGTTACTGGTTTTTTATGGTTAGTGTTGTGAGTAATCGCTTGTCAGCAGGCGACCATTTTCAGTAACCCATAATGCAATAATAAGTTCATTGATTGCAAGTAATTGTTTACTTTTATTTTGACATCTTATATCTAGCATAGGTATTGTTTGCTTCATTAGGGTTACACTGTATTTTGTTATGGTGAAGTTCAATTATATATGCAGCTTGAGATTACAATGGCTATAAATAGGTAAAGTATTGATTACAAAATTAAAGAATGTACTCTACAATTAAAGAATTATTACAAGTAATGTTTAACAATGTATGTTGTTTATGAAACATAAATCATCAATGTAACAAAATGATATTTTACAGGATTAGAGTTCTCAAAAATTCTCATTCACCTAGTTTGATTAGTCGTTTGACAAATTGTATTTCAAAGTACCGAGTGATTTCATTACACACATCAAATCATTATGTGTGTACAACCATTTGTAGTGTAAATGTTTTTTTGGTCCTAAGAAAATTGTAGAGCGGTGTACTCCTTAACCTTAAAAGCAATCTTACTCACCACTTTGTTATCCAATATTCTCAAAGATGGAAGTATTCTAGCAAATTGATATAGGTCATCCATGGATTCACAAACCACTTCATTCAAAATAGGACATAACTGAATGACTTAGACCCTCACACAAAGCATATCTAAGATCCTTGTGTCAAATAAAATGGCAATTGAAATTAAGCAAATGACCATGTTGTTGTGATATAAATGGTGTAAACTTGTTAATATCATCCATTGACAAGAATCAAACATGTCAACATGAAAGTTGCAAAACACATTGGAAGGTTTGTACCAATATTCTTTGATCCACTCCATGTACTTCCATCAAACATAATATCTTCAAATGTGTCATCAACTAATTCTAATAATTCATATAATTTTTTTTTCATAAAATGCAAGAACATCCAAACTTTCAAATACACAATTAACATAACATAAATGTAAGAGATACTTAGAAATATTTCTCTTCACTTTTGGTTCAAATCTACATATCTCATTGACAATGACTTTCTTATTTGTTTCTTCTTTTTCCACCTATAAATAATGATGATAGAAAGTCAGCTTATCAATTCGTTCTTTCGTAGCATTTTCAATAGCTTTCTTGTCATCCACTTGGCTATGCAGTTTGTAGGGATGGTATTTTTGTTTCTTATTTGTGCTTGCTTCACCACTTGACATATATGTTCACAGAGTGTTTGGATTAAAAGAACCACTACATTTGTTTGTAAGGACATTTTGACCAGCCATTGTAAAAAAAACTAGGCTTTTTTATTAAGCGTTCAATCATGGGAATAGCATCAGCATCACCTAGTGCAAAACAAGAGTTTCACAGAAGGATCTTAAAAAAATTCAATAACAACATCAATCATGTAGTTACTTGTGTAGAGAAAAGTAGTTTGTGTTCTTACCAATTCTGTGGCCAATTCACCTAGCCACATGAACAAAGCATTAAGTTGTGTTTGATGCGTAATTCTACGAAAAAACCTATCCAGATTGTTCATGATATACCATAATTCATGGTCAAACCTTATGACCAGGGAGTTGTTTCTATATTTCACTGAACCACATCTACATTTGAAGGAACGTCTTTTTCAATTCATAATCTTGGAGCGTGCCGAGGTACCTTGTTAAAGCCAATATCCAAATCTTATCTAATATGTGTCTAGGTCTCATTATTATAAGGGTGTCAAAGGCTATAAGTGTATCAAATAGAGGTCATTTATTAAGTGCAAAGGTTTTGTAGTCCTTTAGTTCTTTCTCATTAGGTTTGCAAGAATGGTCCATAGCCCAATAAAGATGGTTGCATTGAAGCCAACTGTAGGAAGACTCCAACCTATGGGAGAATCTATTGGCTTTGCATTCGATGGTTTTATTAAGTACCATGGGGACCTAACATTCATCAAAAGCATAGATGTAACTGTTACAAGACCAAACTTTTTACCCCCTATCATAGCCAAACATGGATGAATTAAATGCCTCAATAAAATGTTACGATACAAATCACCATAATCATAAACCGATAGGAGTAGTTGTTACATGCCAACATGTCATGACAACAAACCATAAAACTTAGTGAGGTGAGGAAGATAGGTGTCATTTAGCCGTTATCCTTGAAGAGTGTCAAAAATGCCGAAACGCGTAAGTAAAATGTTGATTGGCATATGTCAACTTTGACCGGTCAACCAAAATGTCGATCGATGTGTGTCGATGCGACATATCCAAATGTCGATCGATATGGTGCCACTTAATTTGAAGCTCGTCACCTACCTAGTCCAAATCTTTAAGGACTGCCCATATTCCATCTATGTATTCGAATGATGGAGTAAACGTTAGGTTCAACTAGTGCCACTACAAAATCACAACGAAACTTATGATGACTGCTTTCACAATTGATTACAACCACGATCTATCTTGTAAACATATTATTAGATTAGTCATTCATACAAGATTAATTCAATGCATGTATCTATTTGTATTGATTAACGACTTAAAATGGTAGCAACAGAGTGAGTCAAACATTAGACAGTCAAAGAGAGTGTGTGTGTGGTTGCCATAGCTATCACTATCGATTTGCATTCTACATTTAGTTGCATATACATTTTCATGTGCTCCTGCAAGCTACACTTATTGTTTTTGTGTTTGTCTATGTAATCAATATATAATAGGCATAGTACATGCATGGAGGAAAATCATTAAGCCCTCCAGCTTTGACATTTTTTTTAGCATGGTATCAGAGCGATGTGATAATCAAAGCATGATTCTATCAATTTGATAGAATAATCGTGTTCTTGTTTTGATAGAATAACTAGATATCCACAGTCATCGATAGATCATTGCGATTGTCAAGTATTTGATTTAGAATCTAACGAACTTCCATATGGATTTACAAAGTAAGGTTGGTAGACAAGCTAGATGGATCCAACTATCTATGGAAATTCTACATGAGAACAGTGTTGATGGCCAAGGAGTTGTAGGAGATCGTCACTGGCATCAAAGCTAAACCCGATGCAAAATGAACAAGCCGTTTCTAAATGGAAGCTAAAGAATGGTAAAGCATTTGCTTCAATCATTCTAAACATTCTCAATCCTCAGATCGGTCACGTCAGTCAAGCCCAAACTTTACAAGAAATGTGGGACATACTTAGCATTCTATATGAAGCGAGAGACGTGACTTCCAAGTTACACCTTAAAAGGAAAATTATCTCGCTCAAAATGTCTAATGGTGACTCTTTGCAGGCTCATATCAACTAGTTCAAGACTCTCCTAGAGCAAATGGTGACTATCGGATCAGTCATCGATGATTCAGATACAATTATGACATTGCTTTCAAGTCTGCCATCTACATACAAAAATTGGGTGATAATTATATCGACACACTCAGATCTAACTCTAGCAAGAGTTATCATGATGTTGCTGCAAGAAGACATTCGCAGTCGGTACAGAACATCATATTCTTCGAAATGCGATCAGAAGTGCTTCTCAAGATGGCCTCTCACACATTAGCGATATGAAAAAACAGCAATAGTTCTAAAATTCTACTTCCACGATCATGCTTCTAGCAGAAATTTCTCTTTTGTGGAAATAGCAAGAAGGGACCGATTTTCTGAACCTGACAAGTGTACCCATTGTAGATACCTCTTATTGTCCAGTGACATGAAACTTGTGTTTTCGCTTGCTGTCAGCGATCTCCAACAGCCTTGTTCGTTGTCCAGTGACCTGAAAATTTGTGTTTGCAATGGTTCTTCTTGTCGTCCAGTGATCTCCAGAAAGCTTGTTTGCTTTCCAATGATTTCTAGCAGGATGCAACAAAAGATTTACAATCTTCCTTGCTGTCCAACGATCTCCAAAAAAAACCTTGTTTGTTGACCATTGATCTTCAACAATTTATAAGTAAGAAGGAATTGACAATCTCTCTTGCAGTCCAAAGATTTCCAACAGCATGCAGCTATCTGGCAGTTTTATGCTTGAATTTATTTCAAATCTATTGAACAACTCCGCCTTCAGATAAGGTGGTGTTGCAACTCTGGAAAACCTCCTAAGAAAGATCTCTGGTTTGCTAGCCAGGTATCTTTTGTAGTCCTGCCTGTTTTCTTTGGGCTATCGTCCTCTGAATCATTTGGTGGCGTGTTGGATGATCAATCGTGACTCCTGTACTTCCCTTGCTCTGCTGCTGCGCTGTTCTGTGGTCGTTTTCTGGAGGTTTTCTGCTCCGGGGCTGTTTACAGTACTCCTGTGCTGCGCTTTCTTACTGGTAATCAGTTGCTGGCCCCGTTCCTTATTTTGCTTGCGCTCTATGCCTACAGTTTTTTGAGGCACTTTATGGTAAGGATGTAAATCATGCTAAACTGGATAAGTTGGATTTGAGGGAGAATGTTATAATTATGCAAGCTAATATGATAGGCAAGAATGAACAACAAAGACAACCTAAAAGCTTATATTCTATATCGGAATCAAGACGTTTTTAGGACCACTTGTTCTGAAAGGTGGTATCCTACATAATTTGCAACTTGTTTGATGTAATACCTTGAAGAAAATCTCATATTAGGAATAATGATTAAAATATTTTCTCTTCTTGTCTACAACCCATAATATTTTCAATGTGAAATGGGTGTAAGGCTAATACATGGACATGTGGTTGAAAGAGAATAGATTTATGTGGTCCATTGGAAAAAGATGGCCGATAAAAGATTTGTGTTATGAATCAAGAAAGATATTTTTAGTTTAATAATCCACAACGTGGTGGATAGGAACTTGCCTTGTGAGATTACCCACCCAGGTTCTAGTCGCCATATGCTTGTATCAATCCTTAGTTGCCCATTTCGGAACGGAATGCCAAAAAAATTTACGTTCCGTTTTAACAAAGGAATCTAGTTGTTGGGCAGGATGATCGTTTGGATGATTGTTTGACTGTCAGAGATGAATGCAATCATTTGCACAACAGAGAACGTGCGTGCGAACTATTTCTCAAAGTCTTAAGTGAGAAGTTCTGAAATTCCTGCCCTTCATTACGTAATTGCCCAGAGGAGTTCGTTCCCACTGCGCATAACATGCTTCTCATTGATGATAGCCCAGAGAATAGCATCCTGAACCCAAGAGACAATGCCATTTTCCCAAACAGCATATGACTGCAGAAAAGATCGTTCCTCAACTCTTGATTCAACTTTGTTACTGGACTTGTAGATTCTAGCTTACGTGTTCCTGAATATGTTGCTAGGCATCGAATCGGGCAAGCGCCATTGGGCAAAGAGTCTCTATTGTAGATTGTATTCCCGTTGTTTCAGCGGAGCCGGACTTCTGTAGTGTGGATCCCGTTGTATTGTCCGTGGTGCCAGAATGTCATATTGTTCCCAAAATGTCATATTGTTGATCATTCGCCTAACTCAAAAACGAGACTTTTTTTTGGAAAAAGAACCTTCGCCCACTTCAATATAGATATATCTTAAGTGGATGTACAATCTGACAGCTCAGCGAAGGTTTCCAATACTGTATAGGCAATTTATGACCGAAACAGTGATTTTATAAGTCATTTTTCGTCAAAAATACTTTCCTTTCTCTTTTTCTATTTTGATGACTTTTTTGATAATCAAGATCTATCTCAAAAATCTAAGGCAAAGACACACTACAACATGCATACATTAATCATGCAAGTACATACACACACGTGGAAGATGTAATTTCAAAACACTAAGTATGAAAAGTCCTAGCTCACAAGTAGAGAGAGAATGCAACAAATTGGGCTCGGGTAGAGAGATAAACAACCAATGTGACTAGAACTCAAAATCTCATTAATCTCCAAGAAAAGCAATACAATAATGAAGTGGATCATCCTACATGTCGTATATTGAGGTAGTCCATCCTCTAATTCTATTGGACTCCCTTTTTGGCACCTCTTACATCCTATTGGATGAGTGACTCAATATCCCATGATCTTGATTGGACCCTTTCTCACTTATGATTGGACCCTTGACTCCTAAAATGATTTGGACCAATCAAAACACAAGAATCGCGTTTTGTCTAACTGGGGTGACATTCGCAAGAATCGCGTTTTGTCTAACTAGGGTGTCACTCTCTCTCTCTCTCTCTCTCTCTCTCTCTCTCTCTCTCTCTCTCTCTCTCTCTCTCTCTCTCTCTCTCTCTCTCTCTCTCTGCAGATATTACAAGAGATCACCTACACTCCCACAATATCAAATCCATTTTCATTGGTTATGCCACTTCAGATAGAACTCATATGTTGTATGATTATGTTGAATCGAAGCTATCCATCAGCAGAGATATTGTTTTATTGAGGATCAATCTATTGACCTCAAAGGCTCAGACAGTCGAGCTATCCAACACTCCTATTTCCGATTTGACTATTTCTATTGAAGGTTCGAATTTATCAGGCGAACAACTTATCAAGAACGAATCAGAAGGAGATGTTGTAGCTCAACAACAACATAATCGAGAAAATGATTATCAGCCTCATTCATCTCCCAAAAGATCGACAAGAGATTGCAGACCACCTAACATATATATTGATGAATTTGTTGGTTATCTCATTTGAGAGCTGACTATTGTCAAAGAAGCACTCAGTCAGTCAGACTCCGATCTATGGAGAGAAGCTATGGATGGAGAATATTTATCTTTCATCAAGAACCAAACTTGGACTATTGTCAAATTACCTGCCAAGAGAAATGTAATTGATTGCAAATGGGTATTTAAGATAAAATACAAAGCAGATGGAAGTATCGATTGAAGGACAGTTCGACTTGTTGCATGAGCATTTTTTCAAATCCTCCATATCGACTATAGTGAGACTTTCATTCCGGTAGTAAAGCATTCTTCAATCAGACTTCTAGTAACTATCATATGTTGCTGAAGAGAATCTGGAGATACATCATATGGATGTACATACAACGTATCTGAATGGAGTTATCTAAGAAGATACCTACATGATATCTTCTGAAGGTTATCTAACAAACGACAAGGAGAATCATGTATGTAAACTCCATAGAGCACTTTACGACTTGAAGCAATCTACTAGAGTTTGGTTCTAGAGGATCAACACTTTTTTTTATCGATCATGGTTAGAATCCAAGCATTTCATATTTGAATGTTTAATTCAAGTCAGCGCAGCATTTTTTAATTATCATTACATTGTACGTGGATGACACATTGCTATTAAACAATAGTGTCGACCTAATGAAGATGCAAAATGAATGTTGTCTCAAAATTCGACACCAAAATGAATGTTGTCTCAAAATTTGACACGTGGTATCAGAGCTCGTGTTTCAGGTTATGAAGGAGAAAATCAGATCTATCAATTATTTGGTGAAGATATCAAGTCTAGAGCATGCTAGAGAGGATTCTACACCAAAATCGGATTTTTTGCTTTTGTAGATTGGATCTTTTGTAGATCAAAACACTAAATAGGTCAATATACTTGTTCAATTCCATTTTTTGAATTCACATGCTGGATTTGGCCAATTTTTGGATCATTGGTTCAGCCTAAGTGGTGGCTTATAGATTGCATATCAAATTTTCATCATTTGCATGTATTGGAATAGTCAATTTTTTGTGATTTTGTCAAAACCCTAATTTTGATTGGATCTCTAGATAGTGAGGTTGCTGGACTTCATTTGAGTGTGTTTCAATCTTAGGAAGTGGCAAAAGTCATTAGATTGAGGATAGATCATAGGTTGATCAAGATTCCATGATTCTATGTGTTGATTTGCTTGGATAAGTGCTAGAAGAGAATTTGTGAGATAGTTTCAAATCTTGGTGATTTCTTTTGAAAGCATTTGTTGTTGTTCAAAGGAGTGCTTTGTGCATTGAAGCAGGTTGAAAGAGAAGATCAGGTCATTGCTACATGGCAACCTCAATTGGAATCATGTTGGAAGCCAATGATAGGCTTACCTCAAGTAACTATTCATTATGGAAAGTGAGGATGGAGTCACTTCTTGAGATGAATGATGTTTTGGATATTGTTGTAGGTTTGGAGGAGAGACCAGCAACACAACAAGATCAATTGAGGTATGACAAGAGGTCCAAGAAGGCTCTACACATGATAAAGATGAATGTTGCCAATGAACTTCTCAAGGAAGTTGGTAAGTGCACATCATCTTTGGAAGCTTGGAATTCATTGAAGAAGCTTTATGAATCCAAGTCTACTTCTAGAGTGTTGACTCTTAGAAGGAAAATCTTTTCTTGTTTGCAAAAGAATGAAGAAAGTCCAAGTACTTTTGTTTTGAGAATGAAAGCATTGAATGATGAGTTAGCTTGCATAGATGAAAGCATTAAGGAAGGAGAGCTTATTCAAGTGATTCTTAATGGCTTGTTGGATGCTCATGCTAACATTGTTCAAAGTATTGCTATTCAAAAGACTTTTCCAAGTTTGATGGATCTTCAAGAGATCTTGATCAATGAGGAATATTGGCTTCAAGCAAGAGGTGGATCTACATCAACACTTCAAGAGGATGCTATGTTCACAAAGGGCAAATTCCAAGTGGTCTAAAGGGCAAGATCAAGTGGATGCTTCTTCAAGTGGCAAAAAGAAGGATAGATTAAAGCTCAAGTGCTTCTATTGTGGCATCAAAGGACACTTTGCAAGTGAGTGCTACAAGAAGAAGAGAGATCAAGGAGACAAGCAAGGTAATCTTACTCTTGATGAGGATGGTTTGGATGTGCAAGATGCAAATGATGATGCTTTTGTGATGTCTTCATGTATGCTTGCTAATGATGGAGATCTAGATCCTTGGTGGATTGATAGTGGAGCAAGTTCACACATGACCTTTCACAAAGAGTACTTCACTTCTTTGTCGGCATATGGAGATGACAAGAGGGTGATCTACACGGCCAATGATGGTGAGTGTGCAATCAAAGGGATTGGCACAATTCCTATTTCTCTCTCTACAAATAGGAATGTTCATTTGGAGGATGTCTTGTTTATTCCATCTATTACCAAGAATTTGCTTAGTGTGAGTCAAATGCTAAGTAAGGGCCTCAAGGTGGAGTTTGATGGAGATGCTTGTTTGATCAAAAGGAAGGATGTCTTGATTGGAAAAGGTAAAAGGCAAGGGAAGTTGTTCAAACTTGATGCTTGTGTTATTGCTAACCAAGTTGGATGTGTTGCAAGGGAGCAAATTTCTATTCAAGAGGTTTGGCACAAAAGGATGGGACACCTCAACTTCAAGTCATTGGAGGTAATAGCAAGGAAGAAGTTTGTGATTGGTCTTCCAAGTTCCTTAAGCAATGACAAGCATGTTTGTGAGTCTTGTGCTTTGTCTAAGTCACATAGACTACCTTATACTAGATCTATTTCTAGATCTACAAAGCCTTTTCAACTTGTACATTCGGATATTCATGGATTTACTACAATTAGCAATAGTGGAGCTAAGATGTATGTAACATTCATTGATGATTTTAGTAGATTTTGTTGGATCTATCTACTAAAGAGCAAGGATGAAGTGTATGATGTCTTTGTCAAGTTCAAGAATGCAAGGGAGAACCAATTTTCCACAAAGATCAAGTGCTTGAGAGGTGACAATGGTGGTGAGTACATATCTAACAAGTTCAAGGCCTTTTGTGATGAGCATGGGATCAAGAGGGAGTATACAACATCAAGGACCCCACAACAAAATGGAGTGGCTAAAAGGAAGAATAGAACTTTATGTGAAAGTGCTAAAGCTATGAGGTTAAGTGCTAATCTTGACAAACCATTTTGGGATCAAGCTTTGTTGTGTGCCAATTTCTTGTGCAATAGGTGGCCGAGTGCTATTTTGGATGGAAGGATACCTTTTGAGATGCTATTCAAGAGGAGGCCGAGTGTCAACTTTCTGAGAACTTTTGGATGCACATGCTATGTCAACATTACTCTTGATGATAGGACCAAGGAGGATCCATCTTCAAGAAGAGGTATTTTTGTTGGATATAGTGAGGTGAGTAAAGCCTACAAGGTTTACATTCCTTCTACTAACAAAGTGATTGTTGGTAGAGATATCATTTTTTATGAGGGAAATATTCCAAAGGTGTCTTCAAGCATGATTGATGGTAAAGTAGATGGGTCTAACATTCTTGATGTTGATGAGAAGGATCTTACTTTCGATGGTGGTGATGATGGACCTTCATCAAGTCAAAAGCCAAGGAGAACATCAAGAGAAAGACAAGTACCTTCAAGGCTTACAAATGATCAAAAGGGTAAGCAAGTAGTTTCTGGAAATTATGTTGCTTTCCTAACTTCTTTGGATGAGCCTACAAGTGTAGATCAAGCAAGGAAAGAAGAGGAGTGGATCCAAGCAATGGATCTTGAGTATCAATCTCTTATGAAGAGTGGAACATCTTTTGGAAGATCTTCTTGTGTACATGGAGCTATGCAAGTGGATGGATGTTATCTTGCTGTAAAATCAAGTAATGGATCTGGAAAACAAAATTTGATGATCACGTTTAAGATCAAGAAGTTGATCTCGAAGCGCTTCAACTAGTCAAACCGGAAGGTGGCAATTTGGAGCTAGTCAAGAGCATCAAAGGAGAGGTAATTGGCAAAGGTGTTATGGATCTATTTTTGTAGCATATTGAAGACTCAAGTAAGGTCAAAGGAGCAGCAAGGAAGTGTTGTTCAAGTTTACTTTACTTGTTCTATCTCATGTTTGAGCAATTTCATGTGGATGTGTGCAAATTGTCAAGATATGATAAAACTCGCTACATTGGTGAGCATTGTTTTAATGTTGGATTTGTACTAGCATTCTTGGCTGATTTTGCTGATGGAAATGAAGCTATTGGAGGTTAATTCAAGTCAGCGCAACATTTTTTTATTATCATTACCTCGTACGTGGATGACACATTGCTATTCAACAATAGTGTCAAACTAATAAAGATGTGAAATGAATGTTGTCCTCAGAATTCGACATGATAGGTCTAGGCGAAGCTCATTATGTTGGAAGAAGGAAGGACGATTCGATAATTCAAAGGCTATGAAAGAACTATTGAGCACAACGGAATAAGCCTTCTTTCCTAATGCATGACTACGCCTATCAATAATTAAACAAAGCTATAATGACAGAAGTCACGTTCAATCCTTAAGCAAATAACTTTGGAATCATTAGTACTAAAGTGATTTTGTAGTCAAACAATTTCAGAGTGTAAAGTAGGGTAAAGAATATTGCAGGGTTGAAGTATTCAACAGATCAGACGAAACAATAAGAGATCTATCAGTTATAAATAGCTACAGAGAAGCATAGAGATCTATCAGTTATAAATAGCTACAGAGAAGCATACATTCTGACATGATATTGAACGCAATAAGAAGATAGATTGATTCAGTAAGTAGCGTGTACAAATCAGATGAGGAGTCGGTATGCTAAGCTTAACACTTTTCTTCTTTGTCAAAATTTTAAGATGAGTGAGTATGATCATTCACTTTACTATAGATTTGTTGGAAATGATGTTACCATTCTTCTAATCTATATGATTGATATCATTTTGAGTGGAGGTAACAATCAAGATGTTGATGATATCAAGATGGCACTAGAAAAAGAGTTTTATGTTGTTCTATGCTTCACTCCCTTGAATAAACATGTTGAAGCTCCACCCCCTTTTCCATGACTTGTTCTCCCACACTTTGATAAGCCACTTCAATATGCTTGCTCCTTGCATGAAAAATAGGATTCCTTGCCAATATTTGGTTTGATAGGTTATCACAAAAGATGATTGGACTCTCTGAAAAATCCAACAAGTGAAAATCCATTACCATCCTTTTGATCCATAACATATCCTTTGTGCAAGATGTAAGAGCTTTGTATTGATCGGCCTCACTAGATGACAATGAGATTGTAGCTTGTTTTTTTGACGTCCAAGAGATAACTCCATCAGTTATGAAAATAGCATGTGCACCTATGGATTTCCTATCCATTTGATCTCTAGAAAAGTCCGAATCTGAAAATCCATACAGGTTTGGTTATGATCCTCCATAAACAATTCCAAAATCATTAGTTCGCAAGATGTGTCTCAATACCCTCTTGCCTAGTTTCCAATGCTCCACACCAGTATCATGCATGAATTGGCTTAATCTACCTACACAATAGCTTAGATCAGGTCTTGTGATGGTTATATCTATGAGTGAACCAACTAGCTTGCTATAGAGAGTAATGTCCTTGACGGATCTTTCATTGCCTCTTATAGTGAGCTTTACATTTGACTCCATTGGTGTATCACAAGACTTTGCATCTACCATATGAAATCTCTTTAGAATAAAATTAGAATACTTCTCTTGACAAACGAGAGTAAATTGATAAGTTCTAAATACTTCTATTCCCAAGATATAATGCAAAAGATCATGTTCACTTGGAGTTCTATCTAGATCTATGCCAAAACTAGATGAAGAGGGAGTGTGAAAAATTGTCAACTAGTTTGTTGTTTTTTGGAGGCCAAATGATGAGATCTCAACTTTGAGATAGTTTCATATTTGTCAATAAGGGCCTAATAGTGTTTGTACTATTCTTGGCAAGTAGATAAGTGGATGAGGTCAATTTTGGACCCATTCTAATTGGCTAAATATGATACATTGCATCTAGACTAGTATTTCTAGGTTTTTGATGAAGTATTTAGTTGTTTTCAATAGTGGTTTTTGATGAAGTATCATTTTTGAGGTCAATATAAGGCTTAATAGCCTGTTTGGCTTGTTTATGGTTTGGTGAGGCTTGGGTACTAGATGCTATCCCTATGGCAACAAGGGCGGCCTCAGTCACGCTGACCTTGTGTGTGGCTCCCTCGAAAGTGATGTTAAACTTGGATTTCTGCTCCTTCCAAGTACTAAAGACAAGAGTGATAAAATCCATGTTTATTCTCCCTGAGAAGGCTCTCTCATGAATACCCATTGCAGTAAGCAGAGGCTTTGCAAGGGTCATCCACTGAGTGACCATGCTTGTGCTAGGAAGGATCATGATATCCGTTGCAAATGGGACATCACAATGGATAGTATAACGAGGCGATTGAGATGTATCTGTGGAAGACATGATGAACAGAAACGAAAAGTAATACGCGCGAGTGTATAACAGAAAATAGTTTTGAAAGTTTTGAAACCTTTGGTCGCTGGAAAAATTGGCAAGAGCTTCGCTAGCACAAGTGAGGAATGAATCGAATTCAGCCAACTTATAGGTGAATTTGAGGGTCCATTACACTGAATACTAGTTTGGTTGATCAGTTCTGAACATAAATTTGCAGGCTTATACAGTACTATGAAAGTAGGCTAAAAAAATCTCGGCGAAGATTTTTGAGTGTCTGAAGTCATCTGGAGAATGTCCTCCAGGGTTGGCGAAGGATGAGCCTTCGCCTGAGAGGGTCCTTCACCCAAGTACTGTCATAAATGCAAATTTTCAAGATCTGAACCTATGGCCAACCTAATTTTGACATTTTAAGACCATCTAGCATGTCAACGAAGGTTCCTAAGGAAATTAAGGTGCTCGGCGAAGGTTCTCAAAATGTCATATTGTTGAGCATTCGCCTAACTGTAAAAAGAGACTTTTTTTTGGAAAAGAACCTTCGCCCTCTTCAATATAGATATATCTGAAGTGGATGTACAATCTGAAAGCTCAGCGAAGGTTTCCAATACTATATAGGCAATTTATGACCGAAATAGTGATTTTATAAGTCATTTTTTTGTCAAAATTACTTTCCTTTCTCTTTTTCTATTTTGAGGACTTTTCTAACTTTTGCTTATCAATCTTTCCTCATTTTTTTTTGTCTTTTCCAAAAAAAACTTAACAATCAAATATTGAAAACAAAAAACTGAAAAACAATTAAAAATAAAATATCATTTAGATCATGTTTGCTGAACTGGCGGAGCAGGTTGCCAAAACTTGCGTAATCGGCTGCCATTCACAGGAGTATCTAATCGTTTTCCGTCCAAGTGCTCAAGAATTACTGCGCCATAGTTCAGGATTTCATTCACTTTATACGGGCCTTCACCGATAAACTTCAATTTTCCCTTGATCAGCTTCGTTTTGTACATCAGTGCGAGATCTCTTGCTTTTAGATCATTTTTATGCAATTGACGATCGTGCCATGCCTTGCGGCGGGCTTTCTCTGCTGCTAACGCATGAAATGCCATCAATCGTGTTTCACATAATTTGTGCAACGCTTCATGACGTAGGTGTAAAGACTTATCATCATTTAACCGTTCTGTTGTCGTTATGCATAAAGATGAAATTTAAAATTCAATCGGCATGACAGCATCTTGACCATAAACCAGTTGAAAGGGTGTTTGATTTGTACTACTTTTGTAAGAAGTTCTAAATGCCCATAATGCTGCATACAGTCTATGTTTTCAATCAAACCGACTTGCTTCAACTGTTTTCGTCATAATAGTGCAGAGAATCTTATTGGAAGATTCAGCTTGGCCATTCTAGTAAGGAGTACTAAATTTGTGTATAACAAAAAAATCTTCCAGTAAACACTTTATTGTTTGATTAACAAAGTGTGTACCCTGGTCACTGACAATCTCGATCAGACATCCAAATCTGATAATAATATTTTCATAGAGAAACTTGGCCGTGGCATCAGCAACTTTGACAGCTTTGGCTTCAACCCACTTGGTCATATAATCAGTTGCTACGATAATGTATCGGGCCTGAGATCCTCACGTGACATGATGAATAGGGCCAACATAATCCAGTCCCATTTCTCAAACGGTGCTTGCGATAAAATCGGATGCAAGGGTTCATAGTTCTGTCTAGTAGGGTTTAGGGTTGGCTAGCAAAAATCACATGTCTAAATATAATTTTCTATGTCGTTATGAAGCGTAGGCCACCAACAACCTGATTGCAAAAGTTTGTGAACCATAATATCTATAGAGAAATGTCCTCCGCCCATGCCATCATGTGAAAACATGATTAAATCTGGTATTTCATGCGGGCGATAGTGGCTAGGTTTGCTTCATCTCATCTCCCTTCATTGGCCGACTCACCACCTCTTTACGTTTTACATACAAATCATCATAATTGTAAGTTGATCCAAGGAGTTTATCTATTATTTGCCACTATCCCACGACAAGAAACCACAAAACTTAGTGAGGTGAGGAAGACGAGTGTCATAGTCGAAATACGATTGTTATCCTTGTCAAGAAGAGTTTATGACAAAATAGGCAATGTCAAAAAAATCAAACATTGTGTAATTTTAGCCCCAATATACTTAAAGAAGCGTGATAAGTTGAAAATTTATCGGTTGCCCAGGCTTATGCCATACTTGTCTGTTTTTTCCTAATCAAGTGAGGATAGTTGTAAGTATGTTTGTCTATATTAAATAATCAAGTATTGGATGTTTCAAGAGGTATTAATTGTCCTATTACTGGTTTTTTATGGTTACTTAGTGTTGTGAGTTATTGCTTGCTAGGTGACCATTTTTTGTAACCCATAACGCAAATGATAAGTTTATTGATTGCAAGTAATTATTTATTTTTATTTTGACATCTCGTGTCTAGCATTGGTATTGTTTGCTTCATTATGGTTACACCGTATTTTGTTATGGTGAAGTTCAATTATATAGGCAGCCTGAGATTACGACGCCTATAAATAGGTAACGTATTGATCACTAATGTACTCTACAATTAAAGAATTATTACAAGTAATGTTTAACAATGTTTATGATGCATAAATCATGAATGTAACAAAATGACATCATCACAGGATGAGAGTTCTCATCCATTCTCATTCCTCTAGTTTGATTAGTCGTTTGACAAATTGTATTTCAAAGTAGGTAAGGTAGCAATTGCACCAAACAGGTGAGCAAGCAAACCCCATAGGTATGCCATCGATTTGTTTCTAGCTTCTATTTCGAAATTGAATGATACAGCTGGAGATCAACACATTGTTCCACCATATCAATGTTTGCTCAACCAATGTTCATAATCTTGTTGATTTTAGGTCAAAATCCATTGACCTTAATTTTATAACATAGGCTTCTGTGTTCTTTGGTTACATTTGCTAGCTTGTACACTTCATGTATCATGTGTGTGATAATTGTAGTTAACCTATATGGCCTTCGTAGTAGCATGTTTTCATAGCACTTTGAGATGCCACAAAACATGCTTCAATCAAGAGGAGCCACTTAGCCTTCCACTTTGAATTATTGAATGAAGCTGAGGCCGGAATTATGCATAGAACAGTCACCCGAACTATGATCATAAGATCAAAGAAGTTGTGGAGACAAGTGGAACCATGCTAGTTGCAGATGAAGAACACAATTTTGATACCGATACGATGCAGATTGTGACTCGCAGTCGCCAATGGAGCACATGATAGAGGAGCAAACATCCCAGTTCAAGATGAGCATACAACTCAAAAACCTAATTTGATGAAGGAAGTTGTTGAGGATGATATCGAAACATTGCTATTTGAAGATGGCTACCAACCTCCTAAGGAGATCAGAGAGAAATTCAAAAGAGCGAAGGTCAAGCCGACTGCTGAAGAAGTCCGAAAATTTGATTTGTCCGATTTAACCTCTGGTACGATTTTTCTAGCTTTACAATCTTTATTCAATAATGCTGGAAGTGTGATAGATTATGTTAGAGACAAAGAGTTCCAAAACTGTTGCTGGTGTCAACAACGAAGGAACAACAATTGGAAGACCACTTTATGCATGCCATAATTTAGAAATGCACAAAAATTTGATCATAAACACTTAGATATGACCTAGGACTGTCCATGTCCGTACAACATCAATACAGAACAATAATTCACACTTGTGAAAGCTAGATCAACCATAAAATCAACATTCTACACATAGAAACTCAAGATATCACATCAGTTGGACATAGAAACACAAGAGATGAATTCTCTACAAAGAAAGAATTTTGATTGATTATTTTTCCATGAAGGTATAGCTACTTATAGCTTCCAAAATGTCATTTTCCCACTTGTCCCAAACTTGACCTCAATTGGAAACAACTAAATTCTTCATCAAAAACCTAGAAATACTAGTCTAGATGCAATGTATCATATTTAGCCAATTAGAATGGGTCCAAAATCGAACTCATCCACTTATCTACTTGCCAAAAATAGTACAAACACTATTAAGCCCTTATTGAAAAATATGAAACTATCTCAAAGTTGAGATCTCATTTTGGCCTCCAAAAAACAACAAACTAGTTGACAATTTTTCACACTCCCTCTTCAACTAGTTTTAGCATAGATTTAGATAGAACTCCAAGTGAGCATGATCTTTTGCATTATATCTTGGGAATAGAAGTATTTAGAACTTCTCAATTTACTCTCATTTGTCAAGAATGGTATGCTAATTTTATTCTAAAAAGATTTCATATGGTAGATGCAAAGTCTTGTGATACACCAATGGAGTCGAATGTAAAGCTCACTATAAGAGGTAATGAAAGATCCTTCAAGGACATTAATCTCTATAGGAAGCTAGTTGGTTCACTCATATATATAACCATCACAAGACCTGATCTAAGCTATTGTGTTGGTAGATTAAGCCAATCCATGCATGATACTAGTGTGGAGCATTGGAAACTAGGCAAGAGGGTATTGAGATACATCTTGAGAACTAATGATTTTAAGATTGTTTATGGAGGATCATAACTAAACCTGTATGGATTTTCATATTCGGACTTCTCTGGAGATCAAATGGATAGGAAATCCATAAGTGCACATGCTATTTTCATAACTGATGGAGTTATCTCTTGGACGTCAAAAAAACAAGCTACAATCTCATTGTCATCTAGTGAGGCCGATCAGTACAAAGCTCTTACATCTTGCACAAAGGATATGTTATGGATCAAAAGGATGGTAATGGATTTTCACTTGTTGGATTTTTTAGAGAGTTCAATCATCTTTTGTGATAAGCTTTCAAACCAAATATTGGCAAGGAATCCTATTTTTCATGCAAGGAGCAAGCATATTGAAAGTGGCTTATCGAATTGTGGGAGAACAAGTCATGGAGAAGGGGGTGGAGCTTCAACATGTTTATTCAAGGGAGTGAAGCATAGAACAACATCAAACTCTTTTTCTAGTGCCATCTTGATATCATCAACATCTTGATTGTTACCTCCACTCAAAATGATATCAATCATATAGATTAGAAGAATGGTAACATCATTTCCAACAAATCTATAGTAAAGTGAATGATCATACTCACTGATCTTGAAATTTTGAGAAAGAAGAAATGTGTAAGCTTAGCATACCAACTCCTCATTTGATTTATACATGCTACTTATCGAATCAATCTATCTTCTTATTGCGTTCAACATCATGTCAGAATGTATGCTTCTCTGTAGCTATTTATAACTGATAGATCTCTTATTGTTTCGTGTGATCTATTGAATACTTCAATGTTGCAATATTCTTTACACTACTTTACACTCTGAAATTGTTTGACTACAAAATCACTTTAGTACTAATGATTCCAAAGTTATTTGCTTAAGGATTGAACGTGACTTCTGTCATTATAGCTTTGTTTGATTATTGATAGGCGTAGTCATGCATTAGGAAAGAAGGCTTATTCCGTTGTGCTCAATAGTTCGTTCATAGACTTTGAATTATCGAATCGTCCTTCCTTCTTCCAACATAATGAGCTTCGCCCAGATCTATCATGTCGAATTCTGAGGACAACATTCATTTCACATCTTTATTAGTTTGACACTATTGTTGAATAGCAATGTGTCATCCACGTACGAGGTAATGATAATAAAAAAATGTTGCGCTGACTTGAATTAAACATTCAAATATGAAGTGCTTGGATTATAACCATGATCGATAAAAAAAAGTGTTGATCCTCTAGAACCAAGCTCTAGTAGATTGCTTCAAGTCATAAAGTGCTCTATGGAGTTTACATACATGATTCTCCTTGTCATTTATCGTCACAAGATATCATGTAGGTATCTTCTTAGATATCTCCATTCAGATACGTTGTATGTACATCCATATGATGTATCTCCAGATTCTTTGTAGCAACATACGATAGTTACTAGAAGTCTGATTGAAGAATGATTTACTACCGGACTGAAAGTTTCACTATAGTCGATATTCAGGATTTGAAAAAATTCTCGTGCAACAAGTGGAACTTTCCTTCAATCAATACTTCCATCTGCTTTGTATTTTATCTTAAATACCCATTTGCAATCAACTACATTGTTGTTGGCAAGTAATTTGACAATAGTCCAATTTTGGTATTTGATGAAAGATAAATATTTTCCATCCATAGCTTCTCTCCATGGATTGGAGTCTGACTGACTGAGTGCTTCTTTGACAATAGTCAGCTCTCAAATGAGATAAAAAACAAATTCATCAGTATATATGTTAGGTGGTTTGCAATCTCTTGTCGATCTTCTCGATCATATTGTTGTTGAGCTACAACATCTTCTTCTGATTCGTTCTTGATAAGTTTTCGCCTGAAGTTGATGAATTCGAACCTTCGATAGAAATGGTCAAATCAAAAATAGGAGTGTTGGATAGTTCGATTGTCTGAGCCTGTGAAGTCGATAAATTGATCCTAAATTGAGCCTATGAAGGCTGATGAATAGCTTGGATTCAACAAAATCATACAACATATGAGTTCTATCTGAAGTGGTATAACCAATGAAAATGGATTTGATATTGTGGGAGTCTAGGTGATCTCCTGTAATATCTGCACATAGGAGATTCGATAGTGAAGGTTTGGAGCCTATCCAAGTTTCATAAGGTGATTTGTTTGAGAGCCCTTTAGTTGAGCATTTTTTTTGAATATATGCTACAGTGGAAACGGCTTTAGCCCAGAAGGATTTAGGAAGTTTCACGTGAGCAAGCATACTCTTAGCCGCGTCAACTAAAGGTTTGATTCTTTCTCTCAACAAGTCCATTCAACTGTGGTGAATAAGAAGCAATGAATTGTTGTTCAATGTCTTTGCTACGACAATACTCTTTGAATTCGGTTGAGATGTATTCTCCCCCATTGTCTTGACCTCAGTGCTTTACTTCTTCAATTTCGAGTTCTGCATGCTCCTTGAATTGTCCGAAGAGGTTGAAAGCCTCCAACTCCTGCTTAAAGAAATAAACAGTTGTTCTTCTCAAAAAAAATTCTATAAAAGTAATAAAGTTCTTTTCACCAAGTAACGACAAAATTTGCATCGGGCCACATATATCTAAATGAATAATGTCTAGAATATCTTTTGTTGCATACTTATGAATCAATCTAAATGGAATCCTAGTTTGCTTTCCAACAATGTAGTTGTGATAGACAGGGAGGTCGATCTTCTTGTCTAGATGATCGAGATCAAGTATTAAGGATTGTCTAAACATGTTCAATATAAATGTATGATTCAAGTGCCCTGACCTATAGTGCCAAAGTAATGAATCAATCTATATAAGTATCCAAGCCTCTTTCCGAGTGCAAGGATCTTATTCGTCCTATCAATAATTTGACATTGATCATATTCAAATTCTACCCTATGACATAGATTAGTAATTCGGCTTACTGATAATAGATTTTTCGACAGTTTAGAAACATACAAAACATTCAATAGTAACTTGAATTGGTCATGTTGGAACTTCAATCTTATAGCGCCTTCACCTGTGATAGTATGTGCACTATCATCGCCAAGATGAATGAATCTTCTTTGTATTGCAAGGCGTATAGGAATGAAAATGTTGCAATGACTGGTCATATGTTGAGTGGCTCCAAAATTGAAAAACCGAGCATTATCAACTTGTGTTTTTTGATCTCTAATCATAAAGCTCCTTCATCCATGTCTTGAACTAGGAATTGACATATAACTGTAACTGCATTTGTTTGTTGATCTGACTACTTCTTGTTGGCGTTCTTCGCTTTCAATATCTTGAAATCCTTAATCTCATGATTATCATGGTTGCAATATTTATCAAACATCTTCTTCTTCGACTAGGGATTCGATAAGTGCTCTTGACTTTGTCTCGCTTTCTAATTCGATAAAAATTGTTTCAAGCCTTTTTTCTTCTAACATTTAGTGAAGTTTATTTACATATAGAGCATGTGATATTGAATTCGAAGAGTTGTCTGAGCTTCTTCGATTGTCTTCTTGCAGCAACATAGCGATTACTCTTGAGAGAGTTAAATCTGAGTGTGTCATTATGATCATCACCTAGTTTTTGTATGTAGGTGGCAGACTCGATAGCAATGTCATAATTGTGTCTTGCTCGTCAATAGTTGATCCAACAACTGCCATCTCCTGCAACAGATTCTTCAACTGGTTAACGTTATTCTGAAGCAAATCACTGGCAGATATCTTGAGTGAGAAGAATTTTCTTCTAAGATGCAACTTCGAAGTCACGTCTCTCACATCATATAGTGCGCTCATCAGGTTGTCCCATACTTCTTTTGAAGTTTGAGCTTCAGATACCAATTCACCTATCTACTATATTGAGAATGATTACGTGAAAGCTTTACCATCCTCCAGTTTCCATTTGGAGCCGGTTGTGTCGTCTTCAAGCTTCAATTCAATTCCTGTGACAACATCCCATAGTCTATTGGCAATTAGCAAATTAGTGCTCTAATACCATGTTGGAAGTCTTAGAAGGAAAAGATGCTCAATAGAGAAATTGTTGTGTTGGATAGATGCACTATCGGGCTCTACGGAATAATCTTTCTCTCGTTGTATGACTGCGCCTACTAAAATCAAACAAAACTATCGCAACTATCGCCACATTCGAGTCTAATTGATTCTAACATTGAAATCATCAAAATCTGTTAGATTGATTTTGTAGACAAACATAACTGAATAAAACATTGTTGTATCGAATATTACAGTATCAAATATAGCTAATGTTTTGAAGTATTCAATAGTTTAGACAAAACTATAAGAGAACGTAATCAAATTGCAATTAAAAAAATAAGCATTTTGATTCTAACATAGTACTGAATGCGATAATTCAGTAAGTAGCATGTACAAATCAAAAGAATCGTGAGCACAAAACAATAGAAAATGTAACAAAGTACTCGAAACTATCTCTAAGTATCTGATTGACTCTATCTGACACTTCCGCTAATAAGCAGTAAGTGTTTCTAGCAATGCGCTATATTAATCTCCAAGATCAATAGCTAATGATCAATCTTAACCTAAAAAATAATCAACAATTTATACTAGTTATGAATTCCATTTAGGCTTATCCAAATGACAGTTGAGGATAGCTATTGGTCGTAGATCACAATTCGAACTTAACCAAATCGCATTGTCACTTATTTAATTGGGCTTCTCGAAAACTACATACAAAAACCATTAGGGCAAGTCATTAGCTTCACAACAAGTGGAAACAATTTTTGTTAACATTCGATAGTTTTAACATCTTTGATATTGTTTGTCATTGTCGAACCCGATTGTTAGCCATTCCCGTGTATTCTTATAGACTATGAAAACTATCAGTCTGAAGAACTAGATAGATGAATGGAAGATTAAAGATCCGTTATGAGGATAAATCCAACACGTCTAACTGGTGTACTTCAAGATTAGCTACAACAACATATGAGAGTAAAAGTTTGATCGAATCTTAGTTAGGTAAGGAAGACGAGTGTCATAGTCAAAATCCAACTGTTATCCCTTACAATAAGAGTTTATGACAAAATAGGCAATGTCAAAAAAATCAAACGTTGTTTTATTTTAGCCCCAATTTACCTAAAGAAATGTGATAAGGTGAAATTTTATCGGTTGTCAGGGCTTATGTCATACTTGTCTATTTTTCCCTAGAATCAAGTGAGTATAATTGTAAGTATTTTTATTGGTATTAAATAGTTAAGTATTGGATGTTTCAAGGCGTATTTATTGTCTTGTTACTGGTTTTTTATGGTTAGTGTTGTGAGTAATCGCTTGTCAGCAGGCGACCATTTTCAGTAACCCATAATGCAATAATAAGTTCATTGATTGCAAGTAATTGTTTACTTTTATTTTGACATCTTATATCTAGCATAGGTATTGTTTGCTTCATTAGGGTTACACTGTATTTTGTTATGGTGAAGTTCAATTATATATGCAGCTTGAGATTAGAATGGCTATAAATAGGTAAAGTATTGATTACAAAATTAAAGAATGTACTCTACAATTAAAGAATTATTACAAGTAATGTTTAACAATGTATGTTGTTTATGAAACATAAATCATCAATGTAACAAAATGATATTTTACAGGATTAGAGTTCTCAAAAATTCTCATTCACCTAGTTTGATTAGTCGTTTGACAAATTGTATTTCAAAGTACCGAGTGATTTCATTACACACATCAAATCATTATGTGTGTACAACCATTTGTAGTGTAAATGTTTTTTTGGTCCTAAGAAAATTGTAGAGCGGTGTACTCCTTAACCTTAAAAGCAATCTTACTCACCACTTTGTTATCCAATATTCTCAAAGATGGAAGTATTCTAGCAAATTGATATAGGTCATCCATGGATTCACAAACCACTTCATTCAAAATAGGACATAACTGAATGACTTAGACCCTCACACAAAGCATATCTAAGATCCTTGTGTCAAATAAAATGGCAATTGAAATTAAGCAAATGACCATGTTGTTGTGATATAAATGGTGTAAACTTGTTAATATCATCCATTGACAAGAATCAAACATGTCAACATGAAAGTTGCAAAACACATTGGAAGGTTTGTACCAATATTCTTTGATCCACTCCATGTACTTCCATCAAACATAATATCTTCAAATGTGTCATCAACTAATTCTAATAATTCATATAATTTTTTTTTCAGAAAATGCAAGAACATCCAAACTTTCAAATACACAATTAACATAACATAAATGTAAGAGATACTTAGAAATCTTTCTCTTCACTTTTGGTTCAAATCTACATATCTCATTGACAATGACTTTCTTATTTGTTTCTTCTTTTTCCACCTATAAATAATGATGATAGAAAGTCAGCTTATCAATTCGTTCTTTCGTAGCATTTTCAATAGCTTTCTTGTCATCCACTTGGCTATGCAGTTTGTAGGGATGGTATTTTTGTTTCTTATTTGTGCTTGCTTCACCACTTGACATATATGTTCACAGAGTGTTTGGATTAAAAGAACCACTACATTTGTTTGTAAGGACATTTTGACCAGCCATTGTAAAAAAAACTAGGCTTTTTTATTAAGCGTTCAATCATGGGAATAGCATCAGCATCACCTAGTGCAAAACAAGAGTTTCACAGAAGGATCTTAAAAAAATTCAATAACAACATCAATCATGTAGTTACTTGTGTAGAGAAAAGTAGTTTGTGTTCTTACCAATTCTGTGGCCAATTCACCTAGCCACATGAACAAAGCATTAAGTTGTGTTTGATGCGTAATTCTACGAAAAAACCTATCCAGATTGTTCATGATATACCATAATTCATGGTCAAACCTTATGACCAGGGAGTTGTTTCTATATTTCACTGAACCACATCTACATTTGAAGGAACGTCTTTTTCAATTCATAATCTTGGAGCGTGCCGAGGTACCTTGTTAAAGCCAATATCCAAATCTTATCTAATATGTGTCTAGGTCTCATTATTATAAGGGTGTCAAAGGCTATAAGTGTATCAAATAGAGGTCATTTATTAAGTGCAAAGGTTTTGTAGTCCTTTAGTTCTTTCTCATTAGGTTTGCAAGAATGGTCCATAGCCCAATAAAGATGGTTGCATTGAAGCCAACTGTAGGAAGACTCCAACCTATGGGAGAATCTATTGGCTTTGCATTCGATGGTTTTATTAAGTACCATGGGGACCTAACATTCATCAAAAGCATAGATGTAACTGTTACAAGACCAAACTTTTTACCCCCTATCATAGCCAAACATGGATGAATTAAATGCCTCAATAAAATGTTACGATACAAATCACCATAATCATAAACCGATAGGAGTACTTGTTACATGCCAACATGTCATGACAACAAACCATAAAACTTAGTGAGGTGAGGAAGATAGGTGTCATTTAGCCGTTATCCTTGAAGAGTGTCAAAAATGCCGAAACGCGTAAGTAAAATGTTGATTGGCATATGTCAACTTTGACCGGTCAACCAAAATGTCGATCGATGTGTGTCGATGCAACATATCCAAATGTCGATCGATATGGTGCCACTTAATTTGAAGCTCGTCACCTACCTAGTCCAAATCTTTAAGGACTGCCCATATTCCATCTATGTATTCGAATGATGGAGTAAACGTTAGGTTCAACTAGTGCCACTACAAAATCACAACGAAACTTAATTTTAAGATTGTTTATGGAGGATCATAACTAAACCTGTATGGATTTTCATATTCGGACTTCTCTGGAGATCAAATGGATAGGAAATCCATAAGTGCACATGCTATTTTCATAACTGATGGAGTTATCTCTTGGACGTCAAAAAAACAAGCTACAATCTCATTGTCATCTAGTGAGGCCGATCAGTACAAAGCTCTTACATCTTGCACAAAGGATATGTTATGGATCAAAAGGATGGTAATGGATTTTCACTTGTTGGATTTTTTAGAGAGTTCAATCATCTTTTGTGATAAGCTTTCAAACCAAATATTGGCAAGGAATCCTATTTTTCATGCAAGGAGCAAGCATATTGAAGTGGCTTATCGAATTGTGGGAGAACAAGTCATGGAGAAGGGGGTGGAGCTTCAACATGTTTATTCAAGGTAGTGAAGCATAGAACAACATCAAACTCTTTTTCTAGTGCCATCTTGATATCATCAACATCTTGATTGTTACCTCCACTCAAAATGATATCAATCATATAGATTAGAAGAATGGTAACATCATTTCCAACAAATCTATAGTAAAGTGAATGATCATACTCACTGATCTTGAAATTTTGAGAAAGAAGAAATGTGTAAGCTTAGCATACCAACTCCTCATTTGATTTATACATGCTACTTATCGAATCAATCTATCTTCTTATTGCGTTCAACATCATGTCAGAATGTATGCTTCTCTGTAGCTATTTATAACTGATAGATCTCTTATTGTTTCGTGTGATCTATTGAATACTTCAATGTTGCAATATTCTTTACACTACTTTACACTCTGAAATTGTTTGACTACAAAATCACTTTAGTACTAATGATTCCAAAGTTATTTGCTTAAGGATTGAACGTGACTTCTGTCATTATAGCTTTGTTTGATTATTGATAGGCGTAGTCATGCATTAGGAAAGAAGGCTTATTCCGTTGTGCTCAATAGTTCATTCATAGACTTTGAATTATCGAGTTCTGCATGCTCCTTGAATTGTCCGAAGAGGTTGAAAGCCTCCAACTCCTGCTTAAAGAAATAAACAATTGTTCTTCTCAAAAAAGATTCTATAAAAGTAATAAAGTACTTTTCACCAAGTAACGACAAAATTTGCATCGGGCCACATATATCTAAATGAATAATGTCTAGAATATCTTTTGTTGCATACTTATGAATCAATCTAAATGGAATCCTAGTTTGCTTTCCAACAATGTAGTTGTGATAGACAGGGAGGTCGATCTTCTTGTCTAGATGATCGAGATCAAGTATTAAGGATTGTCTAAACATGTTCAATATAAATGTATGATTCAAGTGCCCTGACCTATAGTGCCAAAGTAATGAATCAATCTATATAAGTATCCAAGCCTCTTTCCGAGTGCAAGGATCTTATTCGTCCTATCAATAATTTGACATTGATCATATTCAAATTCTACCCTATGACATAGATTAGTAATTCGGCTTACTGATAATAGATTTTTCGACAGTTTAGAAACATACAAAACATTCAATAGTAACTTGAATTGGTCATGTTGGAACTTCAATCTTATAGCGCCTTCACCTGTGATAGTATGTGCACTATCATCGCCAAGATGAATGAATCTTCTTTGTATTGCAAGGCGTATAGGAATGAAAATGTTGCAATGACTAGTCATATGTTGAGTGGCTCCAAAATTGAAAAACCGAGCATTATCAACTTGTGTTTTTTGATCTCTAATCATAAAGCTCCTTCATCCATGTCTTGAACTAGGAATTGACATATAACTGTAACTGCATTTGTCTGTTGATCTGACTACTTCTTGTTGGCGTTCTTCGCTTTCAATATCTTGAAATCCTTAATCTCAGGATTATCATGGTTGCAATATTTATCAAACATCTTCTTCTTCGACTAGGGATTCGATAAGTGCTCTTGACTTTGTCTCGCTTTCTAATTCGATAAAAATTGTTTCAAGCCTTTTTTCTTCTAACATTTAGTGAAGTTTATTTACATATAGAGCATGTGATATTGAGTTCGAAGAGTTGTCTGAGCTTCTTCGATTGTCTTCTTGCAGCAACATAGCGATTACTCTTGAGAGAGTTAAATCTGAGTGTGTCATTATGATCATCACCTAGTTTTCGTATGTAGGTGGCAGACTCGATAGCAATGTCATAATTGTGTCTTGCTCGTCAATAGTTGATCCAACAACTGCCATCTCCTGCAACAGATTCTTCAACTGGTTAACGTTATTCTGAAGCAAATCACTGGCAGATATCTTGAGTGAGAAGAATTTTCTTCTAAGATGCAACTTCAAAGTCACGTCTCTCACATCATATAGTGCGCTCATCAGGTTGTCCCATACTTCTTTTGAAGTTTGAGCTTCAAATACCAATTCACCTATCTACTATATTGAGAATTATTACGTGAAAGCTTTACCATCCTCCAGTTTCCATTTGGAGCCGGTTGTGTCGTCTTCAAGCTTCAATTCAATTCCTGTAGAAGTAAAGCACTGAGGTCAAGACAATGGGGGAGAATACATCTCAACCGAATTCAAAGAGTATTGCCGTAGCAAAGACATTGAACAACAATTCATTGCTTCTTATTCACCACAGTTGAATGGACTTGTTGAGAGAAAGAATCTTACCTTTAGTTGACGCGGCTAAGAGTATGCTTGCTCACGTGAAACTTCCTAAATCCTTTTGGGCTAAAGCCGTTTCCACTGTAGCATATATTCAAAACAAATGCTCAACTAAAGGGCTCTCAAACAAATCACCTTATGAAATTTGGATAGGCTCCAAACCTTCACTATCGAATCTCCTATGTGCAGATATTACAGGAGATCACCTAGACTCCCACAATATCAAATCCATTTTCATTGGTTATACCACTTCAGATAGAACTCATATGTTGTATGATTTTGTTGAATCGAAGCTATTCATCAGCCTTCACAGGCTCAATTTAGGATCAATTTATCGACTTCACAGGCTCAGACAATTGAACTATCCAACACTCCTATTTTCGATTTGACCATTTCTATCGAAGGTTCGAATTCATCAACTTCAGGCGAACAACTTATCAAGAACGAATCAGAAGAAGATGTTGTAGCTCAACAACAATATGATTGAGAAAATGATTATCAGCCTCATTCATCTGCCAAAAGATCGACAAGAGATTGCAAACCACCTAACATATATACTGATGAATTTGTCTTTTATCTCATTTGAGAGCTGACTATTGTCAAAGAAGCACTCAGTCAGTCAGACTCCGATCTATGGAGAGAAGCTATGGATGGAAAATATTTGTCTTTCATCAAAAACCAAAATTGCTATTGTCAAATTACTTGCCAACAACAATGTAGTTGATTGCAAATGGGTATTTAAGATAAAATACAAAGCAGATGGAAGTATTGATTGAAGGAAAGTTCCACTTGTTGCACGAGAATTTTTTCAAATCCTGAATATCGACTATAGTGAGACTTTCAGTCCGGTAGTAAATCATTCTTCAATCAGACTTCTAGTAACTATCGTATGTTGCTGCAAAGAATCTGGAGATACATCATATGGATGTACATACAACGTATCTGAATGGAGTTATCTAAGAAGATACCTACATGATATCTTGTGACGATAAATGACAAGGAGAATCATGTATGTAAACTCCATAGAGCACTTTACGACTTGAAGCAATCTACTAGAGCTTGGTTCTAGAGGATCAACACTTTTTTTTATCGATCATGGTTATAATCCAAGCACTTCATATTTGAATGTTTAATTCAAGTCAGCGCAACATTTTTTTATTATCATTACCTCGTACGTGGATGACACATTGCTATTCAGCAATAGTGTCAAACTAATAAAGATGTGAAATGAATGTTGTCCTCAGAATTCGACATGATAGATCTGGGCGAAGCTCATTATGTTGGAAGAAGGGACAACATCCCATAGTCTATTGGCAATTAGCAAATTAGTGCTCTAATACCATGTTGGAAGTCTTAGAAGGAAAAGATGCTCAATAGAGAAATTGTTGTGTTCGATAGATGCACTATCGGGCTCTACGGAATAATCCTTCTCTCGTTGTATGACTGCGCCTACTAAAATCAAACAAAACTATCGCAACTATCGCCACATTCGAGTCTAATTGATTCTAACATTGAAATCATCAAAATCTGTTAGATTGATTTTGTAGACAAACATAACTGAATAAAACATTGTTGTATCGAATATTACAGTATCAAATATAGCTAATGTTTTGAAGTATTCAATAGTTTAGACAAAACTATAAGAGAACGTAATCAAATTGCAATTAAAAAAATAAGCATTTTGATTCTAACATAGTACTGAATGCGATAATTCAGTAAGTAGCATGTACAAATCAAAAGAATCGTGAGCACAAAACAATAGAAAATGTAACAAAGTACTCGAAACTATCTCTAAGTATCTGATTGACTCTATCTGACACTTCCGCTAATAAGCAGTAAGTGTTTCTAGCAATGCGCTATATTAATCTCCAAGATCAATAGCTAATGATCAATCTTAACCTAAAAAATAATCAACAATTTATACTAGTTATGAATTCCATTTAGGCTTATCCAAATGACAGTTGAGGACAGCTATTGGTCGTAGATCACAATTCGAACTTAACCAAATCGCATTGTCACTTATTTAATTGGGCTTCTCGAAAACTACATACAAAAACCATTAGGGCAAGTCATTAGCTTCACAACAAGTGGAAACAATTTTTGTTAACATTCGCTAGTTTTAACATCTTTGATATTGTTTGTCATTGTCGAACCCGATTGTTAGCCATTCCCGTGTATTCTTATAGACTATGAAAACTATCAGTCTGAAGAACTAGATAGATGAATGGAAGATTAAAGATCCGTTATGAGGATAAATCCAACACGTCTAACTGGTGTACTTCAAGATTAGCTACAACAACATATGAGAGTAAAAGTTTGATCGAAGCTTAGTTAGGTAAGGAAGACGAGTGTCATAGTCAAAATCCAACTGTTATCCCTTACAATAAGAGTTTATGACAAAATAGGCAATGTCAAAAAAATCAAACGTTGTTTTATTTTAGCCCCAATTTACCTAAAGAAATGTGATAAGGTGAAATTTTATCGGTTGTCAGGGCTTATGCCATACTTGTCTGTTTTTCCCTAGAATCAAGTGAGTATAATTGTAAGTATGTTTATTGGTATTAAATAGTTAAGTATTGGATGTTTCAAGGCGTATTTATTGTCTTGTTACTGGTTTTTTATGGTTAGTGTTGTGAGTAATCGCTTGTCAGCAGGCGACCATTTCCAGTAACCCATAATGCAATAATAAGTTCATTGATTGCAAGTAATTGTTTACTTTTATTTTGACATCTTATATCTAGCATAGGTATTGTTTGCTTCATTAGGGTTACACTGTATTTTGTTATGGTGAAGTTCAATTATATATGCAGCTTGAGATTAGAATGGCTATAAATAGGTAAAGTATTGATTACAAAATTAAAGAATGTACTCTACAATTAAAGAATTATTACAAGTAATGTTTAACAATGTATGTTGTTTATGAAACATAAATCATCAATGTAACAAAATGATATTTTACAGGATTAGAGTTCTCAAAAATTCTCATTCACCTAGTTTGATTAGTCGTTTGACAAATTGTATTTCAAAGTACCGAGTGATTTCATTACACACATCAAATCATTATGTGTGTACAACCATTTGTAGTGTAAATGTTTTTTTGGTCCTAAGAAAATTGTAGAGCGGTGTACTCCTTAACCTTAAAAGCAATCTTACTCACCACTTTGTTATCCAATATTCTCAAAGATGGAAGTATTCTAGCAAATTGATATAGGTCATCCATGGATTCACAAACCACTTCATTCAAAATAGGACATAACTGAATGACTTAGACCCTCACACAAAGCATATCTAAGATCCTTGTGTCAAATAAAATGGCAATTGAAATTAAGCAAATGACCATGTTGTTGTGATATAAATGGTGTAAACTTGTTAATATCATCCATTGACAAGAATCAAACATGTCAACATGAAAGTTGCAAAACACATTGGAAGGTTTGTACCAATATTCTTTGATCCACTCCATGTACTTCCATCAAACATAATATCTTCAAATGTGTCATCAACTAATTCTAATAATTCATATAATTTTTTTTTCATAAAATGCAAGAACATCCAAACTTTCAAATACACAATTAACATAACATAAATGTAAGAGATACTTAGAAATATTTCTCTTCACTTTTGGTTCAAATCTACATATCTCATTGACAATGACTTTCTTATTTGTTTCTTCTTTTTCCACCTATAAATAATGATGATAGAAAGTCAGCTTATCAATTCGTTCTTTCGTAGCATTTTCAATAGCTTTCTTGTCATCCACTTGGCTATGCAGTTTGTAGGGATGGTATTTTTGTTTCTTATTTGTGCTTGCTTCACCACTTGACATATATGTTCACAGAGTGTTTGGATTAAAAGAACCACTACATTTGTTTGTAAGGACATTTTGACCAGCCATTGTAAAAAAAACTAGGCTTTTTTATTAAGCGTTCAATCATGGGAATAGCATCAGCATCACCTAGTGCAAAACAAGAGTTTCACAGAAGGATCTTAAAAAAATTCAATAACAACATCAATCATGTAGTTACTTGTGTAGAGAAAAGTAGTTTGTGTTCTTACCAATTCTGTGGCCAATTCACCTAGCCACATGAACAAAGCATTAAGTTGTGTTTGATGCGTAATTCTACGAAAAAACCTATCCAGATTGTTCATGATATACCATAATTCATGGTCAAACCTTATGACCAGGGAGTTGTTTCTATATTTCACTGAACCACATCTACATTTGAAGGAACGTCTTTTTCAATTCATAATCTTGGAGCGTGCCGAGGTACCTTGTTAAAGCCAATATCCAAATCTTATCTAATATGTGTCTAGGTCTCATTATTATAAGGGTGTCAAAGGCTATAAGTGTATCAAATAGAGGTCATTTATTAAGTGCAAAGGTTTTGTAGTCCTTTAGTTCTTTCTCATTAGGTTTGCAAGAATGGTCCATAGCCCAATAAAGATGGTTGCATTGAAGCCAACTGTAGGAAGACTCCAACCTATGGGAGAATCTATTGGCTTTGCATTCGATGGTTTTATTAAGTACCATGGGGACCTAACATTCATCAAAAGCATAGATGTAACTGTTACAAGACCAAACTTTTTACCCCCTAGCATAGCCAAACATGGATGAATTAAATGCCTCAATAAAATGTTACGATACAAATCACCATAATCATAAACCGATAGGAGTAGTTGTTACATGCCAACATGTCATGACAACAAACCATAAAACTTAGTGAGGTGAGGAAGATAGGTGTCATTTAGCCGTTATCCTTGAAGAGTGTCAAAAATGCCGAAACGCGTAAGTAAAATGTTGATTGGCATATGTCAACTTTGACCGGTCAACCAAAATGTCGATCGATGTGTGTCGATGCGACATATCCAAATGTCGATCGATATGGTGCCACTTAATTTGAAGCTCGTCACCTACCTAGTCCAAATCTTTAAGGACTGCCCATATTCCATCTATGTATTCGAATGATGGAGTAAACGTTAGGTTCAACTAGTGCCACTACAAAATCACAACGAAACTTATGATGACTGCTTTCACAATTGATTACAACCACGGTCTATCTTGTAAACATATTATTAGATTAGTCATTCATACAAGATTAATTCAATGCATGTATCTATTTGTATTGATTAACGACTTAAAATGGTAGCAACAGAGTGAGTCAAACATTAGACAGTCAAAGAGAGTGTGTGTGTGGTTGCCATAGCTATCACTATCGATTTGCATTCTACATTTAGTTGCATATACATTTTCATGTGCTCCTGCAAGCTACACTTATTGTTTTTGTGTTTGTCTATGTAATCAATATTTAATAGGCATAGTACATGCATGGAGGAAAATCATTAAGCCCTCCAGCTTTGACATTTTTTTTAGCATGGTATCAGAGCGATGTGATAATCAAAGCATGATTCTATCAATTTGATAGAATAATCGTGTTCTTGTTTTGATAGAATAACTAGATATCCACAGTCATCGATAGATCATTGCGATTGTCAAGTATTTGATTTAGAATCTAACGAACTTCCATATGGATTTACAAAGTAAGGTTGGTAGATCAGAAGGAGATGTTGTAGCTCAACAACAACATAATCAAGAAAATGATTATCAGCCTCATTCATCTCCCAAAAGATCGACAAGAGATTGTAGACCACCTAACATATATATTGATGAATTTGTTGGTTATCTCATTTGAGAGCTGACTATTGTCAAAGAAGCACTCAGTCAGTCAGACTCCGATCTATGGAGAGAAGCTATGGATGGAGAATATTTATCTTTCATCAAGAACCAAACTTGGACTATTGTCAAATTACCTGCCAAGAGAAATGTAATTGATTGCAAATGGGTATTTAAGATAAAATACAAAGCAGATGGAAGTATCGATTGAAGGACAGTTCGACTTGTTGCATGAGCATTTTTTCAAATCCTCAATATCGACTATAGTGAGACTTTCATTCCGGTAGTAAAGCATTCTTCAATCAGACTTCTAGTAACTATCGTATGTTGCTGAAGAGAATCTGGAGATACATCATATGGATGTACATACAACGTATCTGAATGGAGTTATCTAAGAAGATACCTACATGATATCTTCTGAAGGTTATCTAACAAACGACAAGGAGAATCATGTATGTAAACTCCATAGAGCACTTTACGACTTGAAGCAATCTACTAGAGTTTGGTTCTAGAGGATCAACACTTTTTTTTATCGATCATGGTTAGAATCCAAGCATTTCATATTTGAATGTTTAATTCAAGTCAGCGCAGCATTTTTTAATTATCATTACATTGTACGTGGATGACACATTGCTATTAAACAATAGTGTCGACCTAATGAAGATGCAAAATGAATGTTGTCTCAAAATTCGACACCAAAATGAATGTTGTCTCAAAATTTGACACGTGATATCAGAGCTCGTGTTTCAGGTTATGAAGGAGAAAATCAGATCTATCAATGATTTGGTGAAGATATCAAGTCTAGAGCATGCTAGAGAGGATTCTACACCAAAATCGGATTTTTTGCTTTTGTAGATTGGATCTTTTGTAGATCAAAACACTAAATAGGTCAATATACTTGTTCAAGTCCATTTTTTGAATTCACATGCTGGATTTGGCCAATTTTTGGATCATTGGTTCAGCCTAAGTGGTGGCTTATAGATTGCATATCAAATTTTCATCATTTGCATGTATTGGAATAGTCAATTTTTTGTGATTTTGTCAAAACCCTAATTTTGATTGGATCTCTAGATAGTGAGGTTGCTGGACTTCATTTGAGTGTGTTTCAATCTTAGGAAGTGGCAAAAGTCATTAGATTGAGGATAGATCATAGGTTGATCAAGATTCCATGATTCTATGTGTTGATTTGCTTGGATAAGTGCTAGAAGAGAATTTGTGAGATAGTTTCAAATCTTGGTGATTTCTTTTGAAAGCATTTGTTGTTGTTCAAAGGAGTGCTTTGTGCATTGAAGCAGGTTGAAAGAGAAGATCAGGTCATTGCTACATGGCAACCTCAATTGGAATCATGTTGGAAGCCAACGATAGGCTTACCTCAAGTAACTATTCATTATGGAAAGTGAGGATGGAGTCACTTCTTGAGATGAATGATGTTTTGGATATTGTTGTAGGTTTGGAGGAGAGACCAGCAACACAACAAGATCAATTGAGGTATGACAAGAGGTCCAAGAAGGCTCTACACATGATAAAGATTAATGTTACCAATGAACTTCTCAAGGAAGTTGGTAAGTGCACATCATCTTTGGAAGCTTGGAATTCATTGAAGAAGCTTTATGAATCCAAGTCTGCTTCTAGAGTGTTGACTCTTAGAAGGAAAATCTTTTCTTGTTTGCAAAAGAATGAAGAAAGTCCAAGTACTTTTGTTTTGAGAATGAAAGCATTGAATGATGAGTTAGCTTGCATAGATGAAAGCATTAAGGAAGGAGAGCTTATTCAAGTGATTCTTAATGGCTTGTTGGATGCTCATGCTAAAATTGTTCAAAGTATTGCTATTCAAAAGACTTTGCCAAGTTTGATGGATCTTCAAGAGATCTTGATCAATGAGGAATATTGGCTTCAAGCAAGAGGTGGATCTACATCAACACTTCAAGAGGATGCTATGTTCACAAAGGGCAAATTCAAGGGCAAAACCAAAAGCAAGTGGTCTAAAGGGCAAGATCAAGTGGATGCTTCTTCAAGTGGCAAAAAGAAGGATAGATTAAAGCTCAAGTGCTTCTATTGTGGCATCAAAGGACACTTTGCAAGTGAGTGCTACAAGAAGAAGAGAGATCAAGGAGACAAGCAAGGTAATCTTACTCTTGATGAGGATGGTTTGGATGTGCAAGATGCAAATGATGATGCTTTTGCGATGTCTTCATGTATGCTTGCTAATGATGGAGATCTAGATCCTTGGTGGATTGATAGTGGAGCAAGTTCACACATGACCTTTCACAAAGAGTACTTCACTTCTTTGTCGGCATATGGAGATGACAAGAGGGTGATCTACACGGCCAATGATGGTGAGTGTGCAATCAAAGGGATTGGCACAATTCCTATTTCTCTCTCTACAAATAGGAATGGTCATTTGGAGGATGTCTTGTTTATTCCATCTATTACCAAGAATTTGCTTAGTGTGAGTCAAATGCTAAGTAAGGGCCTCAAGGTGGAGTTTGATGGAGATGCTTGTTTGATCAAAAGGAAGGATGTCTTGATTGGAAAAGGTAAAAGGCAAGGGAAGTTGTTCAAACTTGATGCTTGTGTTATTGCTAACCAAGTTGGATGTGTTGCAAGGGAGCAAATTTCTATTCAAGAGGTTTGGCACAAAAGGATGGGACACCTCAACTTCAAGTCATTGGAGGTAATAGCAAGGAAGAAGTTTGTGATTGGTCACCTTATACTAGATCTATTTCTAGATATACAAAGCCTTTTCAACTTGTACATTCGGATATTCATGGATTTACTACAATTAGCAATAGTGGAGCTAAGATGTATGTAACATTCATTGATGATTTTAGTAGATTTTGTTGGATCTATCTACTAAAGAGCAAGGATGAAGTGTATGATGTCTTTGTCAAGTTCAAGAATGCAAGGGAGAACCAATTTTCCACAAAGATCAAGTGCTTGAGAGGTGACAATGGTGGTGAGTACATATCTAACAAGTTCAAGGCCTTTTGTGATGAGCATGGGATCAAGAGGGAGTATACAACATCAAGGACCCCACAACAAAATGGAGTGGCTGAAAGGAAGAATAGAACTTTATGTGAAAGTGCTAAAGCTATGAGGTTAAGTGCTAATCTTGACAAACCATTTTGGGATCAAGCTTTGTTGTGTGCCAATTTCTTGTGCAATAGGTGGCCGAGTGCTATTTTGGATGGAAGGACACCTTTTGAGATGCTATTCAAGAGGAGGCCGAGTGTCAACTTTCTGAGAACTTTTGGATGCACATGCTATGTCAACATTACTCTTGATGATAGGACCAAGGAGGATCCATCTTCAAGAAGAGGTATTTTTGTTGGATATAGTGAGGTGAGTAAAGCCTACAAGGTTTACATTCCTTCTACTAACAAAGTGATTGTTGGTAGAGATGTCATTTTTTATGAGGGAAATATTCCAAAGGTGTCTTCAAGCATGATTGATGGTAAAGTAGATGGGTCTAACATTCTTGATGTTGATGAGAAGGATCTTACTTTGGATGGTGGTGATGATGGACCTTCATCAAGTCAAAAGCCAAGGAGAACATCAAGAGAAAGACAAGTACCTTCAAGGCTTACAAATGATCAAAAGGGTAAGCAAGTAGTTTCTGGAAATTATGTTGCTTTCCTAACTTCTTTGGATGAGCCTACAAGTGTAGATCAAGCAAGGAAAGAAGAGGAGTGGATCCAAGCAATGGATCTTGAGTATCAATCTCTTATGAAGAGTGGAACATCTTTTGGAAGATCTTCTTGTGTACATGGAGCTATGCAAGTGGATGGATGTTATCTTGCTGTAAAATCAAGTAATGGATCTGGAAAACAAAATTTGATGATCACGTTGAAGATCAAGAAGTTGATCTCGAAGCGCTTCAACTAGTCAAACCGGAAGGTGGCAATTTGGAGCTAGTCAAGAGCATCAAAGGAGAGGTAATTGGCAAAGGTGTTATGGATCTATTTTTGCAGCATATTGAAGACTCAAGTAAGGTCAAAGGAGCATCAAGGAAGTGTTGTTCAAGTTTACTTTACTTGTTCTATCTCATGTTTGAGCAATTTCATGTGGATGTGTGCAAATTGTCAAGATATGATAAAACTCGCTACATTGGTGAGCATTGTTTTAATGTTGGATTTGTACTAGCATTCTTGGCTGATTTTGCTGATGGAAATGAAGCTATTGGAGGTTAATTCAAGTCAGTGCAACATTTTTTTATTATCATTACCTCGTACGTGGATGACACATTGCTATTCAACAATAGTGTTGAACTAATAAAGATGTGAAATGAATGTTGTCCTCAGAATTCGACATGATAGGTCTGGGCGAAGCTCATTATGTTGGAAGAAGGAAGGACGATTCGATAATTCAAAGGCTATGAAAGAACTATTGAGCACAACGGAATAAGCCTTCTTTCCTAATGCATGACTACGCCTATCAATAATTAAACAAAGCTATAATGACAGAAGTCACGTTCAATCCTTAAGCAAATAACTTTGGAATCATTAGTACTAAAGTGATTTTGTAGTCAAACAATTTCAGAGTGTAAAGTAGGGTAAAGAATATTGCAGGGTTGAAGTATTCAACAGATCAGACGAAACAATAAGAGATCTATCAGTTATAAATAGCTACAGAGAAGCATAGAGATCTATCAGTTATAAATAGCTACAGAGAAGCATACATTCTGACATGATATTGAACGCAATAAGAAGATAGATTGATTCAGTAAGTAGCGTGTACAAATCAGATGAGGAGTCGGTATGCTAAGCTTAACACTTTTCTTCTTTGTCAAAATTTTAAGATGAGTGAGTATGATCATTCACTTTACTATAGATTTGTTGGAAATGATGTTACCATTCTTCTAATCTATATGATTGATATCATTTTGAGTGGAGATAACAATCAAGATGTTGATGATATCAAGATGGCACTAGAAAAAGAGTTTTATGTTGTTCTATGCTTCACTCCCTTGAATAAACATGTTGAAGCTCCACCCCCTTTTCCATGACTTGTTCTCCCACAATTTGATAAGCCACTTCAATATGCTTGCTCCTTGCATGAAAAATAGGATTCCTTGCCAATATTTGGTTTGATAGGTTATCACAAAAGATGATTGGACTCTCTGAAAAATCCAACAAGTGAAAATCCATTACCATCCTTTTGATCCATAACATATCCTTTGTGCAAGATGTAAGAGCTTTGTATTGATCGGCCTCACTAGATGACAATGAGATTGTAGCTTGTTTTTTTGACGTCCAAGAGATAACTCCATCAGTTATGAAAATAGCATGTGCACCTATGGATTTCCTATCCATTTGATCTCTAGAAAAAGTCCGAATCTGAAAATCCATACAGGTTTGGTTATGATCCTCCATAAACAATTCCAAAATCATTAGTTCGCAAGATGTGTCTCAATACCCTCTTGCCTAGTTTCCAATGCTCCACACCAGTATCATGCATGAATTGGCTTAATCTACCTACACAATAGCTTAGATCAGGTCTTGTGATGGTTATATCTATGAGTGAACCAACTAGCTTGCTATAGAGAGTAATGTCCTTGACGGATCTTTCATTGCCTCTTATAGTGAGCTTTACATTTGACTCCATTGGTGTATCACAAGACTTTGCATCTACCATATGAAATCTCTTTAGAATAAAATTAGAATACTTCTCTTGACAAACGAGAGTAAATTGATAAGTTCTAAATACTTCTATTCCCAAGATATAATGCAAAAGATCATGTTCACTTGGAGTTCTATCTAGATCTATGCCAAAACTAGATGAAGAGGGAGTGTGAAAAATTGTCAACTAGTTTGTTGTTTTTTGGAGGCCAAATGATGAGATCTCAACTTTGAGATAGTTTCATATTTGTCAATAAGGGCCTAATAGTGTTTGTACTATTTTTGGCAAGTAGATAAGTGGATGAGGTCAATTTTGGACCCATTCTAATTGGCTAAATATGATACATTGCATCTAGACTAGTATTTCTAGGTTTTTGATGAAGTATTTAGTTGTTTTCAATAGTGGTTTTTGATGAAGTATCATTTTTGAGGTCAATATAAGGCTTAATAGCCTGTTTGGCTTGTTTATGGTTTGGTGAGGCTTGGGTACTAGATGCTATCCCTATGGCAACAAGGGCGGCCTCAGTCACGCTGACCTTGTGTGTGGCTCCCTCGAAAGTGATGTTAAACTTGGATTTCTGCTCCTTCCAAGTACTAAAGACAAGAGTGATAAAATCCATGTTTATTCTCCCTGAGAAGGCTCTCTCATGAATACCCATTGCAGTAAGCAGAGGCTATGCAAGGGTCATCCACTGAGTGACCATGCTTGTGCTAGGAAGGATCATGATATCCGTTGCAAATGGGACATCACAATGGATAGTATAACGAGGCGATTGAGATGTATCTGTGGAAGACATGATGAACAGAAACGAAAAGTAATACGCGCGAGTGTATAACAGAAAATAGTTTTGAAAGTTTTGAAACCTTTGGTCGCTGGAAAAATTGGCAAGAGCTTCGCTAGCACAAGTGAGGAATGAATCGAATTCAGCCAACTTATAGGTGAATTTGAGGGTCCATTACACTGAATACTAGTTTGGTTGATCAGTTCTGAACATAAATTTGCAGGCTTATACAGTACTATGAAAGTAGGCTAAAAAAATCTCGGCGAAGATTTTTGAGTGTCTGAAGTCATCTGGAGAATGTCCTCCAGGGTTGGCGAAGGATGAGCCTTCGCCCGAGAGGGTCCTTCACACAAGTACTGTCATAAATGCAAATTTTCAAGATCTGAACCTATGGCCAACCTAATTTTGACATTTTAAGACCATCTAGCATGTCAACGAAGGTTCCTAAGGAAATTAAGGTGCTCGGCGAAGGTTCTCAAAATGTCATATTGTTGAGCATTCGCCTAACTGTAAAAAGAGACTTTTTTTTGGAAAAGAACCTTCGCCCTCTTCAATATAGATATATCTGAAGTGGATGTACAATCTGAAAGCTCAGCGAAGGTTTCCAATACTATATAGGCAATTTATGACCGAAATAGTGATTTTATAAGTCATTTTTTTGTCAAAATTACTTTCCTTTCTCTTTTTCTATTTTGATGACTTTTCTAACTTTTGCTTATCAATCTTTCCTCATTTTTTTTTGTCTTTTCCAAAAAAAACTTAACAATCAAATATTGAAAACAAAAAACTGAAAAACAATTAAAAATAAAATATCATTTAGATCATGTTTGCTGAACTGGCGGAGCAGGTTGCCAAAACTTGCGTAATCGGCTGCCATTCACAGGAGTATCTAATCGTTTTCCGTCCAAGTGCTCAAGAATTACTGCGCCATAGTTCAGGATTTCATTCACTTTATACGGGCCTTCACCGATAAACTTCAATTTTCCCTTGATCAGCTTCGTTTTGTACATCAGTGCGAGATCTCTTGCTTTTAGATCATTTTTATGCAATTGACGATCGTGCCATGCCTTGCGGCGGGCTTTCTCTGCTGCTAACGCATGAAATGCCATCAATCGTGTTTCACATAATTTGTGCAACGCTTCATGACGTAGGTGTAAAGACTTATCATCATTTAACCGTTCTGTTGTCGTTATGCATAAAGATGAAATTTAAAATTCAATCAGCATGACAGCATCTTGACCATAAACCAGTTGAAAGGGTGTTTGATTTGTACTACTTTTGTAAGAAGTTCTAAATGCCCATAATGCTGCATACAGTCTATGTTTTCAATCAAACCGACTTGCTTCAACTGTTTTCGTCATAATAGTGCAGAGAATCTTATTGGAAGATTCAGCTTGGCCATTCTAGTAAGGAGTACTAAATTTGTGTATAACAAAAAAATCTTCCAGTAAACACTTTATTGTTTGATTAACAAAGTGTGTACCCTGGTCACTGACAATCTCGATCAGACATCCAAATCTGATAATAATATTTTCATAGAGAAACTTGGCCGTGGCATCAGCAACTTTGACAGCTTTGGCTTCAACCCACTTGGTCATATAATCAGTTGCTACGATAATGTATCGGGCCTGAGATCCTCACGTGACATGATGAATAGGGCCAACATAATCCAGTCCCATTTCTCAAACGGTGCTTGCGATAAAATCGAATGCAAGGGTTCATAGTTCTGTCTAGTAGGCCATTGTGCTCGCTAGCAAAAATCACATGTCTAAATATAATTTTCTATGTCGTTATGAAGAGTAGGCCACCAACAACCTGATTGCAAAAGTTTGTGAACCATAATATCTATAGAGAAATGTCCTCCGCCCATGCCATCATGTGAAAACATGATTAAATCTGGTATTTCATGCGGGCGATAGTGGCTAGGTTTGCTTCATCTCATCTCCCTTCATTGGCCGACTCACCACCTCTTTACGTTTTACATACAAATCATCATAATTGTAAGTTGATCCAAGGAGTTTATCTATTATTTGCCACTATCCCACGACAAGAAACCACAAAACTTAGTGAGGTGAGGAAGACGAGTGTCATAGTCGAAATATGATTGTTATCCTTGTCAAGAAGAGTTTATGACAAAATAGGCAATGTCAAAAAAATCAAACATTGTGTAATTTTAGCCCCAATATACTTAAAGAAGCGTGATAAGTTGAAAATTTATCGGTTGCCCAGGCTTATGCCATACTTGTCTGTTTTTTCCTAATCAAGTGAGGATAGTTGTAAGTATGTTTGTCTATATTAAATAATCAAGTATTGGATGTTTCAAGAGGTATTAATTGTCCTATTACTGGTTTTTTATGGTTACTTAGTGTTGTGAGTTATTGCTTGCTAGGTGACCATTTTTTGTAACCCATAACGCAAATGATAAGTTTATTGATTGCAAGTAATTATTTATTTTTATTTTGACATCTCGTGTCTAGCATTGGTATTGTTTGCTTCATTATGGTTACACCGTATTTTGTTATGGTGAAGTTCAATTATATAGGCAGCCTGAGATTACGACGCCTATAAATAGGTAACGTATTGATCACTAATGTACTCTACAATTAAAGAATTATTACATGTAATGTTTAACAATGTTTATGATGCATAAATCATGAATGTAACAAAATGACATCATCACAGGATGAGAGTTCTCATCCATTCTCATTCCTCTAGTTTGATTAGTCGTTTGACAAATTGTATTTCAAAGTAGGTAAGGTAGCAATTGCACCAAACAGGTGAGCAAGCAAACCCCATAGGTATGCCATCGATTTGTTTCTAGCTTCTATTTCGAAATTGAATGATACAGCTGGAGATCAACACATTGTTCCACCAGATCAATGTTTGCTCAACCAATGTTCATAATCTTGTTGATTTTAGGTCAAAATCCATTGACCTTAATTTTATAACATAGGCTTCTGTGTTCTTTGGTTACATTTGCTAGCTTGTACACTTCATGTATCATGTGTGTGATAATTGTAGTTAACCTATCTGGCCTTCGTAGTAGCATGTTTTCATAGCACTTTGAGATGCCACAAAACATGCTTCAATCAAGAGGAGCCACTTGGCCTTCCACTTTGAATTATTGAATGAAGCTGAGGCCGGAATTATGCATAGAACAGTCACCCGAACTATGATCATAAGATCAAAGAAGTTGTGGAGACAAGTGGAACCATGCTAGTTGCAGATGAAGAACACAATTTTGATACCGATACGATGCAGATTGTGACTCGCAGTCGCCAATGGAGCACATGATAGAGGAGCAAACATCCCAGTTCAAGATGAGCATACAACTCAAAAACCTAATTTGATGAAGGAAGTTGTTGAGGATGATATCGAAACATTGCTATTTGAAGATGGCTACCAACCTCCTAAGGAGATCAGAGAGAAATTCAAAAGAGCGAAGGTCAAGCCGACTGCTGAAGAAGTCCGAAAATTTGATTTGTCCGATTTAACCTCTGGTACGATTTTTCTAGCTTTACAATCTTTATTCAATAATGCTGGAAGTGTGATAGATTATGTTAGAGACAAAGAGTTCCAAAACTGTTGCTGGTGTCAACAACGAAGGAACAACAATTGGAAGACCACTTTATGCATGCCATAATTTAGAAATGCACAAAAATTTGATCATAAACACTTAGATATGACCTAGGACTGTCCATGTCCGTACAACATCAATACAGAACAATAATTCACACTTGTGAAAGCTAGATCAACCATAAAATCAACATTCTACACATAGAAACTCAAGATATCACATCAGTTGGACATAGAAACACAAGAGATGAATTCTCTACAAAGAAAGAATTTTGATTGATTATTTTTCCATGAAGGTATAGCTACTTATAGCTTCCAAAATGTCATTTTCCCACTTGTCCCAAACTTGACCTCAATTGGAAACAACTAAATTCTTCATCAAAAACCTAGAAATACTAGTCTAGATGCAATGTATCATATTTAGCCAATTAGAATGGGTCCAAAATCGAACTCATCCACTTATCTACTTGCCAAAAATAGTACAAACACTATTAAGCCCTTATTGAAAAATATGAAACTATCTCAAAGTTGAGATCTCATTTTGGCCTCCAAAAAACAACAAACTAGTTGACAATTTTTCACACTCCCTCTTCAACTAGTTTTAGCATAGATTTAGATAGAACTCCAAGTGAGCATGATCTTTTGCATTATATCTTGGGAATAGAAGTATTTAGAACTTCTCAATTTACTCTCATTTGTCAAGAATGGTATGCTAATTTTATTCTAAAAAGATTTCATATGGTAGATGCAAAGTCTTGTGATACACCAATGGAGTCAAATGTAAAGCTCACTATAAGAGGTAATGAAAGATCCTTCAAGGACATTAATCTCTATAGGAAGCTAGTTGGATCACTCATATATATAACCATCACAAGACCTGATCTAAGCTATTGTGTTGGTAGATTAAGCCAATCCATGCATGATACTAGTGTGGAGCATTGGAAACTAGGCAAGAGGGTATTGAGATACATCTTGAGAACTAATGATTTTAAGATGGTTTATGGAGGATCATAACTAAACCTGTATGGATTTTCATATTCGGACTTCTCTGGAGATCAAATGGATAGGAAATCCATAAGTGCACATGCTATTTTCATAACTGATGGAGTTATCTCTTGGACGTCAAAAAAACAAGCTACAATCTCATTGTCATCTAGTGAGGCCGATCTATATAAAGCTCTTACATCTTGCACAAAGGATATGTTATGGATCAAAAGGATGGTAATGGATTTTCACTTGTTGGATTTTTTAGAGAGTTCAATCATCTTTTGTGATAAGCTTTCAAACCAAATATTGGCAAGGAATCCTATTTTTCATGCAAGGAGCAAGCATATTGAAAGTGGCTTATCGAATTGTGGGAGAACAAGTCATGGAGAAGGGGGTGGAGCTTCAACATGTTTATTCAAGGGAGTGAAGCATAGAACAACATCAAACTCTTTTTCTAGTGCCATCTTGATATCATCAACATCTTGATTGTTACCTCCACTCAAAATGATATCAATCATATAGATTAGAAGAATGGTAACATCATTTCCAGCAAATCTATAGTAAAGTGAATGATCATACTCACTGATCTTGAAATTTTGAGAAAGAAGAAATGTGTAAGCTTAGCATACCAACTCCTCATTTGATTTATACATGCTACTTATCGAATCAATCTATCTTCTTATTGCGTTCAACATCATGTCAGAATGTATGCTTCTCTGTAGCTATTTATAACTGATAGATCTCTTATTGTTTCGTGTGATCTATTGAATACTTCAATGTTGCAATATTCTTTACACTACTTTACACTCTGAAATTGTTTGACTACAAAATCACTTTAGTACTAATGATTCCAAAGTTATTTGCTTAAGGATTGAACGTGACTTCTGTCATTATAGCTTTGTTTGATTATTGATAGGTGTAGTCATGCATTAGGAAAGAAGGCTTATTCCGTTGTGCTCAATAGTTCGTTCATAGACTTTGAATTATCGAATCGTCCTTCCTTCTTCCAACATAATGAGCTTCGCCCAGATCTATCATGTCGAATTCTGAGGACAACATTCATTTCACATCTTTATTAGTTTGACACTATTGTTGAATAGCAATGTGTCATCCACGTACGAGGTAATGATAATAAAAAAATGTTGCGCTGACTTGAATTAAACATTCAAATATGAAGTGCTTGGGTTATAACCATGATCGATAAAAAAAAGTGTTGATCCTCTACAACCAAGCTCTAGTAGATTGCTTCAAGTCGTAAAGTGCTCTATGGAGTTTAAATACATGATTCTCCTTATCATTTATCGTCACAAGATATCATGTAGGTATCTTCTTAGATAAACTCCCTTCAGATACGTTGTATGTACATCCATATGAGTATCTCCAGATTCTTTGTAGCAACATCACGCATAGTTACTAGAAGTCTGATTGAAGAATGATTTACTACCGGACTGAAAGTTTCACTATAGTCGATATTCAGGATTTGAAAAAAATTCTCGTGCAACAAGTGGAACTTTCCTTCAATCAATACT
>CM055114.1:20353308-20523238 GCA_029204225.1 Diphasiastrum complanatum
AAAACGACCCCCAAATAGACTGCCAATCTAAGGGAATTCTAATGGAAGTCGGTCTATACCACAATTACAGCTCAAGCTCCATTGGGTATGGAGTCAAAAATAAGGCCGTTCATGACCACAGGCACTTTCAATGGCAATCGGCAAGGCAAATTCCTAACGGTCTACCGATAATTTTCAGATAGCCTAAGGAACTCTGAAATGGACAAGAACCATCCCGCTATAGAAAGCCATGGCTTTCAGACAGCTAGATGGGCTACAAAATGGCTATTAGGATTTCCCCCAATCAATAGGCTTTTACCTCGTTCGTTAGAAGTTCTTGATAGCTGAAGCAAGTATTTACAAAGTCCAGTCCTTGCTTATCAATTAGACGGTTATAGTTTACTAGAGCATTTCAAGAAGAGATATAGGATCAGTGACTTCCCCACATACGGCAAAATAGGCTTTGTAAATGTCAGGCGTTTAGCTTACCAAACAAATACCAAACCTACAACAAATGGTTAGCTCCCAGGCTATTACAATTTTCCTAAATTAGGATCAAACTTGTGGATATTCACTGAGATGGCTTTCTCTAGCATTCCATATGATCACAAGTAAGCAAAATTGGGGCCATAGACAAGAAAAGGAGAGGACCGATAGGCAGGGTTAGAAGCTCAGATAGACAAGGTTAAATCTCTAACCCATGATCCATAGAGCAGGGTTTCAAACAAAGGGCACGGTCCACAGCAGGGAAGTAAGGTGCAAATACGCGGTTGATTGAGGAGCCACACGTCGAGCTCAGCTATCTAACGGGCCATAGGCACATTGAGAAGAGGTAACAAAATCGCACGCAAAGAATGGGAAGGAAGGAGAAGGTCGCAGGTGGAGAGGCCACAAACAGGGATCGCAGATGGGAAAGAGGGCTTGGCCAAGCAGCGAGGGTCTGGCAGATCCGAGTGTAGACAGGGTATCCACGGGTGCAGGTAAGGTGATATACAGGCAGCGAGGAGGGCCGCTTATAAAGGAGCGGGCAACACCAGGGGCATCAGCGAGCCTGAGGAAGCGGGACAGGGTGTAGGCAGCGAGCAGGGAGGGAGGGAAAGAAGATCGCAGGCGTGGTTTTTTTCTCCACGGTCAGGTAGGGAGTGAAGAAGCAAGCGGGCTTCTGAATGGACAAAGCAGATCAGAGGAGAGAGGGGGGCTGGGCACAGCTCTACACAGACCGCAGGCAGGGTGGAAGGAGCCCGACAGGGAGACCACAGGTAGCAAGAATTGGGATGCACAGATCTGTTGGCCACAATCTGAGGCAGCAGAAACAGTGATAGAAAATGGCAGAGAGGTCGTGATGGGCAGAGGGCGTGTAGAGATCAACATGGACTAGTTTAGATAGAGCAGGTTATATGGCATTCAAGCCACACAATCAGATTAGAGACAGGGATTCCAATCCGGTTTGAAGCTAACAATTCGGAAGCAGAAATGGGTTGCAATGATCCAAAGTTATCATATACAAGGCTTCAATGTGGATTGGAAAACAATGACCTGCAGTTCATTAGTCTGTTTCACAAATCTTCAAGCCACACAAGACACTATCTCAACACCAAATGGGACATTCTCAAGACAACAATCCTTGAGCAGGGAACAATCACAACTTATTCTCAGATCTTACAAGTTCAAACACATAGTTTCTCACAAACAACATTACAAGAAAGTGATTCAAACTACTATAAGATAGGAAGACAGAAATCTTCCAAGCCTCAGATCTTTCTAAGTAAGATGGCAAAGCTTTCCACAATACCACCATCTGCAACCACAAGATTAGAGGCTGCAAAAGCAAATGGCACCAAATTTGACCCAACAATCTGCAACCAAATGTTAGAGATGGCAGAAAAAAAAGAGTTCACAGACAATGGTAACACAATGCTAAAGAATAAGAAGCAGATCAATAGCAATGAAACTGAACAAAGTTTAGAGTGGAAGGCACCCGACAATCATCTGCCTCTTCTCCTTTCCTCCTCCTTATCTCTGTGGGATTAAGCACAAATGGGAAGTGGAGGAGATGGGAGGCACCAAGCAAAACAGCTTCTACTCCTTCCCTTTCTCTCCAAACTTCTCCACACAAGTTCTCTCTCTCTCTCTCTCTCTCTCCAAGAAGATGACAATGAGAATGAGGATGTTGTCCCACACCCCTCCCTATACGTAGGGGCTCAATGGGCTGGAGGTGCACCCTTTCAAGAAATGAGGCACCTCCTTATGACTTTTAAAAAACTGACTCTAAAAATAGGGCACTGGCCCAAATTCGTTTTTAACAATTAACTTGGCCCCAACTTGCAATTCAAAGTCAAGTTGGGCCCTATTTACGGTTTCAGTTTTTATGGGCTCACGGCCAAGTTTTTAATTACTAGTACTGTATTACGAAAACTTGGCACCTCCTAGTCCCGACAAACCGGAACTAGGGGCATAGGCCGCATAAATGAAATTTTCATACAACGTAAATTAGCAAATGAACAGTATTTTAATAACAATGCAACCGGCCATTATGGGCCATTTATGCGTCATTTTTAACAGTTCCGCGATGATTTTTAATAGTTGCACGGCGATAATTTTTCGTCGAAAATAGCTTGAGAAGGGGGTCTTTTTCCCCGCAAACAATGTTCGTAACAGGTCATTGAAGTGGCAATTTTTGTGAGCTTTGTTGAGCTATAAGCCGACTGTCATGACAGCCAAGTTTAGGCCATGTCAGATTACACCTAACATAATATGGAATATGCTCCTCTTTGACAGCCAGTTTTGCATTACGAGTTTTAAGGATGGAGTACCTTTTACACAAATGTGTGTGGTATTCTTCCCAAAAACGATGCTCCATTGCTTTCCTATGTTTATTTTGCTGCTATTAAGCCTGTTAAGATATCTTATTCATGAAGGCTACAGTTCTGAAAGGAAGGTAAATAGCTTAAGCTTCTTTTTGGCTTTTTTGATGGCTCTACATTTGTGGAACAATGCTTATCCTATCTATAGCTTTTATGATACTAATCTAAGCCAAATGCAAAACAAAATGGTCTTTCACATTATAGTCCACCCACAACTTAGAAAGAAACTTGCCTTCCCGTATTGATAGATTGTGCTTAATGGAGAGCATATTGAATTAGACATGCAAGTATCAGCAATTTCTTAGAAAAGTGGGATAGAATGATTGTTTAACCTGTTACCTGCCTGCTGGCCTTGCAGAAAATATAGATGCTTGTATGGGTTTTGAAGTATCAAAGAAATTGTGCGTAACAGCTAAATCTTATGTGATTTGCAGCAAAACATATTCGTTCAATTTTCCTATGCAAAATAGGAATGGGACTACTCCCCAACATATCATGCAATTTCATTTAGACGTTTAAAATCATACCTGCTTGAAAGACATCGCGTTGTTGGCACCATATTTCCCAGAAGATTCATTTTGAGGACATTTTGATTTAGTAGATTTTCTTTTTCTGAGATAGTACAAAATGACTCTAGAAACCATAAATCACTGAATATTTTGAGAGACACGGGAAAATATCTATCATAAGACCCTTTGGGATGCTCGGGCTATAGCCGTTGCTACCTCTCTAACAACATCATGCATATCTATGTGCTCACGTCCGGAAGGACAGCGGAGGAGGTGGATAGTAAGAGCATGAATAGGTTGACCACAAACACAACGAAATAGGCCCGAGGCCTACAGATGAGGTAGCCCCAAGCAAAGACAAAGAGCAGTGATGAAGGCCGAAGACAATCCAAATGATGGAATAACAGTCGAGCTGACGATCCAAGCTGACAACCAAGCCCGTACATTTGGACTTGAACAAGAAAGAAGCCGAGTTTGATGCAATGTCGAAGGTGCCTCAGAGAGCATGCTGAAAAGAGTTAGTTTGTGCACGCACTTCAAGAGAGTCTCCTGCAAGTGATCTGAGCTGAATCTCAAATTGATTCAATCAATTCAGAAAACTTTGAACCATAAATTATGGTTAGGACCAATTCATGGCTTCCATACAACTCCATTCTTCTCTAGGATATTGCTCCACATCATGAAGTGGTCATCAACTTTCGTATTCACATGGAAATTTTCAGGTGCACACCAATCAAGCTAAAACGCAAAACAGAGAGAACTTTCTAAAGACACAATCTTAAAGGGTTTCACAATCAGGTAAAACGACTATAAAATTTTTGTACAAAATCCTTCACGTAAAAGTTGATATAATACACCAAAAAAACACACTTTGTTAACTTCCTAGATAATCAAATGACACTAACTTAAGAGGACAGCAAAAAATCTAAACGTGCAATAACAAACATAACACGGGTAGGTTAATGCTTATCCATATATCGATAGCCATATTAGCTTCTTGATTGGTAAGCATTGTAACAAACAGCAGTTCAGCTTCCCTATCCAGCAAAAGTCATGCTTAGCTTCTTGATTCACATGAATCCATACATAAGGACGAACATGTAAGGGCACCTAGTAGTTGGAAGCACTATTTCCTTCTGAAAGTACTGCCTCCCATGTTATTCAAATGATGCATTTTAGAGTTTCTTGAAAGCTTCCATAACAATTTCGAAGAAGACTATAAGTAGGGATTGAGGACACTCATTTGCTTATTGAGATGCTTGGGCTCTTCATGGAAGAACTTCACTACATTGCTTGTAGGGCTATCTATCTGATTGTATCTGGCAATTTTCAGTAATCTTTGAAGGAGATTGTTCATTGTTTTTCATTTATAGTCATCTTTATACTTCATGTGATGCCATATCTGTGATTGTGCTCATAACTATATAAAACTTCAAAAAGCCTTGTTTGAGATATACACCTAATGGTCTTCTTTTCATGCTCACTAACCAAGACAAAATAGGTACTCAAGATTGATCAGTTGAACTTTTCTAGCTGTACAATTGAAGAGGATTGTATTTACTACAAGGTCTAGGAGCCCGAATGAAGGTTTTATGTAAAAGAACTAATCAGGAAAACATTGGTATACGTCAAATTTCTTGATAATCACTGCACAACACATAATGAATGGTGTGCAAAACGTGAACTGCTGCTTGACAGCCCCTTCCTCACCTCAGATCTGGAGTGTGATTCCATCAAGGGCAACTGATAAAATGTAAAAAATAGCTTACGACAGCCACATTTACAGTTTGTGCCTCTCACAATTGCTGGGATGCAAAAAAGGTGACTCAAAATATCGCAGATAAAAAATGAACGACAATAGTCATAGCGTCCAAAATTAGAATCGGCAATGTAGTATTGTGGCTAAAACAAGATTCTGTCCTGTTGTGAAGCACATCAACATTGAGTATTTCGAAAACACAACCTGAGAAGTTCAAGCCAACATGATTCAAGCCCCATTCTTGTTTTTTGATGATAATGCTGCACGTCAGATGCTTGTAAATGATGCACCTGGCATATGTTTCCTCAAATATTGTTCGTGAACTCGGAATCTATTTTTTTCCCACCATAGTTTGGCCTGCTGCTCATTGAATCTGTCACAACTGCACCCATAGCAAAAGAGAAATTCAGAGAAGAAAGAGTTTAACCATATATGCTTAAGTTTCTTATGATTCTTTTTTGCCAGGTAGCTTGAATTTGATTGGTTAGACATATCTTTCACTGCAACTTGATAGCTTCATCACTGGATCAGAGAATCAGGTGATGCAGTACTATCATGACTTACCTGAACCTGACACGCTTCAACGTTTTGATACCTCCCGGCAACGCATTAACTGTGATAAAAATTCCAGGTTCATCCTCTGCCACCCATTCACTTCCAGTACTACCTTCAGAATCACTTGATGCAACATGTGCACTACTACCAATGGCATCTAAATCAGGAATATGATTGGGTTTTATCATCTGTTCACTGACTACATCAGGAGAATTTGCAGAATCTCCAATTTCATGAAAGCTTCTGGCCTGCATCACACCAAAGATTTCGAATTTCTTTCTTGCTCAGAACTGCAAGGCAGATGGATTATGCTGAAAGGAAATTTTTAGCCAGCATCCTATTCGTTCATCCATGCACATTTTAGAAAATGTTTAGCACATGCCATCCATGCCAACTACTCACAGAACTTAAATGGTATGTGTATTTGAGCTTTACTATGATTTGAGTAGGATAGAACTGCACAATTTTCAACTTATGGAGTGCACCCATGAAGTGGTAGATTGTCAACTCGAACATGTTTACATTATTGTCTGCTTTACATATAAATCTGGTGTGCGCAAAATATGGGAATAAGAATTCTAAGTTTTTTCGTGTCAAAATTAACAGAACTTAGTAAACTTAAGTAGCTTAGTTTGCATTATCATACTTAAGGGAAAGGAAGACTGAGGCTTCTCTGAATGTTGCCTGGATACGTATAGGAGTCTAGGACCGTGATCAAAAGTACTCTCTCTGAGTATGAAATGCTTGTAGCCACTGCATTGTCAGCATTGTATGAAGGCTACCATTGAATCAACCACAAGGTCTCATCATAGTTAGCTGGAATGAAATAAGTACTCGGCACAGACTCACCAATCAATCCTAGCACAAGATCACTTCACCCCCGAGCCTGATACAGTGCACTGGCATTTCTAATATATTATCTAGTGGGCAGTAGCCAGGCAACCCAGAGTGTCCCAGACCATTATAGCCCATCCAGCCAAAAAGATGCCTTGCTTACTAAGCATTAGCATCGGTTCAGGGCACAACGAATCAAGTGACTCAATGATATTCCTAATACGCCTTATTATATTAAGCACACCCGAGTCCATATGTCTTGAGAACCTCCTATACAGCTGCTCACATTTCCAATATGACGATACTCTGACTAATGCTGGTTACTATTCCAGTCATAGACTAATTATAACTGACTGAATGTAAACCCTTGGTTAGATAGAGCCTGACCTCTATGGCCTTCACTTAACCTAAGGCTAAAACACGAACTAATCGTCAGAGATGCAACACATTACGTCTATACTATCTGTATTTTAAAATGCAAGCTTGCAACAGGGAAAGTAAATTTGTGATTTGTAACTTATAGACAAACGCATCAGATAATATTTAACATAACTTTCAATTACACTCTCAACCCACCCATGCTGCCAGCTTTATATTCCACCAAAAAACAGTGCACTCTACAGTAAGATGCTGTGGAATCTGGCTTATCTAGAGTTCTGGAATATCAGTTGATCCTTATTTTGGACTCTCTATAACATTTCTTGGAATTCAAGCTTCAACTATCTAGTGAGGATGCCGCCAAGAAAGGTCCTCTATCAAGATGACTTCATTCACACAGACAATGAAGGTCTGGTAGAGTGTGCACAGAGGCAATCGGACAGCTTTTCAATATCTTATCCAAAAGCCTGCTTAAAATCAGCTAAGGACTGGGTGTCGTGTCAATTGTGGTTATATTTGCAACATTTCAACCAATAGATGGTCAGAAGTTAGTTTCTATGCCTCGTAGGTCCACCTATCGTATGCTGTCTAGCATTGGCACTCTGATTGCAATGAATGAAATTGCACTGAATTTGAATGATTGGAAGTTATTGATTTTCAATAACGAACACTACGGCTTGCAAATGTGCTTGTACTGGGCTCTAATTTGTGAAAAATGGCATGTAACCTTTTCAAATTATCAATAAAACATCTTTTCTTTTGTTTGTGCCACTTTTCTGAACTGATAGTTAGGATCAGATGAGTGGTCTTCCAAAACAGCTTTTGCCAGTTGTCATCATATAGGTATCATCGCTTCCTCATTTTTACTGCTAATTGACAGTTTCCTGAGTTCTGACCATTTTCACAGTTTCACATTTGCCACAGTTGATCAACCTGCTTCCTGCAGGGCACCAACTCTAGTTGCAGAGGAGCTACTCCATTCACAAGTTTTGTTAGCAATCAGAATGACTTTCCAACATTTAACAATTCTGAGTAGCAAATCACAATCAATTTTTGAGCCCAGAAGACTTTGAGATTAGCACTAAGCTTTCACCATAGTGCGATCAGCCTTATCACTTCATAACCATGTTTGACATCTTATGATGTAAGAAAGTATGAGACTACAAGCAGATATTAATGGCCTGCTTGCTTGTGGTTGGAAGGTTAGCTAGCAGATGCAACAAGTGTTACGTTAGACGATTTCGCTCCTCTCAGATCTTGTCCTGTTTGTTATCTACTGGCCAATTATCACACCTACAAGCTACAATGCTGCGAAATATTGATAGTATCTAACCAAAACTGGATGACTAACCCAGGCGTATTTGCTTGCCCTGATGACCCTCTCATTTCACTCATTATCAAAAAGATTTCATTGCACTGGTGAGGGTTATAAAGTTCATTTTGTACATCTCTCATGTAATAAAAGTAAACTCTTTCATGTCTTTTCTTGTTCTGAAAATTCATCCAGGATATGCGGTTCAGATTTCTGTGAAAAAAATATTAAATTGCATATTATGAGTAAGCCTGGATGAAATAAAATATGTTGCGAGTCTAGAAGTGAGACGATCATCATATTGATACTTCCACCGTGACCTACAGTAATGAGAAAAGTACTGGAAGGAGCAATAAAGACATTGTTTTATGGCTAATGGAAATGTCATTGTACCACTTCTTTGGAACTCAAGGGATAGGGCAAAGAAGCTGGTTTATCCTTGACGCGAACATTATAGAGTGCATGCACACGGTCACTGTTGGCTGTCCACCACGCTTCTGCTTGCCACTTGTTGAACATCTCCCGGCTGCAGAACAACAAGTATGTCAATACGCAAACACCTTACAAAAACAGAATAACAAAATATCATATGAAGAGCCTTCGCATTGGAGCAGTCTTTTTAAGGAAGGTTGATTTCAGATGGAAGGGGGGTAAGTGGAAAGGGCCCAAAGACCTGCTCTTTGATTGGCTCAGCTCACTATTGAGTAGCCTGCCGCCTTTCACATGAGGTGGTACTTACCCAAGTTTGTGAGTTTTTCTTGGTCGGGCCGATTCTACTTTTGTCAGTTTGTGGTGAAATGTTAGTTGAGGGGTAACGGTAGGTGGTCGCGTGACCAAATTTTGGTTTTCTTGGTGTACAGAGGGCTGCTTGCCCTTTTTCTTGGCATGTACGGGTAAAGTGAACATAATGACTGGAATGCCTCATGGCACGACAGGTTTTTTAGGTTAATAATGTTTCTGTTGCGAAAGAAAGGAGTCGTCCAGGCAAACGTGGCTGAGAGAGAGGGAAATGAAAAGAACGTGGCTCTCATGGCGACACTGAGAGATAAGGGGGAAGGAGGCGAGCAATATTATTACCTCATGAGTCCGAGGCTGAAGATGACACCACGAAAAGAGAAAAGGCCAGAAAGCAATCTGACTGTTGATCGGAGCGAGCAAGAAAATGTATATGAAATAGATAAAAATTGGTATATCACCTTTGATATGAAGACCTTTTTCAGCTACCAAGGAGTCCAGCCTTCAAGACAAGTGATCGTAGGAAATGGGAAAAGCCTGCCATCACCTGGAACTGGGATCGTTTAGAGCTCATGGAAGTTGGAAGGGAGAAACTGAAGCAGAGGCATATGCGAGTAATCATCATGGATGCGGGGTGGGACAATCTCGCCAGGCTGACTGAAAACAAGAATGCTGAAGACGATCAATCAATAGCGCATGAGGAGGGAAGGGTACAGCCAACAGTGCAGGAAATGCTGGAAGGCCCAAGAAGATCAACCAGGGAAAGGAGGGCACAAAAGAGATATATAGAAATGGGGACAATCTCGCCAGGCTGATTGAAAACAACAATGCTGAAGACGATCAATCAACGGCGCATGAGGAGGGAAGGGTGTCCAGTCAACAGCGTAGGAAATGCTGGAAGGCCCAAGGAGATCAACCAGGGAAAGGAGGGCGCCAAAGAGATATATAGAAATGGGGCTTATAGGATAGCCGAAACATGGCTGGAGAAACAACAGAGTGCTGAATGGAAGAGCTGGGAGGAAGCCATGAATGAAGAATTACAGTCAATCAAGGCAAACAAGGCATGGGAATTGGTGGGATTACCTCCAGGAAGGAGCCCGACTAGTTGCGAGAGGATTCAGCTTGATTGAACGGTTTACAATTTTACAATAAGAAATCAAAGTTAATTTTATATACATTTTATAAGTTTCAAATGTGATACTTTAATTATTGTACAGTACATTAATTAGGTTTAATTGTTTTTAGTAGAGATCCGGACATGACCCACTATCAATATATCATTGGGCACTTGTCTTGTAGCTGGCTACTTGGGTTAGTCGAGTAGCCACACACACGTAAAAAAATTAGTCTGTATAATATATTTTTTGTGGCATTTGCTATACGGGGCATGCGGCTGAGATGTATTGCTGAGGGAGCAATCTAGGCCACAAGATGTGAGCAGACCATTGGATGACATTGAAAAGGACCCGAAGGGCCACAATGAAGTCTTCTCATTAAAAAATTTCAGCTTGAAATGCTAAAAGGGACAAAATGGGCATTTCTTCGTTAATAAACTTCATAACGAAGTTATAGTTCAAAATGAAAGCTAATTTTTTGAAGTGGCCTAACCTTGGCTAGAAGGCACCTTTTTTGGCCATCCTTAAGCCAAATTGACCCCTGAAATTGGCTGCTCATAGTTAGCGGACAGAGCGACGTCACCGAGTAGGGAGAAATGTGTTTTGGGGAGTTTTCATCACCATTCCAATGAGCGGAGTGCGGGTGACTTAGTGATGGGCTACATTCGCTATTTGGGTATCGTAGGGCCAAATTTGGGGCAATTTTTGGCTGGTGAGACTTGCTACAGGGCGGTATGGTGAGGCATTATCGCTTCGAAATCATGCTTGCTTACTTTCGACAAGCAAAATGGTGTGGAGAAAGCTAGTTTTGGCAACGAAAGCGCAGTTTGGCATCATGACTACTCATCATTGGTGACAATTTTGAGAGGGCAAGCAGTCACAGGTGAGAGGTAGGCATTGTATGCCAGTTATGAGTGGAAAATTCTCGTGATCAGATTCGACTTCTGGAGTTCAAACCGACCAATGTTGGGTGACATTTGGGGGAATGCTCTCACAAGCAAAATCTGCAGTGTCGAGTTGGGTGATAGCTGCATTGACACCTGCATATGTAACTTGGAAATTTCTCGTTCGAGGGAGAGATTAGGGCTAACTTAGATATACACACATTTTGGTGGTCACGGACAATAAAAGTGCGCAATGGTGCCAATTGGAAGCCATTGGGCAAGATAGTGGACTTGCATTGGACGAACTGTGTGTGGGACACGCGAGAGATGAAGAACGGGTCAGTGAGCACTACAGGGTAGATGCTTAGATCTTTGTGATCTGTATGGCGTTGGGATACCTAATAGGCATTGGACTGCAGGATGTCGGGATGATCATCAGGGGAGTAGCTATTTTCAGATTGGACTTGAGTCATTGGTTGATGGACATGACTTACAGATGGGACTCATGATGGAATCAGGACAATGCAAACACAAATTGGGGAAGGTGTGAAAATTTAAGAGCCAGCTCTAGGATGGAGAGCTGACGAACATCGCACAGTTCGATGTGATGGGACAAACATTGGGGTGAGTGGTTTGCTAGTGATCTACTGGAGGGGACACTGATGGCGAGGACTTCATGACGTATTCTTAGGGAGTACATGATGGCATTAAAGCAGGGGACCGGTCATTGGCATTGCAATTGATGGGGAGGCATCTACCATCATGGGCATGGATAAGCTATCTCTAGCTTTCATGCATTTGGCTATATTTACAGGAGTCTAGGCTTGGCATAGGTATTGGAACCTGGTTGGCTCAGATTCACAGGTAGTGAGATCATGGAGAAGCCTAGAGGGAGTAACTTAGAGCCATATACTTCAGTATGATCAGTTTGTGAGACATTGGTCTTAGGATCCCATGAGTGGTGACCTAGGGACAATTCAAGCCTACCTGGAGGTAGGTGGCATGGATTGTATCACGGGAGTGGTGGTACGTATCCTGAAGGCATGGAGTGCATTACAGGGTGATGTGGATCCAACATGCCTATGGTTGTGAGCCAGCATAGATGGAGATGATTACTCAGAGAGTAATTGCTGATACTTTGGTGAGTATTCATGTGAGCTGCATGGTTATATGCACAGTGGTCTCCAGGTTGGCATCACATATGTTGTTTCTTATCCATTAGTATCTGGTAAGCAGGATGCAGCTCGTTGGTTAGATCCAGTTGGAATCTAGTCGCACTACAGCTTGGGCTCCTGTCAGCAGATAATGGATACTTGGTGATCAGATGGTATAGGGTACAAGTTTCTGATGGAGCTATCCTACCTGATATGCTACAGATCGTGGGTCAGTTGATCATCACGATGGTGGATCTAGTATGCCTTTGCTTTGGTTGGATTGACATGATGGATATAGTGGTGAGATAGGTTTTGGGTGTGAAGCCTATATAGTGGTCAAATCAGAGTTGACAACATCAAGCATGGGAAAGTTGAGCCTACATGGGATGTAGGAGAGGCAAATCATCATCAGTATCTTTGGGAGATGGGCAAGCTACTCAGACATAGCCTATGGTGAGGTTTGTGTACATTCATTCATTGAGTCCTTAGTAGACTCTTGTGCTTGGAGCATGAGGAATGAATGGGATTAGCATTTAGGACTTATTGGACAAGATGTCAAGGCAAAGCGGCTTGGAGCATGGCTTTGTTTCGGAGATACATCAAGGATGAGGCTTGGAGCGCTCATTGGATCATGGGAGATATTGGTTGATGTATGGCGACATCTATTGGACATGCTTGGAAGTGAGGGCATCTTGGTTACAGGTGCGGGGCCATGATCGAGGATCTGATTTGGAGACCAATGGTGTAGCAGACGATCTATAGGTGACAGGTGTTGGTACGACAAGATACCACGTTTGGGTAGGCCATGGTCATGTATTTAACGCTTTATCATTCATGCTGGTTTGCATGAGTGTGTGTGGGCTTGCATGTTAACGTGTCACGGAGGTCTAGATCTGAGTCGGAGTTGTATGTATTTATGCATTTGCTACATTAGAAGCAAAATAATCATTTGTTATGTTCATTGACTTGTCGCTATGTCTACTAGCTATCTATCTGGTGAGGGTATAGTCTTATGGTGGCATTAAGATTTCCTCAGGTCAAGCCTCAGTTGCTCATTTATGTCAATTTTACAAGTCTGTGCTTGTAAGTATTTGATAGGATGTCAGCCTAGCTAGATGGAGGTGTAAGTCTCAAGGTGGCAGTGAGATTTCCTCAGTTTGAGCCATGTCGCTTATGTGGTCCACTTGTGTCTTGTGTGCAAGTTGGATGGGGACAAGTCAGTTGGTCGAGAGTGTGGTAGAATCTCTGTGTGAGCATTGTGTTTGCATGATACTTTTTTGTGTGTCAAACCTAGTGGTTTGTTGGTGTGCTTGAGTGTGAGTCAAGTACAGAGTAGCAGGACATGTATAACAGCTTTTGGACACTCCAGACGTTGCTACAGTTTGTATTCCTTTACTCCTATCACATTTGAGCTTAAGGGAGAGAGTTAAAAATCAGAATTGATCTGATGTACATTTTATAAGCTTCAAATGTGATACTGTAATTATTGGACAGTTAATCAGGTTCACTGTTTTTAGTCGGGCACTTGTCCCGTAGCCGGCTACTTGGGTTAGCCGAGTAGATTGGATTCAAAAGATGCCATTCTGACAATAGTGTCTATGTTTTGAGGGAATCAGAGGTTTTCTTAGCAATTGCACTTTATGTGGATGATATCATTATTATTGGAAATAACAAACAGAGGATAGGGGAAGTTAAGGAGATGTTAAAAGGCAAGTTCGAGATGGAGAGATACACTTCTGTTTGGGTATCCAAATCGAGAGAGACAAGAAGTGTGGAATTACTTGGATGGTACGAGAAGTTTATCAACACACTCACGATAAGGTTCAGAATGCAAGACTCATACCCTAGTAAGTACTCCTTTGGACACAAATGTTTGATGGAGTGTTGCAATGTGCCCTACAACTCAGCAAGAGAGGGAGAACATGGACAAGCGACCCTACAGGAAACAATAGGCTCGTTGATGTATGCCATGGTGAGCACAACGCCAGACATTGCAACAGCCATAATGAAAGTAAGCCAATTTCTGACAAATCCAGGAGAAGATCATTGGGAGGCAGGAAAGAGAGTGATAAAGTACCTGAAGGATACTCAAGGTTTTGGGGTTTTGGCTTAGTTTTTAGAAAAACAGATGAGACCATGGCTGGATTTGCCGACTCAGATTGGGTTGGGGATCAGGATGATAGGAGATCCACATGCGGGTATGTCTTCATGATGGGAGGAGGATGTGCCAAGTTGGAGCTGCAAGAAGCAAGCTTCAACCACTGTTTGTCTTATGATTCATTACTGTCATCATTAGGCTGTACTAAATTGTCCATGTAGGTTCAGAGACCCACAAAGTTAGCATCCTACGTGACAACAATGGGCCCAACCGGTGTAACTCCACTTGCAACGGGAAGTTCCCTTGAGTTCTCCCCAGGCCATTGATGGGACCAAGGGCCCATATCCAATGCCAAGGCTTTATTATCCAAATTTAGATTGGGTCCACTTGCATTTACTCCCAAAGAGAGTGGGGGTGTGCTTAAATATCCCACCCCCTGCACGGTTCCATGTGAAACCACCCTAAGTATTCCAACCAGCCTGAAATAGTTCCTATGAATAACTCAACATAAACTCTGAAACAATCAGGAGTTGCATCAAACAATTACTTATATCAGATGGAAATTCTAATCTTACAATTGAGTATCGTTGAGGATGACCCAACTAAAAACAGCAAAAAAACATCTCTTAACCTGAATCTGATGCGTTTAAGCTCATTTCCACCATCCGGTAAGGCCAAAAATGTGATCAACACTCCAGGTTCGACTTGGGCCACCCATTCCAGGTCTGTGTCGTTCTTGAGAGGCAAATTTTGATCGATGATTTGTTCGTTTACAGGTTGAGCAGATTTTCCGTTACATGGATATTCGGGCATTTTGCTGGGGCCTTTTTGTGGATGCAGCCCTTCAAGTTTGGAAGCCTGGGAACTCTTATCATCTTTGGACGAAGAAGCTGCAATACCAGACTGGCTGATTGACTTGAGGTGATTAACACTTGATGTTGTACTGGAGGCAGTCTCATAACCATCTAAACTTGGTGCATTATGGTCAAATATGGCAGCTGAACCAGGTTTACAGTGCCTGTAAGCCACCGACGCTTTCCAAACCATGTCCTTAAACTGCATACCAAGAACACATGAAATAAATATGTGAACGGGAGCCTATTGACATGTATAAAGCGGAGGTCGCCTTTGACGTTGTAAGGTCCGAAAGAACTTCCGAAGTTAAAACACTTTTTGCCAGGAATTCTTTTTTCAGAAGTTCAAATTTAGGCTGACAGATGGAGGATATCTCCAAATCTCAAGCATATATCACCAGCTTCAAGGTAACGTGAACATGAATTTTAACATGAAAACCAACGTAAAAAAATTGATGTACCTTCTCAAGCTAATGAAATCTTTTGGACAACTTGAGTACTTATGTTCAACTGGAAGTACACAAAATATATGAGAAATGCGTACATCTAGATGATGAACTACGTACATCATGAAACAAGGTTGTGCATTGACTGAAACTGCAGCTGTCGATGCGACTACAGAATCAACTTATATAAAAAAAAAGCCCCTGACATGAAGAACTGAGCAGGTAACAAGATCTTCAAAAAACGTTTCGACATGTCTGGACTAAATGGTTTCTTGGGTTTTCGTCTGACTACCACAAACTGCCGAGAAGAGCGGCAAAGTATCATAAACACAAAGCATGTATCCATTAAAAAAGCGCCGATTTTAATACCGTCGCCTAGAACAAGCTCCACGCATTCCTGCCATCGGTCAAACAACGCTCGAAGTTCCGTCAATTGTTAATACAAGAGGGAGTCAAGGACATCCTAATACACGCTCACTATCTCGAATCATGTATCCGACATTCAAAGGTAACATTTCCTCTTAATTCTTGAGAAAGTGCACAAGAATAAATATCAGTACTGAGTACGCCATCCGTATTTACACAGCATTATTATTAACAGGCCTGTGTTTTGAATGGCAATAATATACTTTCTTGGTGAAAAGTATAAAAAAGAAGTGACTTTCATTATTAAGGATCTTACTCAATTTGAAGGGTGTCATAAGGTTTTTTTTTATATCAATCACCTTTCAGGTAGAAAGGTTAAAATAAAACTGCATTTATATGAAAGTAAAATTGGCTGTGAAGGGTTGGGAAAGATTCAAAATGCATGGCCGCAGGCCTGAACAGACATATACATAAAGGCAAAGGGTGTCTCACTGTCTCATCTATCCTAAACCAAGAGAATACACGTGCCTAGCTTAAGTATTTGTATTTCTGTATAAGCCTTCTTAAGGCCACAATCGACAATCAGTGACAGGACAAGTATGCACTGCAGAAGGACGCACATAACATACTCAATTTTCGTGCCGTCAGTCACTGACTGGACCTCTGAGGCTCTGACGTTGTGACTGGCGAAGTCTTCAACGCTTGGCTAAGGCTGGGAGTCTACTTACAGACGGAATTGTCTCAGCATATGACATTAACAAATGAGTTGAATTCTTGGGACTCTTCTATCTATATCTAAGGCTTCAGCACTTCAAATCCATCACTGAATATGCTTTTTCAAGACCACTATCTCTAAAGATTAAAATAGAACAACGAAGTATGATAATAAACAACTATCAACGAAAGTAGTGGTGAATGTTATATATGGCCAGCTTTACAACAGGATAAATACTAATGAATGATTCTAACAACCTGTAAACAGGACTAGGCTATCTCATTGAGTTTCTAGATGTACATTTCATGCTTGATATACTGAATGAACATATTTCTCTGACTAGATTAAGTTAAGCAAGACAGCGATTGGATTAACCTGAGATGTGATTGATTTTAAGCCATCCTTCTCAGCAGACGATTTGGGAGACCTGGCACCAGCAACTTCTTCATCCTCCTCATCATCCACATGCTTTGTGCAAACAATGCAAGGAAGCATCCTTGATTGAATAAAGCCACGAACAAAACTGAGTCACGAAGCTGCTTCAAACGAGACGGAAAATGAACGAAATCTTTAAAGGCCACTTCAACCTCCAAATCCAGCTAGTAGCCAACACTAATCCTTGATAGATTCATAATATCACTGAATATCTGATACAGCCACGTAAATAAAAAATCACTAGACTAGCTGCTCCAAACAACAGACAAAAATTGAGCGTAAACTTCAAAGACCTTTTCAGCCTCCAAATCCAGCTAGGAACTGACCATAATCCTTGATGAATGCATAATACCAATGTGTTTACAAAGGTGCACTATAATATTTGTATTTTCTTTCTTTCTTATCAGTTCTCAGCCACGGAAGACGATTCTGTGTCCTCAGAAACCAATGTTACACGGAGCATAAAATCTTAAAAAAACACAATATATTATCAGTGAGATAGCAGCAGCATAGATCTCCTTGCCCTGTTCCGTTTCTTTGAACAAGCTTGCAGCTCCATTTCTTCAACTCGCTCTCTTCTCTCGTCTCGTCTTCTTATTATTAGCTACCTAGTTTTCACGATCTCGTTTATTTATTTCTCTCTTGTATCGTCGATATCTCTCTTTCTCTCTCGTTTATTTCTCTCTTGGATCGATAACTCGATATCTCTCTCGTTTCGTTTTGGCTAAGCCAGCTGGCAGGCTGGCTGGCTGGCGATGCAGCCCAATGAGCAATACACTTTCCAGGCGCCCAGTTGGATGTTAGCCACGTGTCGCAGTTGCCACGTGGAAGCTTTGGAATAAGACCTTTTACACGTGGCATGATCTACAAGATTACAAGAGAATCCAACGGTGGCGTGCTAAGATTGGACCCCTGGCTCTGTTCCATCGCTATTTTTGTACACTGGCCTCTGCGCCCCTAGCTCAGTGTTAATTACTACTACTGCACACAAAAACCCACTCTGGTTAACTGTTCGGTGCATTTACCACCCCTCTTAAAATAGCTCATCTCATCTGTCTTTTACATAACATCTCCTTATCACTACATTAGAGCCCTGAACAAGTTACACTACATTGCCTCCTCTACTAGGCCCAAGGGAAAACACATACATGATACCTCTAGGCCAAAGCAAATAGCACATATGGAGCTAACTCCAACAAGAGCACATAGTCATCTATGGAGCTGAATGCCAGCTTGAGTCTATTAGGAGACACTAGATGTAGCCCAAAGCTTCCATCCCTCATCCATTTCATTGAGAGCCCAAGTCATTGTTCGCAAAACATTAGTGATTGTCAATGCCAAAAGTTTATTTCATATGGCCTTCATTATAATGAGCACTCACCGTTTACAGCATATAATTAGTTTCATTTGGAAAACATTTTCCAATCACGTTGTGGCAGGTTTAGGCCTCACCACAATGATATCCTCAAAAGTATTAGAAGTATCCAAGTATGTTGAAAGCAACTATTAAAGAGCTCCAACATCATCAACCATCACGATGGACCTTCAATGAGCAAGGGTCTCCATCTTTTGAGAGAAGCCAATGATCCACATATATCCCTCAAAAGCTTGGCATAGAGGTATGTATTTTGTTTGCTCAATGAAAGTGCCACATATGTGAATCCTTCTATTGTTGAATATTTTAGCTACATGCCTATATAGCATCTTATTGAAGCATGACATTGATCAATGCTTAAATTTTGAGCATATTTATACTTGCCCAAATGAGATCCTCCTAAAAACCTACTATAAGGCTTTTGTTTACATTGTTTTCAAAGACACTTTTGCAAGTTCTCATTCTGTACAATGTGCTTTTGTACATAATTTAACACTACTACTCAATATTTTGCAATCAGAAGGAGCAATAAGACAACTCCATAAGCTTGGAATAGGAAGAATTTAAATACTTGAAATGTGTCGCACTATCTTTGAATTTTTTTTTTTTTTTCAATTTTCTTTTGAGATGAGAAAATTTTATTCGTTTTTGTTGTTGAAACTTTTTTTTTTTTTTTAGAAAAACCATTTGTTTTTTGTGCAAATATTCCTTATATTGATCACCTATGTTTGAAACAATCGTTCGCACTTCAAATGTTTAATGTTGTATTTGAAACTCATTGGATCTTATTTTTTTGAATACATAATTATGATAGTATGTCTAGGATCAACTTTGTAAGAGTTCTATTAGGGACTAGCATGTATGTACTGCTACTTTTATCTTCACTAAACTATTTGATCCTGAAATCTACATCTGTATTCATACATATGCAAGGGAAACATAAAAGCAACATTCTCTACTTTTTCTTTCCAAGCATAGTGTGCTTATTCTACTTTGTGATTCACTAATCTTTTTTTTTTTTCAAGCTAAATGAGAATGTGAAGGTGTGCATCATAAGATCCATCCAAAAGATTATAGTATACTTTTCAAATTTGTGGCCTTCCTTTTGTACCTTCTTACAAGAACATACATGTTCATGACACTTTTGAAATTGTACAATAATAATAGATACATTGCATATTATCTATGTATTGTTACTTGAAATTCACATAGGCGTATGTAAAATGTAAACACACATCCAAAAGATTATAATTATAAAAACAAATTGATTTTTTGTGCATATGTTCCATAGCCAACAAGAAATCCTCCTCTAAAAAATAATACATGTAAATATCTTGTATATAAACAAGATGCCTAACTTAGAGAAGGTTACCCAAGCCTCAAATAAGAAATTCAAGTTGAGAATTCAATTTTGCATAATAGTAACTACTAGCTATTATCTTAAAGCACACTAATTCATAAAAATACTTGCCAATCTAGATGTTTGAAACTAGTCATGTGTTTCAATGAACAATTTAAAAAATGGTTTAAAAGATTCTAAATTATATAGAACAATATTTTGATTTCTCTTGGCTTATGAATAATTGCAAAATGAGATAGACAAACCTAAAATGTTATATTCAGCATTGGGCTGCAAAAATGGAAATGTGAGGTCTTCATTATTTAAAAATAATAATTACATATTGACAACCAAAATATATACTTTATAATAAGTTGTGCATAGCAATTTGCTTCATGTTTTTTTCTTCATTTTATGAATCTCCTAAGACTTGGGACTTATATTGGGACTTGTGAAGCAACTTGTATGATAAAATTCTTTTGTAGTTTGTTTACTATGTCAATAACATAGTATAAGAATGACAAGAAAAAGTGCAAGACTGGATGTGAACAATGTGCACGTACGACAATATGATATATCAATGTGTTAACTTGATATAGTATGTCTTGTAGAGAATCAAATCTCCACTTCAATGTCAAGAACCATGTTATACATCCAATAAATTGTTGGCACACATTCTCAAGTGGTTTCACTTAGAACAAGGTCAAAAGTTTATTCCATTGTTTGTCACCTCCACATGTTTCAAAAAATGTTCTTACTTTCCTTACATTAACCCTATATATCACATGCTTTGCCTCTTAAAAGCAAGTCTCAAACATAAAACAAAAGCAAAATTTATAAAATAAAAATTGAATAATTTGAATTTATCATTTTTAGAACACAAAGCTAGTTACTGTGTGCACATAGCATCATGTTTGTAGTTAGCAAGTAGTAAGAATTAAACACACAAACACACACACACACACACACACACACACAAGATTATCCACCACATAAAAAAAAATTATATACGATATTCACTATAATTGAAATAAATTAAGATTGAAAAGATAATACCAACAACGACTATGTTAGTGCTTCAAAAGCATATAAAGTTCCTTGGGCTTAGAGTGATCAACATCAAAATAACAATGAAAAAGATTTTGACTATCATTGTTTCATTTTGTGGATAATTAACTAAGATTTGCACGTCAAAACAAGCACAATGCACTATGCTCATTTTGACCATGATCACCTTTTTAGAATTTTGCACAAAATTAGAGATGCATCACTGTGGGAACCTATAACCATACGTAATAGTCATATCTTTTAAAATAGATCTGTCGTTTGATATTTGATCCGTGTTCTTTTAAAGACATACACGTTGTTACTAGAAAAATGTGTTAAGCGAGTCATATCTCTTCTCAACTTTGCAAGAGAAAAAAAAAATGAACAGTCTCAGTGACTTGGTTGCATGCTACAATGAAGGGCTTGTAAAGAGTTAAAAAGAAAGCAATGCTACCTTTTTGATGAAATGTAGATGTTCACTAAACCTTGAAACACAGGGTGGAGGATAGAATTACTAAAGGTGACTAAAGCTAAGGCTATGGCTAAGGATGATAAGAGCTAAGGCTATGGCAATGGTAACTTAGGGAATTCCCTTAAGGCTCCTTCATGGAAGGACCAAGGATGAATGGGGGACGTAGCACAAAATCGAAGGTTGTTGCTCATTCCCATAGAAAAGGTGAAAAAACAACATTCGCAATAATGCTTCTTGGTTTCTAAGGGGAGGCTCGAACTTGGGACCAAAGAATCTTTGGACGTCAAGCTAACCAATCAAGCCAACCCCGTTGGGTATACATTTGCAATGATGAGACAATTAATGAAAAGATTAAAACCTCTATAAGTATGTTGTAATAGGCGAAAAAATGTAACATCTCAAGTGGGAATCATTTCACCTCTTTCTCTCCTCCCTTTTCACCACCAAACATAGCTTCCTAATGCTCAAGGCAACCTTGGCAAATTCTCATAATAATCTAAATTCATTAGCCATCTTCCTTGAACATAGGTTTAGTAACCAAAAACTTGATAGTCTCTTTAGTATCATCCACTTTGAAGGACAAAATCAAACACTCTCATTATTGTTGTTGAGAATATAATAGATTTTGGCGATGCAGCCTTATCTTTAGAGTCCATGGAGCCATTACTCTACATTGGAGCTCATGATAACGACAATTGATATTGGAAGCCTTACCATTAACACAAGGGAGAACTCTCTATAATTGTGCAATTTTCAACTGCAAGAGTGAGAGAATCAGTCAAACTTGTCAGTGACTCACAAGGTTGGTCAGAGTGGAGGAAGCTGAAGAATAATGGTTAGTAGCTCTTTTTATTAGGAAAGTACTATTAGTCATACAATAGTATTGCTTACTTCTTTGATGATGTTCCTTTAGAAGTAGCTATCCAAGCACTTTCTAAACAGTTTCGGTTCTCCATTTGTCTTTACTAGAAATTACATAAGGTCTTGAAAAGCTCTCTTTTTTATATGAATAGACGTGAAAATGTTCTCTTGTGATAATGCCATGATTCTTCCACGAGTATGTTTTCTTTATAAGCCTAAAAACATAGCAAGTTAGGGTTTTATTTTTTAAGAAATCCAAAAAACCTAAATGTAAGGCGAAGTCTTGAGCTATGCACTTTGCTTTGTGATATAGTCTTTTGGTGAGCAATGACAAATAGAAGCATTTGAAAGAGTATTGTAGTTACTCCATATATTGGTGATCAGAAGAAGCGAATAGCGAATAGCCTGTGTCTAGATGTCATACATGACTCCGGACCAACATAATGTAGGAAAAATGTAAATGAATGCGAAGTAAAAAGTGCACAAAGTTGTAGTAAAGTCAATATCCCGATTTGAACAATCAATAGGCTGAGAAAAACAAATGGATCATTGTCTGAGCTCTTATCGAAACTATACACCACAAGCATATGTAGTAGACATGTAAATCATTAATTGGAAGATTAGCGTTTTTGGTGTAATGTTTCAACAAGTAGATCAATGTTCAAGCAGTAAAAACGGAGTTCAACATATGTGCATACAAAAATGTTTTGAAGAAAAGATTTTCAACACATTTTTGTGTGTGGTCAGATTGTTGAAAAAGCTATGAAAAAATAGCTACTGGCCACGGCCAATAGCTACCAAGAGGTAGGCGGACAAAAAACGACATTTATTTATGACAAAATGTGGCTAAAAAATGATCAACGAGCCATCATTGACACTGATATGACGTTGTACACTGATGATTGCATGTCAGTGCTCAGTGCATTGGGAGCATAGAATCTAACTGCTTAATTTACTACAGCCCGTTATGCATTAGATGGCCATCTTCTCTTAACTGTAAGTGTATGTACAAGTTAGGTGGACTGTTAGAGATGTACTGACATTACATGGATCGATATATCGGGTACTTCGATGTGTCAGATATGTCAGGTACTTCGATGTGTTGGGTACTTTGATATGTCAGACACTTCGATGTGTCGGATATGTCAGGTACCTTAACGTTTTTTTAATCTATATACAAGGAGATGTCGAAGACGACGGATGATGGAGTGAGTCGAGTATATACATGGAGAAGTCGAAGTCGATAAAGTCAGACTTCAAACTTCGATGGCTTCAAAGTCGATGGAGTTGAGTTTTAACAAATCCCGAAGTGTGAAAATTTTGAAGGTGCAAGGACTGCGAAAATTGTGAAAATTGCAAAGGTCCAAAAAAGCGAAGTTGGATGCTCATTACTTAGTGGATTTGAGCAACGAAATCCAACACTCCCCCTTCATGTGGATCCTGAAAAACCTGGATTTTCATATTTAACATGTCGTTAAATCTGAGATGGTGCTCCTGTGATAGAGCTTTTGTGAAGTGATATGTTGCCATTAACTCTTTCCTGCAGTAAAACAATGACACTTCCTTGCTTTGCACTTTTTCTCTAAGGTAGTGATACCTTATTTCAATGTGTTTAATTTGCTCCGAGAGTGAAATCTCGGAATTAGAGAGAGTGCTATTGTGCTTTGATTATCACAATAAATTGTCGTTGGATGTTCCTGAGCAAGGCCGATATCTGCAAGTAGGTTCCTTAGCCAAATTCCCCCCTTGGTAGCATTTGTGGCAGCTATGTATTCTGATTCGGTTGAAGATAATGCTATTGAGGTCTGCTTTCAGCTATTCCATGATATTGGGCCTTGATTAAATAAGAATACAAATCTAGAGTTGATCTTCTGGTGTCGATGTCTCCTACCCAATCTGCATCTGTATATCCTTCAAGAATATTGGCAGATTGGCTGCCTCCATAACAGATGCTAAGATGTTTTGTAGCTTGGACATACTTCATGACCTTCATGAGAGCTTTCTAATGAGTTGGTCCTGGATTCGATAGAAATTGTTTGAGAGAGCTGATGGAGTATGTTGGAAATTAAGCCCACAATTGTTCTCCTTGGAATCACAAACTCAGACAGCCAACTTATTTGAACAACGTCGACAAAGGGCTTCCGACTGATCTCCAGCAAAGGGTAACCAATAGCTTGAAGTCATTGAAGACTTGGCCATCTTCAAGGGCTTCCGCAAACTTGCATTTAAAACAAGTCTGCAGAAATACATTACTTTTGAGACAGTTTGTAAAAATGGACAATGTTTGAGACAGCTTCGCGAAATGTTCGTGACAGTCCAAAAGTTCAACTATTTTAAACACCCTCGACTTTTTTCGCGAAATGTTCGCGACAGTTCAAAAGTTCAAATAAGTTTTAACACCTTCAACTTTGTTCGCGAAATGTTCATGAAGAGAGAGAAAATTCCCAAAGGTCATCTATTTTCATGAGTTAAACTATTTTAAAGACACCTTTGCCTTTTTAAGGGCACCTTCGTCTTTTTAAGGACACCTTTGCCTTTTGCGCAAAATCTTGAAGAGAGAGAAAAATGCCGAAGGTCATCTACTATTGAATGAGGAACGTTCCTAGCGACTTTCCAAAATTTGCGAAGTGAGAGAAAGGCACTTCCCTTATAAAGCGAAGTGAGAGAATTTGTGACGCCCTCATCCACGTCAACATTCCCTATGGGTTGACAGTATACACTATGTATAGTTGTCACTGAAGCCATATACTTCCAAGTACAACGGCTTACCTAATTAGGTGACAATCATTTATTGTAGTTAATACATGGATGCAATCTATAAGTAGATCATCCCAGCATAGATTACAAGAGACACTTTGTCCATAAGACGTATTATTTGAGCCTCCCAGTTACGTCGTCAATCTTTGGTTGTAATTGTTATTCATGCTTCAGTGTAATATAGTAGCAGCTTGTTTTCTATCTGTGTATAATGTAGAATGAATGCTTGCTGTGATGAATGCACTTTGTCGTTGTTTGATCGCACTTGTTTACTCACTTTGATCAGAACACGAACGTCTACGGCTCCTTAGTTTCTGATCAGATGATGGCTATCTTTGACGCTTGAGGGACTCGCATTAAGTATGACTTGAACAAGTTTATTTTGGTTGATGGAGTCTCCTATGCATGACAATTCTCTATGGAGGTCTTTAACTCTTATTACATAAGCTGAAGCACATTCATCACTTCTCTGTACACTTTGAAAATTTGGTTTCTTAGTGTTAGAAGTCTGGAAGTATTTTTTGCCTCATAGATAGACTTGAGAGTATCCCAAGCATCTTTCGCATTAGTACAAGCACCAATTTCTCTTAAGATGTCATTTGAGACATTCATCTTAATATAATGCACAGCCATCCTGGCTCTCTTTTTGTACTTTGGAATTTCTTGAGGAATTTGTGGTTCTTCTTCAATGCCAAGTACAATATCCATCACATCTTATAGTATTAAGATAGATTCCATTCTAACCTTCCAAATTGAGAAATTGGAGGTTGACAATCTTTCACTTGCTTCTAATAGAAAGACACCCATTGAAGTCATAAAGAATGTTGGAAATAAAAAAAGATGGATGAAAGAATTGCTTTTCTTCTCACTATAGGAACCAATAAAGGGTACATAACCAAATCCTATGTAAGACTTAGCAAAAAACTGTGAGATAGATCTCACTAGCTTGACAATCTCTCTAAAACAAGATTTGAATCATAAAAAAAGATGAAGTATGGCAAAAGTTATGGTTCTCTGAATTTCACACGTGTGAAATATTCCAAAAATGTCAAATTGACTCAAATACAATCTATTTGTATGAAACAACTTGCCTAGAACCTATAAGTTTTGTTTAAATCACATATAGATGAGATTGTGTAGCTTCTGGATGATTTTTGTGATCATTCAAGCAATAAATGACATGTACACACGATTTTCCACAGGTCTAGGCGCCTTACCTACGACTCTTCAAAAGCTTATAACTTCTGATTGGCTTATCCAACTGTCGTGATTCAAATTGCATCAGATTCTACACATGTATTCAATCAAGAACATCAATTTATATGGATGTTATTAATTTCTTACAGGACCAGATATATCTTGAACATTTTAATAAACAGCAAAAAACTGTTTTTCTTCTAAGGTAGGACCTTATACGATTGTAAATAGTATATTGTATAAATTAGGAGCTGACGATAGTCTCTGCCGATGTTTAGAACCAACCGAGACAACCGCTGTAATATGTGCATTACATGAGGAAGATTTGGGGGGTCACTATGCTCTTAAAAACACTGCAAAATTTTTTTTCAATGCTAAATATTGGTGGCCTACCGTCTATAGATATGTTAAATTATTCATTGAAAAATGTGATGCATGCCAGAGGATGGGGAAACCCAGCTTCACAACACATTGGCCGCTTACTCAATTATCCCCTTAGCACCCTTTGAGAAGTGGGGGATAGATTTTGTAGACCTATCAAACCAATCACGCGTAAAACTCGTCGTCGTTACATACTCGTTGCCACGGACTATGCTACCAAGATGGTAGAGGCCAAAGCCACAATTAAGAACGATGCTAAGACTGTAGCAAAGTTTTTATTCCAAAACATTATCACGCAATATGGTTGTCCCTTAGAACTTGTTAGCGATAGGGGAACCCATTTCCTTAATCAGACCATTGAAGCCATATTTTTCTATTACACATCGCCAAACCACTCCATATAATCCAAAAGCAAATGGGCTTACGGAACGGGCAAATGGAATTCTATGTAAAATTTTGAATAAAGTAACAGAAACACATTCTTCTGATTGGGATCAGAAGTTACTGTCTGTCTTATGGGCATATAGAATTGCTGAAAAGATTACAACTAGGCAGACTCCATACTATCTTGTGTATGGAATGCATCCCATACTACCAATAGAATTCGAAGTTCCGACGTTTTGCATTAGTAATGAAGAGCGAATGGATGAACACGATAGTCTCTGGGAGCGGATGATTTCTTTGACGCAACTGGAAGAGGGTCGTCGTCTTTCGTTAATCGAGACTGAATGAGTTCAGAGTAAAAGAAAAAAAAAATTGATCAACAATTAAGAAAATAAAAATTAAACAAGGGGACTACGTGCTTCTGTATGATAACAGACACATGTTGTTTCCTGAAAAATTACATACCAGATGGATGGGACCGTATAAAGTCATAGAAGTTTTTAATAATGGATCACTTCAGTTAGCTGATCTCCAAGGACATTCACTTGAAACTCGAGTAAATGTTTCAAGGGTGAAGCGCTACTATGACTAATTTCCAGTGCATCATTTTTACCGAAGTTTTTGCGAAAATGCCGAAACCAGGTTACAATTTAGCGAAAATGCTGAAAATACTGAAGCATTGCTGCATTGTTTGTATTTTGCAAAAAACCCGAGACCTTCGCTACATTTTATACTTTGCAAAAAATCCGACACTACATTGGAATACTATGTATTAAGTGAATTTACCATTTTAAAAATACGAAAATTGCGACACTTACCTTCGCATTTTTTGGGATTTTCTACCTTCCGACACCTTCGCATTTTTTGCATAATAATCTTTGCTTTGATTTACCAAGCAAAGCATTTATGTATTTTGTTTATTTATTTATTTATTTTTGTTTTTAGGACTAGACACTTTATTATTGAGTATGAACCTTCAAAACGAAGGACATGCTTCCATTTAATATTAGTCTAATCCACCGAAATATCATCAATATGCCTAAAACGTCAAACACTTCAGTTGTTGTCGCTACCACTTTCCATCACTCTTGCTCTCTGATTTGCGCCAGTGATACCAGTATTACAACCACTAGTTGTTCGAGCACAAATTGAAAGTCTTCTTCAATTTAACCCATCAGTAATTCTTACTGATTTGTGTTATGAGCTGATCCGCAATTTGGGGGAAACGGAAGAAGGACATATTTCCACTACTATCCGCAATCAAGAGATTGTTATTACAGAAGGATTTTACTATTGTGCCTTAGGATTGCCTATGGATGGCAGTATGCCAGTTACTAAACCAAATTTTATCGTGGAGAGCGGAGTCTTACAAGAAGAAGCTTATTTTGAAAAATGGGGATATAAACTCTCTTACATTAGAGATCCGAATCTCAAGAGCTTCGTTTGATTTGCTCTTGCTTCTATCTTTTTATCGGAGCAAGAGTACACTATCTCAAATACAAATATGGGATACCTGCTGAGACCTTTAAATGGAGAGCCGATTGCCTTCGGACAAATTGCTTTCAAGCAATTCTGTAAATTAGTAAAAGTTAATCAATTTTCTAGGCTGGGTCAGCAGATGGGCATTTTAAGTATGCATGCTGGTGTGCTAACAGTGCAGGAAGACATCAAGATTGCACCAGTGCTACCAAAGCTAGCCCCATCAATTGAGGCCGAATCCCAGATGCAGACATCAAAGGCAACCACCGTAGCAGCCACATCATCATCATCAAGTCAAGGGAGCTCGGTGAGAATGACTTTGCCATCATCCCAGTATATGTCATTGACTAGCACAGACGAAAATAGGGATGCGGAAGAGGAAGCGGAGGACACAGCTGATCAGGAGCATAATCAGGCTGATATACCACAAGAGCCAGCACCACAAGGAGTAGAATAGCTTCCTGATGACCAGCAGGGCAGTGAAAGCGACGTCGAGGCACCAATCCTCGATGCCGAATTATATCAAAAGGTTTTTGGAACACTACTGCCGGATACGCGGGCAGCTATTCAGCATCTTGCTAGCTTGGAGGAAGTATCCAGGAAGCTGGGATCAAAGTATGAAAGAGTCCAAGCAGACCTCACCCAGAGGGATACAGAGCTGAGCGAAACAAAGGCTGAGCTGGCCTATATAAACGAAGAACTTGAAGCATCCCAAGCAGAGCTAAGCAGAAAAAACATAGAGCTTGAAGAAGCAAAAGGAAGGCAAGACGCTACGCTCGAAGTGTTAAGAAATGCAAGAGCAGTCCAATACCTTCGAAAGTGAAAATATATTGCTTAAAAAACAACTTTAGACCTTGCAGGCTTCTTTGCAGGAGGAGAGACATGTACGAACTACTCTTCAGAGTAGTAATGCAGAGTTGAGTAACGAACTCAGCAGTGCTCAGGATTCAATTGTCCAACTGCAAATTTTTGCAGAAATGTTAAGAAGAGGCAGTCAGATATACAAGAAATAGGCCGAAGAGGCGATACTATGGCGAATCAGCGTCGAAGTCACACTAGGTGCCTGCGTATCTCATGGCAGGTACAGAATTGATCTAGTAGCATTTCTACGTAGAGCTGAGTATCAATAGAGAGTGAAGAACAAGTTCCTATAGCTTGAGCATTCTTTTCTTCCGCTATCTTTCACAGAATTACTTCTTATCATTTGTGCGAATACACTCTGTATGATCTGTGATTGATTTTGATACTGTTGTTTGCGTCACACACATTTCTTACGTTATACTGAATTTCAGTTACTCTAACATGGATTTTCAGGCGACACCAGAAGTAACAATTCTGACTAATGTGTGCAGGGAATTAGCCAAAGCTGTTAAGCATAACCTTTAGCAGAACTTCCTTCAAACTCTGAAAGATTGTTTGATATTTTGATTTGTTTGCTTTCTGCAATAAGAACTAGTCCTCTGTGTTTGATTAAGAAGAATCCTTAGCCAATGTGATTCTGCTTGATGAATCTATTTGCTAGTTGCTATCTGTTCTGACTATTACCTGATGTTTGAAGAGCCTGGAAGATAAAGTAATCTTTACAATTGCAGACTTTGACCAAATCGTTTCATCATTGGTGTTCCTGGATGCCAATTTACCAAATATCTTTGGATAACCAGTTATGTCATTGTAGTATTCATTGTGAATTTTATACATTCTAGTTTGTTTACCATCATACATACATTTACCATGCAAAGGATGATATTATTCTCTCTCTTGGAGAATGATCAAACCTTTTATACTATGCAATTCATCGTTTTTGTGGAAATCTATAACGACTAGGCCACCTGTTTTCATCTTCAGAGCCTATAGAATCTGTTAACTAGTCCTTTGTTTTGTTACTTCTTTTGCTGCTTGTTTTACAACTTTAACAGCTTGGTATTCTGCCTATTAGCAGAAACTGTGGGCACTTCTTGAGATTAACTGTCTTGTTTTAAGGCCCAGATTAGGCAGAAGGGGTAGGTAGTCGTTGTAGTATTATCTTACCTGTCAGAGGACATCAGGATGGGTCACTCTTGAATTGAATGCACATGCATAATCAACCAAAATGCAAGCCAATGCGTTCAACAAATGATCTACGTTACTGCTTAGTTGAACAACGATGGATTCCTACTTCTACTTTGCTTCAAAATGAACTAAAATTAGATCCTACACTACTTTACTTGCATAAATTGACAAGACAAGAAACAAAAACTAATCTACAACATGTTAGAAGTCCAAGAATCAAGAAACCAACCAGTCTTTTGATTCTTGGACATCCCAAGAAACAAGAACTAGAATGTTAGAGAATATGCAAGATTTATGCCACATTTCTACCCTATTTAGTTTACTTGAATGTTGGCTCCTACATTAATCCACAAGAAAACGTGAAATCTAATCCACAACTAGGAAAGCAAGAAAACTAATCCACTCTAAATCCACAACTACACACAATATGAATGGGAGGGCATGATCATAGGGGCATCACTCAAGAAAACCATCATGATCAAGGAGCTCAATGGATGCATCTAACTCATGGAGGCTCTTCTCATTTCAGCATGGAGTTGATACAATACACAAAAAGCTCCTCTACTCAAACAGGGAGTCTCTTAAATAAGCAAGAGAGCTCCTTAGGTGGCATCCTAGTGGACTTTCCACATTTCACAAATTACAAGTGGAATAATGCTCTCCACTAGAGGTCACCATCAAAAGGTGGCTCACTCTACTTTATTTAAGAGGGGTCTACTTGCATTTATTAGCCTAGAAATACTAGTTCCTAAATGGTCATTCCATCTTTCGAAATTCACCATGAGGCTTACACAGTTATGGCTTGTTATCACTAACTAGCATTTCTCGACTCTCAGTCTTCATTCGTCTCGTCTTCTCAAAGACCTCCTCGGTCTAAGGTGAGAGGTGCTCTTGAGTTGATTTGTCTGAGTATCTTGGGGATTCGTCAGAATCAACCAACACCACCACAGGATGGAGGCTATTTGGACCGATTCAATCTTCTGGGTTTAACTTTGGTCCTCTAATGCAATTCGACTTTTTGAGGGTTTGACTCATTGTCAGAGGAGTCAATGTTGAATCAGTCCTGAGTTTGAAGTTGTTGACTCTGGGATTGGAAGTCGATGGAGCTTTTTCCTTGTGGTCAAAGAATCGGTCTTCCACAAAAATTACGTCTCTATTGGTAAACAATTTTTGAGTGTCCATATTGTAGAGCTTGTATGCCTTGGGCTATGGAGAATAGCCAATGAAGATCGACTTTCAACTGGTGTCATCCCCAACTTCTTTCTTAGATCTTCAGGGATCTGAGAGTAGACAATGCATCCAAACACTCGAATATGCTTGAGTAATGGGTTCAATCCTGTCCACACCTCATGGGATATTTTTCCATTCAAGGCCTTGGTGATGGATCAATTTTGTAGATAGGCAGCTATAGTAATAGATTTTGCCCAAAATCTCTTTGGAAGAGAGGCATGGGCCAGCATGCTCTTGGCACTTTCGATGAGTGTCCGATTCTTCCTTTTAGCTACACCATTGAACCGAGGTGAGTAGCTAGTCCTGTATTGTTAATGTATTCCATTGGCCTTATAGAAGTCCTTGAATTTGGTGGAGATGAATTCTCCTCTTCCATCAGTATGTAGAGCCTTGATCTTTCTTTGGGTCTGATTTTCAGTAGACGCCTTGAACTATTTGAAGAATTTAAAAGCTTTGAAGTTGTTCTTAAAAAAATAGGTGATAGTTCGTCGAGAGAAATCATTGATGAAAGCTAGAAACTAAACGGCTCCCCCTGTCGAAGCAGTATGCATTGGGCCACAAATGTCGCTATGTACAAGATCAAGCAAACCTTTGGAAATATGAACTGAATCATAAATAAATGAACTTCTAGCATGCTTACTGATAATGCAGCTTTCACATGGCGAGGTTGGTTTGTTGGATTTACTCCTTCCACTCTCCTAAATCCCGATTTTAATCTGCCTCCATTCATGCTGTATATTTTCTAACTTTGTCATGCAGTCTGCATATTTACACGCAAATTTGCACAGACAAATAAAAGGTGAATGAATCGCGACACTATGTTCTTACACAAGTCATGGTGACAGGCAAAAGGAGGACACTACCTCATAGAATGGCAAAGTGTCCTAAAAGCTAAGGCACCCTATAGATCTTATCCTAAGGCCATCGTAAGAGTGACGCACTCTTGCATCATCACGAACGTTCACCTGACGTCACACCCTTTTCCACGCTCATCCTTTGCAGCTGCGCTAACAGATTAAACAATGACTGCAGCCATCCACGATCTCCTACAAACAGCACATCCACTCTGTACTTTCATATCTGCACACCTGTAATATCTTGTATATAGTAGATACCATCTGTGTATTTAATATATGACGATGAAGCAGTGTATGCGAGAAGAGCAAGATAAGTCTAGAACAAGCAAAGGAGGTCATATTTCTCGATATAGACAGAAATAAGCTTGGTAGGACACATAGTTTCGTCCGCTACTGTCTTGTGCTCTATCGCATTATTGATCTGTATACTTGCTATACTTAATCTGACACAGTTCATTTATTCTGTGTTTAAGATCTATCAATATTGCTATGCTTATTCTTCTTTCTGTCTGATTGTTCCAGTTGCTCTTTCTGATAATAAACGATTAATTTTTATTCTTATCTTTCGCAAATAACTCGCGACTAATTATCAGCCGAGCACTGTCTAGCTCTTCACGAATCATTTGCGACAAATAATTTGTCTTGCAATTCGCGACAAATTATTCTTCTAGAGCTTCGTCCATTCAAAGGTTTGGCTACGTAATCTAGAATGACCGTGATTTTAATCACTATCTGTTCTGATCATTCTGATAGGCGTAGTCATGCTTAGGGAGAGAGTCATTTAACTCATTCCGCTATGCACAAACATTTTCTGTTCGAGTTTGCTACTCGTTCGTTTCTTGTTCGAGTTTGTTTCTCGTTCGCATCTTGTTCGTCATTTATTCGTTCTCTCTCTCTCCCAACATGGTATCAGAGCCATGTTCAGAGCTTGATTAGCTTCCATAGTACAAGACTCTACTAGCCGATAGAGTAATTGTCTTCTTGTTCTGTATTTTTTCAGTATCAGATTTCCATTCTTAAATCGCTGATAGTTTCGCCTATCACTCAGGCTGATTCTTCCACATGGATTCCCAAGGGAAAGCCAGTCCTCTCATGGACAAGCTTGATGGAGCCAATTACCATTTGTGCAAATTTAAAATGAAAACTATACTAATGGCAAAGGAATTATATGACGTTGTCACAGGTGCAGAAGGGAAACCCGAAGCAGATGACGTAGCAATCGCCAAATGGAAGCTGAAGGATAGAAAGACTTTCGCGCTGATCATCCTCAACATCACGGATACACAGATCGGCCATGTATCCAAGGCTCAAACATCGAAAGAAGTCTGGTACATCTTGAGCATGCTATACGAAGTGCGAGATATAGCTTCTAAGCTACATCTCAAGAAGAAATTCTACTCCCTCAAGATGATGAATGGTGATTCTCTGCAGAATCACATTAATCAATTCAAGGACCTGCTAAGACAAATGGCCGTTGTCGGATCTGTCATAGACGATCAAGACGCAGTGATGCAACTGCTTACAAGCTTGTCAAGTTCTTATGACAACTGGGTGATGATCATCACGACTCATCCAGAATTGACTCTTTCGAGAGTCACCACTATGTTGTTGCAGGAAGACACACGAAGGAACGAAGCCTCAGTTCCTCAGTTGATTCTCATGTCTTGTAGACCAACAAGGGCACGACAAAGCAGAAGAAGAAGAAAGGCCCGAAGCCATCAAAGCTAGACCAAAAACCAGCTCAGCACAAGGAACAGTCGAATCTGCAGACAAAGAAGAAGCTGTTCTATAGATATTTCAAACGAAACAACTACAAAATTCAAGACTGCCGAATACTTCAAGCGAAGAACAATAGTAAAGGATAGTCGAATCAAGTGGCAAATGCAGCTGCAGAAGCTCTACAGCCAATTCAAGAAGCGGATCGTGATGCCTTCATGACCAACCATCAAGGAGCATCTGGTGACAGTTCTTGGTTCATGGACTCCGGAGCCACTCAGCACATGACTAGCCTAATAGACTGTTTCGAGTCCTATACACCTTACAGTACCCATAAATTCGTCCACCTTGGTGACAATAGCACACAAGCTACTAAAGGTGAAGGCACTATAAGATTATGCTTTGCAAATGATCAAGCTAAGCTACTCTCCAAAGTTCTCTATGTACCTAAGTTATCTATGAATCTACTCTCTGTAAGCGGAATCACAGATCTAGGGCACATAGTAGAATTCGAATGTGATCAATGTAAAGTGGTTGATAGGACAGGCAAGATCCTAGCACTCGAAAAGAGGCATGGATACTTGTATAAATTAAGTCATTGTTTTTATGCCTCTAGTCAGGCTCTCAGTACTTCAATTCAATCAAATAAAGGTTTATTTTGGCATTATAGACTTGGTCATTTACAATATGATGTTATACAACGAATGTCTAGACAATCTATTGTTCTTGATCTCGACTATCCTCGCGAAATAGTCGAGCTACATGTCTGTCAAGACTGTCTAATTGATAAACAGACCAGGAAGCCATTCAAATCAAGCCATCGGCATGTTGCTAGAGGATTGCTAGATGTTGTACATTCAGATATTTGTGGCCTGATGAATAATCCTTTGTTGAAGGATACCAAGTATTTTATAACCTCTATTGACGAATTTTCAAGAAGAACGATGGTGTATTTCATAAAAAAGAAATCAGAAGCCTTCAACTGCTTCAGAATCTTCAAGGAGCGTGCAGAAAAGGAGACTGGAAGGACAATTAAGGCCCTGAGGTCAGACAACGGTGGAGAATATATCTCTGTCGAGTTCAAGGAGTACTGCCAAAGCCAAGGCATTGAGCAGCAGTTCATCACTTCTTACAGTCCTCGGTCTAATGGCTTAGCTGAGAGGAAGAACCGAACTCTGGTCTAATCTGCTAAGTGTATCTAGCGCATGCATCGTTGCCCAAGAAGTTCTGGACTGAAGTTGTTTCCACTGTAGCTTACATCCAGAATAGATGTTCGACCAAAGCTCTCTCAGACAAGACACCCCATGGGGTGTGGACATGCTTTAAGGCTTCTTTGAAGAACCTAAAAGTGTTTGGGTGCATTGCCTATGCGCAGATCCCAAAAGACACATGTAGGCCTAGATTGGACATGAATTGCGACAGTGTGCTCATTTCATATGCAAGATCAGGTCATGTGCAAATCATAGAGTACATGATAGAACCTATGACTGACTGATATGGATACTTGCACATTTCTTGCTAATCTGCCTTCGTTCTGAGGCACATGTCTTTGGATAGCTTGCGTCCTGGATCCATAGGAGAATCTATGGGTTTGCAATCCTCCATGCCGTATCTGCAAAGTACATTGATTTGGTAAGATTGTTGGCTTATGGTGATCCTTCTGCTTGTGCGATCTCTGATGATCTCCGATGATCTCCATACCAAGAAGGTAATGGACTGTGCCTAAATCGGTCATCTCAAACTCTGATGAAAGCAAAGATTTGGTTTCCTGTAACAACTAATTTGAATGGCTGATAATTAAGGAATCATCAACGTATATTGCTATTATAACATAACTTGACCCTTTACGCTTGAGATACACATTCGAATCTACGAAACATGAGGTAAAGTTGTGCTGCAACAAGAAATGATTTATTCTATCATACCAGGCCCTCGGAGCTTTCTTCAAACCGTATAATGCCTTATGCAATTTACATACTAAATGCTCCTTGCCTTGAAGGACGTAACCTTCTGGTTGATAGATGAACACATCTTCTTGTACATATCCGTGTAGGAATGCCATCTAATCGTCATCTGGTGAATGCCTAGATCTTCTACAGTAGCTATAGCCAATAAGGTACGAATAGACTGATGCTTTACCACTGGACTACAGGTCTCAATGTAGTCTATCCCATATACTTGTTCAAATCCTTTAACCACCAGTCTAGCTTTCCATTTGGTTTAAGCTTTAGCTTGAAGATCCACATAGAGTCAATTGGTTTTACACCTGTAGAAGGATTGACAAGACTCCAAGTCTTGTTCTTCATTAGAGACTAATACTCAGCATTCATGGCAGCTTTCCATTTGTCTGCATCGGACATTGACAGTGCTTCTGTAACAGTGGCAGGTTCATCATGATTGATGAACGCCTGAGGGGTGAAATGATCAGGTTGCTGTCGTTGTCTTGCAGACCTTCTAACTGCAAGTGCTTGAGTAGACGATTCTCCTTGGTGAATGATTGGGATTGTAGCATCTTGTGGTTGAACAATCGTGGATCTAGGCCCATCAACGGTAAGTGGAGCCATTGGGATGAACTCCTTTATTTGAACAGTCGTAGGTCGTTGCTTATCGAGGGAGAGTGGAGCTGCTATGGCATGCTCTTGCATTGGCTGCTTCTGCTTGAAATCATGATAGTTGTCTTCAAGAAAGACAACATCGCGACTGACTGAGATCTGGCCCGTAACAACATCGTATACATGATATGCTTTGTGTGATGTTGAATAGCCGATAAAGATGTTTTTGCAGCTTATTGGGTCCAGCTTCTTCCTTAGATCAGATGGTACTTGTGCATAGCAGAGACATCTAAAAACACGTAGGTGTTTCAAACTTGGTTTGTAGTTGTAGTAGGCTTCAAATGGTGTCTTGGAATCAACTGCCTTAGTGCTAGAGTAATTTTGCAGATAGTAGGCCGTAGAGATCGCTTTTGCCCAAAAGGTTTGAGGCAAATGCGTGTTGACTGTCATGGATCATGCAACTTCCAACAGTGTGCGGTTCTTCCGTTTAGTTACTTCGTTCTGTTGTGGAGTGTAGCTCGTGGAAACTGATGGTGCACGCCACATGAAGAAAGGTAGTCCTTCATTTCATTTGATAAGTACTCTCTCCTTGAATCAGACCACAAGGCCTTGATTCTCTGAGTAGTTTGATTCTCAACGTATTGCTTGAAATCTTTGAAGCAACTAAATACTTCTGACTTGTTCTTCATGGACATGACTCTGGTAAATCGGGAGTAGTCATCAATGAATGTAATAAAATACAAAGCTTGTCCTAATGAAGGTACGCTCATAGGACCACATAAGTCACTGTGTATCAGTGGAAAAATGAACTTTGCCCTTGTGGCCTGTCCTCTTGGAAATCTAGTTCTAGGTTGTTTCCCTAGTAAGCAACTTTCACAAAAAGACTGATTAGCTATAGTAACAGAGTTTATATAGATGTCCTTGACCATTTTGTTATGATGCATATACAAGATTGAACGCATGTTTAGATGACCTAATCTTTGATGCCATAAATTAGCATCTAAACAACTAACAGAAAGTGAAAAATCATGACTCAGTATATACAAATTCCCTTCTCTGGAAGTAGAGAGGATTTCTTTTGAATTCTCATCTAAAATAGACATCGACTGGCAGTGAACATCGCTCTATAGCCCTGATCTGTGATCTTGCTAATAGACAATAGGTTCTTAGTTAACTTGGGTACATAAAGTACACCATTAAGCTGCCTAGTGATGCCATCAAAGAATTGAAGTCGAATAGAGCTTTGGCCTTCAACTTGATGTAAACTGGAGTCACCAAAGAAGATGTACTTTGATTATGTAGCTGTGAGTGTAGAGAAGAGGTCTTTGCATGGCGTCATGTGCTGAGAAAAACTTGAATAGAGATACCATTGATGGTCATCTCTACTGGGTTGATCTTGTACCATCAACACTTTATCTTCATCTTGGGAACCTCTGATTGTGTCAGACTTGCCTTCTTGCTACTGCTGCATCTTCTTCCTCGCTTCATTATGCTTGAGAATACGAGTCTTTGATGTCGTGGTTGGTTCTTTTGCAGTATCTGCGAAATAGGTTGGTCTTGGACGATGATTTTGACTATGCTGCTACTGTTGTTGTTGCGATGCTGCTGGCTACTCTGCCTTTGTCTTCTTGTCCTTGAAGCCTTTCTTCTTCTTGGACTGCTGCTTGTTTGAGTAGAGTGCCATGGATTTGGTACTCATTGTCGTAGACAAGCTTTTCCTCCTAACTGCTTCCTGCAACAGACTTGTGGTCAATTTCTAGAGAGACAGCGCGAGAGTATTGCTAAGAAGTAATACTAAATTGTCGTAGGAAGATGGAAGACTAGCGAGAAGAGACCTGGTAGAGTCTTCTTTTGAGATAGGTGAACCTATTGCAGCTAGTTGGTTGAGAAACTGTTTGAACTCATTCTGATGGTTGCTTATTGAGATGCCTTCACTCATTCTGAGTGTCAGTACCTTCTTCCTCAAGAAGAGGCAAACATCTGAGGTCTTGTAGATGCTTGTAAGTGTATCCCATGCTTATTTGGAGGTGGTGCAGTTGGATACATGAGCGATTTGATTGTCTTTCAAGTTTATGGATACAATGGCAAGAGCCTTGCCATCCTTTTCTTCCCAAGCTGGAAGTTGTTCGGGTTCTGCCGGTTTGGCTATTGAACCGTTTACGTATCCCAAAAGCTCCTTCTTGATCAAGATTATCCTCATCTTCAACTTCCACATGTGGAAGTCATCTCCATAATTTGTTGATGGGGCGAATCTCTAAGGTTGAACCTTCTATTGTAATCGAGTGGCAGAGATAAAACACAAACTAAAAGACTCAGCTCTATAGAATTGGAACGTATTAAGTTCTATTGTAATTCCTAGACTCTAATAATCCAATAAGCCTGTGGCTTTGATACCACTTTGTGGGATCAGATGGATTGTGAATTATCAGCTTTGATACGACTTTGGTTGATGTTTGGATTAATGTCAACTGAAGAAACAAGAATTCTTGAAAGCAGGATCGTGAATTACTTAGAGAATGGATTTTATGAGCTGTTCTTTGCGTTGAGTCAGATTATCAGCGTAGGAGTTGACTGTCGTGAAGAGAGATTGCGAAAAAGATTAGGTGTGAGACAACCATGCAATCCTCTAATACTGATAATCTAGTATGAAGAGAATGTGGAATCAATTTTGGCATCAAAGACAGCCGTACAATTCTCTGATAATAGTGTTTGTGTAAGAGGAGTGAGAGTCACCATTGAACAAGAATGCAAAAGGATATAGAACAATAGCGAATCTGTCTAATAATGTTGTAAACACAACGATCAGATCACAATACAATCGCACTGATAAGCACGTGATCCTACTTACAAATTCAACACAATTGCTAACATTCTGAATCTCTCTCTCTCTCTCTCTCTCTCTCTCTCTCTCTCTCTCTCTCTCTCTCTCATCACTAACTCTAAGGAGTCAACTATTGTAAGACCCATTCTAGTCGTTTGATCTCTGACAGATGACTTCTATTTGATCTGATTGATTGCTTCCCTAACATCTTCAATTGCTCATTTACATTTATAGTGTAAATCTGTAGTGTCGCCTGTGTAGTATCCCGTTTAAAACTGCAATGTCGAGTTTTTCGCCTTTTTCTGTCGCCTATTAGAAACTGTGAGAAAAAATGCAGTGTCGCATTTTTTGTCTTTATCGCCTGTCAGAAATTGCATGTAAAAATGCAGTGTCGCATTTTGCTCTAATTGTCGCCTGTCAAAAACTTCATGTAAAAATGCAGTGTCACATTTTTTGCAAAAAGTGTCGCTTTTCTGGAAGTGCCTAAATGGTCCAAAAACAACTTAGATAAGTGTCGCTAAACAATTAGTTGCAAATTAAGGTAAAAATAAGTGACAGTGTCGAGTGTTGGGTTTTTCACCTGTGGAAAAGCCCGAGTAAAAATGCAGACTGTCGCGACAATCAGTTCAAATATGCAGACTGTTGACAAACAGTTCATTTTCTGCAGGTTGCATTTGAGAGAGTAAAAATCAGAAAAGGAAGAAGGGCTGTTGGGATGAGTAGAAGTTAGATTAAATTTCAACAAAGTTAATGTATGAAGAACTTGGCTATTTGTCAAATAGTAGTGACTAAGCTTGTAGAGATAGCCACATCATCTACCAAAAGCTAAAACTTTCCTAGACTTGTCGAGTATGGTGCAACCCTCTGTATCGAATTCAACCCTCCGACCAGAATCAATGATTCTGCTTGTCGAAAGCAGATTCTTGCTAAGGTTAGGAACATGAAGAACATTGCACAGCAACTTTACATCACCTTTCATAAATTCAACTTTGATTGTTCCTTCACCTTCGATAGAATGAGATGAGTTGTCTCCAAGTTGCACAACTCTTTTCCTGGAACCAGTCTCGATGGTAAGTCATGTGTTGAGTTGCTCTGGAGTCCAAGTACCAGGAGTCAATATCCTGCTGCTCTCCAACCTGGGTCATGAAGGTTGCTTCATCTTCCTCGTGTTCCTGGATCGAGTGACTGGTTGAAGCAACATTGGCCTGCTATTGGAACTGCTTCTTCTTCTCGTTGTTGTACTTCAAAGTTCAGTAGTCCTTGATAAGATGGCCAGTCCTCTTATAGTATTTGCAAAATAGTTTCTGCATTGGCTGGAATGATGAAGATCCTAAAGTTGATGGTGTGTTTGATACAGGCTGTTGCATGTTGCTCCTTTTGTTAGTGTAGTCTAACTTTGTAGACCTCTTGGATCCAAACTTATGATTTTTCTTTGTGTATAGAGTTTGAGGATCTCCGATTCTAAGCCAGGGGAGGAAGCATTCATTCTGATCTCCTCTTGTAGTATCATCAAGATGACTCTTGATTGAGTGAGATGCTGCTGGGTTGAAATAGCCATAACCTAGGTTTCATAGGCATCAAGGAGACTCGATAATAGAGCCATTCCTGCATCTGAATCTTCAATGATTGATCTTATTGCAATCATCTGCTCCATAAGGTTTTTGAAAATGTTGAGATGGCTCGAAACACTATTTGCTTTAGACATTTTGAGAGTGAAGAATTTCTTCCTCAAATGTAGTTTGGAAGTGACATCTCTGATATCGTAGAGAGTTGCTAGGATGTCCCATGCATCCTTAGCGGTCTGAGTAGCACAAATGTGGTTGATCTGAGAGTCTTTGATATTGAGAGTAATCAAGGCAAATGCCTTGTCTCTCTGTCTCCATCTGGTGATGTTGGCAACATCAGCCTAAATACTTGGTATAACATTCTTAATTTGTTCGATTGCCAATTTCTTGATTGATTCTACCAATTTTGTCTTTTGTGATGTTGTTCTTGGTTGATTATATGCATTTTTTGACCTTAGTAGGATGTTCTCATGTCTAGACTCTTTTCAAAGCTGGGTGGAACTATGATTTGTTTTTTTGTAGCACATTTTGAGTAGATTTGTCTTGTGACAATTCACATGCACTATCATAATGGCTTTTGTGGATGTGACCTTGTGTTGTAACCTCAATGGACAATCTAGGCATGGTGTCCAAGTCACAGTTGGAGCACAAATATAGGAATGACTTAGGGTCACCACGATGTGGACATGATGTTCTTCAATGTCTTCCTCCACCAATGTACTAGTAGCACAATACTATCACGTCCAACTCGATATGCATATATGGGTACTAATTATCCTCATGGTCTCTCCAGAATATAGATAGGTGAATTTTCTTGATTTCGTGACATGGGAGAGTCATATGGAAATATTTTAATACTTTCACTCCATCACTCTTGATTGTTGCCGATATAAGTGTTGGTTACGAGAGGATACTCTTTTGTCTTTCTTGTTGAGTTGCTTGTTGACATAATGCAAGTGACACACGAAATGTTTAATTCTCACCTTCTAGCTACATGCCCAACATTGTACCCTTGAGATTGTACTCGAAGTTTCTTGATTGGACATTCCATGCATGGATGGTTTTCAAAGCAATACACATGTTGATCTAGTGGAAATTTTTTCCTTTTGTGGGCATTGATTTAATGACAATTATTGTTGAATGAGGCTCTTGGTCAATATATGGTCCACTTGGCTCTGCTCTCTCTTGTTGCGAGACATTGCCTTTCTCACTTACTTGATTGGTGGTGGTCATTGTTGATGTAACCTCTTTTTATTCTCTATCTAATGACATTGCATGAAAAGATATTATTGTTATCTCTCTTTAAAGATAAGTGCTTCCATTTTGACAACATCCTCATGAACATGTTTAATTGAATTGTAGGATTTGAACTCTTTCATACCAAAGTTGATAATATTGAGTAACTTCACATAGATGTTCATGATTATGTCCCTTATAAAAAGCCATGGATCATGACTCTATAGTATCTAATAGACTCTCCTAGTGTACTCAAGAATTGTTTCGGTTTTGACAAAAGAATGAAATAGGAAAAATCATTAAAAAGTTGCCTTCAAGGATGCACAATGGTGGGGGACCACTTGATATTGTTGATTTTCTTTCAAAAAACAAAATGTGAAAAACCTTTGAAAGCAAGAATCAGCATTCAAGAATTCACAAACAAAAATTTGACAACAAATGAAAAGCAAAAAAATTGAGTGGTTGGGTGAGTTATTCTTGATAAATGTATGTATTATTAAATGCAACAATAGATGGATATTTAAACTATACAGATAAGTGAATGTATGAATACACAAATGGATGGATGGCTACACTGGATGCTCGGACGAATGGATGCTCACACCAATGAATGGATGTGCTCAATAGTGAACAAATGACTACACAATGGATGGATGTGTTCAATAGTGAATAGACGTGTTCAATAGTGAATAGATCACTACACAAAAGATGAATGAATAAAGGTATGTTCTTGGAGATAAAAAAACTAAAGTACAAGATATGGTGATGTGGATAATAACAATTATGTTGTGATAGCCAATGTATTATTGGACAAGTCAATTGCTTAAGTAATTGAGCACAACATGGGACATTGGTGAGTATGGAATGTGTAAGAATTCACCCAAACAATTTGATTTTGACAATGATTGATATGCAACATGTATAGATAAATCTGATTATGCCAATACCTAGGGCATAGTTTTTGGAGTTTGTGACACAATAGTTGAAGGTAGACTATATTCTCAAGAATGTGGCAATTTTAGATTAGTTTCTTAAAAAAGTGTACTCACAAACTTGAATAGATTCTAATCGATGCAGTAAAGAGGTAAAGTCTGATTTCAAAAGTCCAATAATGATCACATCTAGAAATATAGATCAGCCGATTATGGATGCTTTTTATGTTTCTTATGTTGACGCAGAGCTCATTCAGACAAAATGGCTTCCAAGTTTGTCGGTTAACGCACCTATAGCAATTACGGATGAAGGCATTATGTTGACAATGATTGACAAAGATTCGACTGACAAACAAATACTTCACTATCTAGATCCACAATCATCTTACCTTACAAGAATTCCAAAAGAGATTAAGCTGCCACCTCCATTTGCACATGTAGATGAATGCATTATGAAGAATGTAGTGCAACCTAGTCAATTAACCGATCGTCGTCTGCATAAGTTATAGGAATGGGACAATCCAAGAAGTGAATGTGAGGGCATGGCACCTTGTGTGTGTAAGTCCAACCCAATGGGATTTCAAAACTCGAATGTAACTCAAGGCTAGATGATATAACATGACCACTTGAAAGTGGCTTTATCATCATATTTACTTTACTTGGATTCATATATTTTGCATATTGTAGGAATCCAATCAAGGTTCAAAGGAGTTGAAGAGGAAGAGGAGAGGACAACTATAGCGAGAAGGGTTAGCCTAGTAGGTATGGTCCTTAGCAAATGATCCGACAAATTGACTTAATGAATATATAGAGTTGACTTCTCATTTAATCACAAAGAAGGATTGTTGGTGTATGTGTATGTGTCGAACTAACAGTTGTAGCCAGGATCATTATGTATCATTGGTCCAAAGGATTACATAGAGTTGAGTATATTGATGTTTACCACCTTTGACACAATGAAAAAGTATGGCATGGAACATTACATCATTATTTCATTTGTTAGTTAGAAATAAAAGTGACCTTAAGGCCATTGTGGAATTGAATCAATTCTTGGCCTAAAAGTCAAGTTAGATGAATAAAAGGTGTTTCCCACCTATTTTGAAATTCAAAAGGTTAGGGAGGTGGTCTGCTTTTTCATGGAACAAATGGACTTTGGTTAGACATTGAGTTAAAGTTCACTCTAAACAGGATCACAAATCATGAAAACATCCACATAGACAACACTCTCCCACTCCAATCTCACATAGCAACTATATTTTTAGAAAACAAAGTACATTGTACACATAGTTTCTTCTTTGGCAACCCATGCATGGCCTAGGTTGTCATTGACGGGATGCGTGTCCCATCGACATGCCTCGTGGCGAGGCCAAGTGGTCCTAGTCCACTAATTGAACCCACAGGATAGGAGCATAGTAGTTTTATCCCCCTAGAAGTAGAATCTACTTTTTACACTCTCATATACATAGCATTAAAGTTAACAGATTTTAAGTACAACTTAGCATCCTCATAACATCACGGCTGACATGCATTTTGTTCTTCAAAGGATCAAAGCATCTATATTCGTTACTAGAGCATGGCATATGTTTTTTCCTAAAAGGATTTTGTTTGTTTTGATCTGATGAAAGGAGAAAGCTTTCTCAAATAGCTTGTTTTTCTAGTTGTTGTGTAGATTATTTTTTATATGATATAGCTCTAGTTATACTATGAAATGGGTCCTTATGTGTTGTAGGCTCCTCCCTTGTTTATTTCACATAGAATTTGTGTGCTTGCACTTGCATGTGTTTTGCATTATTGAGCTCCTCCTTATTGCTTTGAGATTCAGCTTTATTTTGTTATTTATTCGTACCAATTTTGTTTTTGGTTGCCCATATCTCGGTATCTACAATCTTGGGAGTACATTACGGCTGTTAGTATGGTTTTCTAGGTTTCTACATTTGAAAGAAGTTAGAATAATTCCTAATGATCTTTTTTTCTTGAGATATCTATCCATTTTTCTATTTCAATTAGTGGTTCCTTCAGTAGTTTCAATGAAATACATTTTCTTGGGGGACTAATTTTTAAATCAATATAGGAAACACTTGGCCATGGATTTAAGAAAATACTTGATTATTGATTTGCATGTGAATTGGAAAGAGTGAGAAGTTCACATCGATCAAAACTTGAATATGATCAAAGGTTTCAAGTGATAATTTTGAGTATATTTCATTACATGAAAATGCTCCCTTTATTAACCATGAGAACTTGGGATGAGAGCAATACCAGTTTCTCTATTCATAGGAAGCTAAACAAGTAAAAGCTTTTTTTGTAATCTTTATCTTATTAGGTTAGATACGCAATGGATTCCAAAAATGATCACAAATTCATTCAAGGCTCACTTATGATGGTGCTTGACTCATGAAATAAACAATAACATAATAAAAGAATAGATGTCATTGATAACCTACGTCATTGATCTTTGTAGGTGATTTTCCAGTCATATCAAGGCTTCTATCGACTCCAATAAGGACCAGGTTCCAATCCATAGAACCCTTAAATGTACTTTCAAAATGAGCGCACCTTTAGAGCCAAATTTTGTAAGTATAACTTTGATATTATTGCGCTTCTCGATTATGATGATATTGCTTTCTCCAAGTCCAATTTTCCAATTCATCCTCAAATAATTGCAGTTGGGTTCTTAACACTAGGGTAGACCATTTGTCTCATGACAACATATAGGAAATTGATGAAGTAATTGAGTCTATTCTCAGAGAAGATATTAGAATGTTGGGAGAATGCATAAAACTCTTGTGATGTGGTAGGGGACACTTGCTGTTTATACCTACTTCACAATCTATCACCAATAGTTTTCTATTTTGACCTCTACACAACATCCTTCAGAGTACCTTGAATGAGAGTCAATATCTTAATCAATCAATTAGAACTCACCCTTAGATATGTTAAACTCCTCCTTCTGATATCAATCTTAGTCCTTGTTTTAAGCTTTGTTTGTTTGCTTCTTCCCTCCATTACCTCTAATCATGGTGCTAGCCACTCCATCCCTCTATCTCTTTCAACTAAAAACTAGTTGTTTAATATGATTTTCACAAAAGCCCAAAAAATGTAAGAATTTCAATCTCTAACATAAGAGAGATAGAGACTCTCAATGGGACATATTTTTGGAAGTTTTATAAATGAGTATGTTGACCAATTGTATAGTGACATAGTTGACTAGAATCATTCATCTCAAAAGCCCAAATGATAATTCTAACTATAAAAATAACAATGAAATTCACATACGTTGATTTAGTTAATGTATACGATACTTATTCCACCTTGGGATTCATCATCTATTACAAACTATAAGAGCAAGCAAGGTTGTGCATTACAAGAAGTATTTGATATTGTTCTTATTTTTGTGAATTTAATTTTTTAGTATTTATTTAATTTCCCAACAAAACGTACAACTTCATGTTCTTTTGGAAAGTGAGTAAATTTTGAACTTATTACATACTATATATGTGTTACTAGTTTACTTTCAATGTATCCAATACTTACCTTTGACCACAACCATCCAAAGTTCATGCATCATGATTTTGCAAGGGTTTTGGTGTATCTTTCAAATAGCCACCATGAAATGCTCCTATACAAGTAATACATGTGCTCCTATACAAGTAATACATATAAGAGATATCTCACACATTTAGAACAAAGCATAGCCTCAATATCAACAAAACTTACAACTTTAGCACATGATGATGCATAACCATGATTTTATGCTCAAATATGATCTTCAAATGTATGGTTGCTAAAGTTTATTTGAGTATCTTTTAAAGTTAAATTGTATTGTCTAACTAATTTGAGAAAATTGAGGATGTTTTCCAAACTTAGGACCAGTATAGTGTAATATAAAAATATCTCCCATTGAAAACATGAAAGAGACTTAGGTGGTGATCAAATTAATGGTTTATGAGTAATGGCATGCAAGCTTGACTCTTGCACTTACCTAGCTTCAAATTTTGGTGCATGTGAAGATTTTTATTAGTTGGACTTTACCAAAGCTAAGCTTAAACATTTATTGAGGCCTTTGTTATCTCCTCAACAATTTACCACCAAACAATCGTTATCATACTTGTATATTATATTATGTTGTATTACTCTCTCACTTTCTTCATGAGTACTTTCTTATCATACAATTCTTGATTCTTGAGAAGCATGTCCTTACTTGTAAGCATAATTGCTTTACTACATTTTTTTGTTTTATGTTTCTTTACGAAGATAAAACATTAGCAATAATGGCAATGAGTATTTCACGAGTATGACAATAAAATGCTCAATATTTTAAATCAAAATAGAATACCTATCTCATGAATGTTGTTGATTCTAAAAAATATTTGTTTTTGCAAGAGAAAGTAGTTCAATACTATACAAACACACAAAAAATAGTAGTCTGAATCAAATTTTGTTTATGGAGGTAGATCACGATTTCTATGAGTTTTAGCCCATTCCTAATGAAAGAAAGGCCTACAAAAAAGCATACATTATAGAAAAGAGATAGGGATGTAAATGTTTGATGTTAGAGGCTATCATTTAGATGGTATCAACAATACTAATGTTCTAGTATCAAGCTCCAACATGTGCCATCATCAAGTTGATTGGCTGATCTGTTTACTAGATCTTTATCTAAAGATTCATTTGTCAAGCTTAGATCTTCAATTGGAGTGATTGATAAAAGTATTGTTTTTTCCAAGGCTAGATTTGAGGAGGATTGTGAAAAATTGCCCATGTTGGCAAATCTAGCCATGTAGAATATTGTACTTTTTGTCTATATTTTTTGTTTTGACACTTGTATGGCCAAAGTGCCACATGGCAATCTACACCTAATGTAGGTTAGCACAAGTCAAGAGGAGTGGTTGTGTCCATTTGGTAGTGATTCCTACTTTGTAGGATCTAGACCTTGATTTATGATGAGATTTGTACCAACCATGCACCTACCAAGCATGACTCTAGGATCTAGGCTAGGCTTTCTTTTTAGGGCAAGAAAGTTGAGTCTACTTCTTTATTACATGCTGGATTTTCACCTTACTTTGCAAAGGGAGTGTGTTTTACTATGTATTCCCATTCTCCATAGTGAGAAGATAGAAACTTTTTGGAGCTCTAAGAGAAAACTCAGATTTTCTCTCTATGTATGAAGGTTGTGCACAAATCAAACACTATCTACAGGCCGTACAATAGCCTACTGTTCACACATGTGAACTCGAGATTAAGTTTTTGATCAATGCGTTGATTGTCACTACTTGTTATTTATCATATTGCTAAACTAGATCTTGTTTTGTTGACTAGTATTTGATAGATTGTTAATCAAGCACACAATCAACCTTGTGGATCATTCAAAGATTCATTTATGGTCCTCAAATACTATACTCTCCGCTCCAAACCCTTTGATCTTTGTAAGCATGTGCTACCATTGTAAGGAAAAGCACCTCAACATTCTACTTACAAGACAAACACAAAGGAACAACAGTGGAGCAAAACCACCCAACCAATGAAAAGCCACTGATCAATCTCCAATAGCATCACCCCTGTGGCACAAGATAGGATGCAGATGTAGAGAGGGGAAACTGGTAGTGAAAGGCCACAAACTGGAATGTAGTAGGGCAAGTTCCTACTTGGATATATAGCCTCAACTTTTCTTGTGCATGCCCTCATACAAGCCAAAAATATTTCAAAAAGTGCTTTTCATTACTATTGATCTACACATGCCAATAGTCATCCTAACCCTTGCACTAGCTCCACATATGCGACTAGGCCCTCACAAGATTATTAATTACATTTCTGGCCTAGTTCAAAAAAATGAGGCATAACCAATAATCTCGTGTACTAGAGTACCATGTATCCAAGTCTATGATTATGCTGAATCCTATATGCAGGACGTAGACGTAACAATTTGGTAGATACATACTATATGCTTTCCTTGACATGTGACCTAGATTACAAAAACAGCAACCAATGCTTATGACTTTTGGCTACGTGGATCTACTATCAAATGGAATATAGAAAGATAAACAATCATAGCGCAATTGTTCATCTACAAAATGTAGATGGTAGCTTCTAAAGAAAACAAATAAGCAATTCAATTGATTTTCTTGTTGGTTAAACTAAATATGAAGTAAGAAGAACAATGACAACTCTTTGTGATAACTAGTTGATTGTTGCTATTACACAACATGGAATTTTTCATAATAAAACAAAGGACATGCAAATCCATGATCATTATTTGATATGGTTACATGGAGGATAGACACTGTATATTGTATTTCAAAAATCAAGATAATCTCTTCAAAAAAGGAGTATAAAAAAAGGGGCATTATCGTTTATGCACAAAAAAATGCATATACAAACTTTGAGGCCACTAATCAATATACCTCAAAATAGACATCACACTAAAGTGCAATACACTATGCAACCATGCTTTTTTTGCTCAATGCTTTACGATATTTTTCTAAAATTTAGGTGCTCGATAAATCTTACATGTTTTGCCAATAATTCTTGTCATTTTTCACCTTATTTTTTTTATCTTTTATTAAAAGTTGTTTTCAAGTCCTAGACACCTTACAGTACCAAAATTCATTCATTTTGGTGATGATAGTACACATACTATCGAAGGTGAAGGCACTATAAGATTGAGCTTCCCATATGATCAATTCAAGTTATTATCTAATGTTCTATATGTATCTAATGTGAAAATTGGCAAATGTTAGCTTGATAAACACATAGTTTATTTTACATATACACTTTTCTTATCGAAGCACTTCATATTCGAATGTCTACTTCAAGTCAATGCATCATTCTTTTATTCATGATTACCTTGTACATGGATGGCACACTGCTATTTAGCGATAGTGTTGAATTGACAGAAGATGCAAAACAAATGACCTTAGAATTTGACATGACAGATCTAGTGAAGCTCATTATTGTCTCAGTATTCATAGAAAGCAGAAGCTGATTTACATCGCTCAACATAGGTAGATTTACAATATGCTAATCAAATATAATCTGGTGAACTACAAGCTATCTCACTCGGTAATGGACCTAGGACTCAAATTGTCAAAGGACCAACATCATCGGACAAAAGAAGAGAAGGAGCAGATGTGTGAGTACCCACATCATTCCTAATAGGTTCTCTTATGTACGCAATGATCTATACCAAACCAGACATAGCTTTTGTAGTCAGTTTTCAGTAAATATATGGCTAATTTTGGTATTACACATTGGAAAGCTCTTATGAGAGTTATGAGATACATTTTTGCTATTATGGAGTAGTCAACAATGACAAACTCAATATACTCAGTGATTATTCGAATGCAAGTTGGGTAGGAGATGCATATACTCTTAGATCCAAATCTGGATTTACATTCTTCCTCAACAATGGTCCAATCTCATGGAACAGTAGCAAATCAAACCTCAAAAACTCTATCTTCTATAGCATCAAAGTACATCGTTGTCTCTCAGCGACAAAGGATGCAATTTGGTTGAGAAACTTATTATTGGATGTTTGTCTGAAACGATATGCTCCGACAATTGTCTTTGTTTATAATCAAAGTGCTATTGCTTTATCGGCCAACCCTAGATTTCATTCTTGAAGTAAGCACATTGAAATCAAGTATCACTATGTCAGAAGAAAAGTCATCAACAAAGAGATAAGCTTGAAGTATTGTTGAATGCAAGACATGAAACATATATTTTTACTAAGGCACTAAGCTTGGATGCACACTTGAAAATATTTTGTGCAATGCTAAGTTCAAAGGTCAAGGCATTCATGGATTCAAATTAAGTGTTGGATTATTATCCTCATAATCCAATCTTTAATCTACATCCATTCATTTATGATCCAGTTTTTGCATATTTATTCGCTTTATGGCACAGTCTACAAAAAAAATACACGGGAATCACCAATAGGTGGGTCGAATCAACAACGATAACTATCGAGTAACTATTGAAGGGTCCGACAAGAATTTGGCGATGGTTAACAAATCATGTTACCACTTGTTATAAAGCTAATGACTTGATCTAACCATTGTTAGCAAGTACTTATTGTATAACCTAATTAGATAAGTGACAACACAATATGGCTAACTGCCAAGTGCTATCAATGACCAAATAGCTTTCTTTTACTATCATTTGGATAAGCCTATTTGGCATTCCTAAGTAGTATAAATAGTTGATTATTTTTCAAATAATTAGGAGGATTGAGGTATAGAGTATTGCTAGCAACGCTTTATTGCTAATTAGCAAAAGCGCATAAGACATAGTTGATCAAAGATTCGGAGTTATTTTCGAGTATGCGGTTTGTTATTCATCTGATTTGTACATGCTACTTATTGAATTGATTATATAGTTTTATCACGTTCAATATTTTTTGTTTCATTTCATATGATTACATTCTCTTATAATTTTGTCTAAGCTATCTAATACTTTTATACAACAATATTTTCTCTGTTATGTTTGTCTATGAAATCAATCTCACAAATTTTGATCATTTCAAAGTTAGAATCAAGTATAATAGAACGTCACAATTGTCACAATAGTTTTATTTGAATTTGATAAGCATAGTCATATATTAGAACCCGATAAAAGCATCTATTGAATGCACTTTTTCTTTGTATCTGGTCTTCCTTTCTTTTTCCAAGAGGTGTAACATCAAAAGCATCTTTAAGAATTGGGTTTACAAACATACTACGTTCCCTCTCTTTTTCACACCTCTCATTTTATCTCCTCTTAAAATTAAAGCCCCTCCTTTTTATCTACAAGCATGAGGACTCTTCTTTTTTTAACCTACACACTTTATCTTGTGATTACATGCTATAAGAAAAAATTTCATAGGTCTCATATCATCCCTAGATAAAGCTTCTATTGAATTGTGTACAAGACAATCTCTAGCAAAATCACTAGAAATACCTACACTTGATTATTTTTCCCCAAACAATGAAACATCTTATTGAATGCCATCTAAGGCCTCTCATGACAATCTACTTACAACAACCTTAGCACAACCCGTATCCTCACCACAATAAGACAAATGTATAAACACAAAGCTTATTTTGCATTTTTACTCATCTACTCCATCTATAGAAGTACTCTTGGGATTTAGAGTTGGTCTCTATATGTGCTACATATGTTGAGAAACTTGTTGCAAACCCACCATTGTTGGATCCTTGATACTTTGTCTTTCAAAAAACTTCTTGACAAAGATTCTTACTTCACAGTCACAAACCAAAGTCATGTTATGAAATGATAAGAAAGCCAATGTAGAACTTTGAACTTCTTTGTACAAACACATTAGAGACAAACCTTCTCTAATGTTAAAGGATCTTTCTAGCTGGTTACATCCTGGTGGAACGCTCTACCATTGACCTTTATGCCCTACTTGATAGTTCCTCTTTGGAGAGTGGATTGTTATTTCCAATAGATAAGGCAAATTAAAACATTCACTGTTATGCAATGCAGAGCTTTTCTAGCTCTCTTCTCGTATCTTTCCAAGTCTTGCCCTTGATGAGGTTTCCCCTCTATGCCAGCCACAATATTTATTATACTATGTTTATTAACAAGTGATTCCATCATTTCCTTCCAAATAAAATAGTTTGAAGATGTAAGCCTATTACAACTTTCAAACACAAGACTAGAATGAGACATCTTGAATGAATTTTAGTAGATTTGTTGCAATTTAATCAAAAATCAAATAGAATACTTTGCAGATTTTACCTTTTTAAATACACATTCTTAAATTGTTTTGCAAAAAAAAAATTTACTCATATAATAGACCATTAATATCTAGAAGAAGATGCATGTATAACCCTACTCCTTTTCAAGACTATTATATAAAGCTTTGAAGGAAATTGTGACAAACTTGATCAATCTTGATCAACTTCAAGTAGAATGTGATCCAACCTATTCTAGTGTTAAAATGCACCTTTTTGTGCTCTAAACTCATAAATAAGAGATCACAGAAGATCTAGAAAATTTCAAATCCAATTATGTGCTAATTATTCATTCCTTCGACTCTCCTCTTGCAGCAGCATTGCAATGACTCTTGATAGAGTCATATCTAGATGTGTCATGATGATCATTACCAGCTCTCGTATGTGCTTGGAAAACTTGAAAGCAGCGTCATTATTGCATCTTGATAGTCTAGGACTGATTCGACAATGGCCACTTGTTGCAGGAGGCTCTTGAACTAGTTGATGTTATTCTGTAATGAATTACCATTGCCCATTGTGAGAGAGAAGAATGTCCTTCTGAGATGTAGCCTAGAAGCTACATTCCCTCACATCGTACAATGTGCTTAGGATATACCAGACTTCTTTTGAGGTCTGAGCTTCAAACACATGGCCAACTTGTGTGTCTGATATGTTGAGGATAATCAGCGCGAAGGCCTTGCCATCTTTTAGCTTCCATTGAGAGATTGTAGCGTCGTCAGCTTCAGGTTTAATATATGTGTCAATGACAACATCATAAAATTTCCTAGCCATTAGGACTATTTTCATCTTAAATTTCCACATGTGATAATTGGATCCATCGAGCTTGTCCATGATGGGATCCATCGAACTTGTCCACGTGGGAATCCATGTGGAAGCTAGTCTAAGTGATAGTAGTAGCTGTCAATGACTTAAGACAGAAAATCAAATGTTATTTGCAGCACAAGAAAGCAACTATCCTATCGGTTGATAGGATCAAGTCATGTGCAAAGCTTGTGAGCTACAAAGATAGATCTAACACCATATTTGGCTCTAATAACATAGCTTTGATACCATGCTAGAAACTGGTGGATTATGGAGTGGACGATTCCTTGGTGCGTGCACTACGCGGGTTGAATCAGATCAAAGTGATGAGCCAAAAGACTCGACTGATCCTACTCGACTAACTTTGAGGTTGTTAGAATCGATGGTATCAACTACGTAGGCAAACACAAAGTCTTGCAACTGATAGTGTAGAAATAAGCCATACAATTTAGACAAAACAGTAAGAGAAATCAGACAGAACTTTCAAGAAAGCATTGCATGCACACTGACACTAATTTGAATGCAATGATATGGTAATATGATTCAAAAAGAGTAAAAAAAATACAATTTAGTAGACGCTAGAGCACATGACAATTGGGGACAAAATTGTGTGCCCAAAAACTATCTTAGTTTTGTAATAGCTATGAGCTTATTATAACTCTCAGTCTGAAAACAAGAATCAATGCGTGAAAGCATTTACAATGTCTAACTATGAATAATTCAAATATCGTCTCTCTCTCTCTCTCTCTCTCTCTCTCTCTCTCTCTCTCTCTCTCTCTCTCTCTCTCTCTCTCTCTCTCTCTCTCTCTCTCTCTCTCTCTCTCTCTCTCTCTCTCCATCTCATTTACAATTTATATTTGTGCAAATCTATGAATGGCATAGAGACGTTGAGCTATCTGGTGTGGATCTTGGCAAAAGAAGTGGATGTCAGTCACTATGTCATTTTTGTACATATATCTGCACAAATATAAATTGTAAATGAGAGAGAGAGAGAGAGAGAGAGAGAGAGAGAGAGAGAGAGAGAGAGAGAGAGAGAGAGAGAGAGAGAGAGAGAGAGAGAGAGAGAGAGAGAGAGAGAGAGAGAGAGAGAGAGAGAGAGAGAGAGAGAGATTTGAATTATTCGTCGACAAACATTGTAGATGCTTTCATGCATCGATTCTTGTTTTTAGACTGAGAGTCAGAATAAGCTCATAGCTATTACAGAACTTAGGTTTTGATTACATTGTCCACTTTAAGTTAAAGAACAAAAAGAGTCGTTACCAATTAATTATCAAGGACCACAAATTCGAGCTAGAATGGTCCAAATGCTTCCTTTCAAGGCAAGGTCGAAAAGGAAAAAACGAACAATCTAGAGCATCATTAACTCGAATGAGGCTAAAAACATTTGTGGAATGAGACTCACAAGTTGGGATCCTCTTGTTCAATGCCTCAAGAGGATACCTCTGAAGTTGTGAAGGGTCCATGTGGGGCCAATGTATGTTGAAATTTGCTCCTTCGGACTACTGAGGTTTGCTCTTCAAGGTTGTTGAAGTTATAGTCCAAGCTAAAGTTTTTTATACCTTTGGTAGTCGTGAAGACGTGGCCTTGTGACAATGCATAAAAATGTATATACCTGTTGGCATTGTAACTATGTCATACACTTGTATATAATTATCCCTGCTTTTATTAAAAATGATGGGAAAACCCATGATCATACAAGAAAATAAAAGTATATAAAGTATATATGCTAGATATGGTCTAGCCACCATCACATTTGTGGCCTTCATGTGGTGTGCCCTCAACAAAAAGTACGTGTACATATATATTAAAAATATATGTACACACGTTTGTATACCTTCGTAGTTTAGCAAATAGGAAGGAAAATTGTTCGCTAGAGGGAGGGCTTGAACCTCCGACCTTGTGGTTAACAGCCACACGCTCTAACCAACTGAGCTACTCCAGCTTGCGATCTAAAGAAAAAGTCATAAAGGTTATTTTTTGTATATCTTTGCTTGAGATTCAGAATCCAAGCCTCTCGCTGCATCCTAACTGATTTTTTGATTCTTTTTCCTCATCCACCTCTCCAAAGCACATTCAGCCAAATGCAATAATAATAGCTTGTTATGATGCATGCATGCTATCACAGAATTGAATCATGCTAGAGGCAGCACTGCAGGCAGGCCATTGTCATGACTCTCCTCACCTCTATGTAGCGCTTTAGCTCTCATTTGCCAGCCAATGTTAATCATATGAGGCTCTCACTGCTCTGAAATAATTTTAAGCTTAGTGAATGATTTTGATCTGTTTTGAACTCTTTGAGAACAGGAGGGAGGCTCCTTCATCAACTATTTCGCAGTGGAATGCAGCAACAATGTAAGGAAAAGTATATCTTGGGTTCAAAGTATGAGATGCAAAGCTTAGAAGAGCATGAACATTAAGAAACTTGCAAAATGAAGGTGGTTGAAGGGTAAAGAGAGGTAAGCTTAGACGAACATGAACATAAAGAAATTTGCAAAATGAAGGTTGTTGAAGGGTCAAGGCTGCAGTAGAAGAAACAACCTTCAGTTGATGGGATTTTGAAATGCCCAAACGTCTGAAGCAGACATTTTAAGGACAGTGATAGCGGACATGTGGCATTATGTCATTGGTTGAGAACACATATTATGAGCCATACATAGCACAGGTTGCAAACAGATTTAGATCTTGACTATCTATCTCCTTCCTTGCAACTAGATTCGCCGCCGCCTCATGAACGATACCTAGTCCATAATTTGTTAGCAGAATGGGCTACAACAAAGTTGTTCTAACTTGTTTGCTTTCTCCCTCTTCTTTTGTTTCCTAGCAACCCAACTCATATCTAAGAAATTTTGGCCTCATTGCATGGCGAATCATCTCGTTTTTTTTTTTACGTTAAAGTTAAAGGTTCTCCCTTAGAGACCCTCCCACTGTGGAAGGGTGGGACCCTTCTCCTATGATTTTTCTTTGCCATAAATTTGTTTTACATGCATCTTCCATGAGCAAAATTATGTAAAAAAAGTTTTTTTTTTAAATGCATCTCTCTATGTGGGCGTGAGGAAGGGACCCTTCCTCGATGTGAAAATGTTGTTCTTTTTTTGTCATAGATTCTCTTTAGCATCTTTCGTGGGTGAAAGTTGTCTCTGATGAAAGAATTTTTTTTTTTTACATGCAGCTTTCAGTGCCCGAATGCATGTTAGAAACATTTTGCTCTGAAATTTTCCTTTCCCAAGGTTTTCATTTCACTAGATTCCACCTGAGGAGGCACAAGCATTTTCTTCATATATAGGAAAAAACGATTTTACGTATTGTGTAAATTCCTGGAGAGAGCTCTTTGAAAGGTAGAAGGTCCCTTGCTCAAGTTCTCCTATGGTCCCCTTAAGGGAATTTGATTGGCATAAAAATCAAAATTCTCTCCCAAGGAACTGACCCAAAAAAATCTAAGGCATTCCAAAAAAACTCTAAAAGCAACAAAGAAAATGCTAACAAGCCATTATGCTCGTGTAGCCTACGGGCTTTACAATTGTAATGCTTTGCACTCAAAAAGCAAAGCTTATTTGCTAAATAAAACCCTACAAAAAACAAGAAAATCTTACAAAGGTTTTATGATATTATTTTTGGCACTCCTGCTTGATAAATATTTTAAGGTCTTACCTTCATTCTCCTTTGTAGTGTGCTACTTGTTTTTCTTCTTGGTAACAATTTTATCTACTTATTTTGGTTTTTTTTAGCATTGATACACCTCATCATGCATTTGACAATCACACACCATGTGCCCCTCCACATATCTCTATAAGAGTACCTCAGTTTGTAGTTTTTCTCTATTTTCTAACAATCTATAGAAATACATGAAGTCTAACACAATCGAGATTCAACAATGGTGTATAGAAATACACGGCATTTGACATAGTTTGCAAAAATACTCAGACCGATAGATATTGATTGGCGTTTGTCATTGCAAATACCAAGTTCCTGGAATGGAGTTTGAAGCGACTGAAAATTGCCAAAAGACACAAACAAGCAAAATGTCAAAAGACCTAAGTCCTAAAACAATGTCGATCGGCATATATTTTGACTCAAGAAAATCACCAAACTAGAAACCTCAAAATGGATTGGCATAAATGTCGAGGCATGTTGATTGGTATAAATGCTGACAAATGCTGAATTAAGTGCCAAATGCCCATTTGAAGACAACTTGAAATGTCAACTTTGACTAGTCAACAAAAATGCCAATCGATATATCATGGTGCCACTCAAGATGGAGCTCTTCCTCTCACGAGCCTTTTTCCTTTAAGGATTGCCCTTAAACTCAAGATCATCTACAAGCTCCAAAATACAAACATCGTAATTCGACGACAGAACTCAAGTACAATACTCAACAACTATGTTATACGTCTATTGCTACTTGTATGATAATTTGAGTTAGTACATGGTATGTTAGTCTACCGTCTTTAGTATCATATGTACTTAACCTACCAGGTATCATAAATCTCCAAGCACTTATGCTCTCTCTTTATACATGTACAGAATCGTAGTGAGAGCTAATGGATGGTCGAATGGTCATCTAATAGTCAGCTATTGTCTACATGATCACAAGACTCGCATGTATGGAATGTAATGCATGACAATATGAGCATAGATTAAAAATACCTTCAGCATATATCATCTCTTCCGACACTATCGAGGTAATGGTATACATGCTTACTAAAGTAGTAATCAAGCTTTTTCTTGCAATAAACACAAGCAAGAAACCACTAATCAACCTTCATAGCAAGCTAGGACGAGATTATTCAAGAAAGAGAAAAGATGGTGTAAAAACTGAAACTCATAGTGGTGCCAAATAGAGGCGTAAAGAAAAAGAAAAGAGGGGGAGGGGGAGGGGGGGAGGGGGGAGGTTGGATGGCCTTTCAAAATTGTGTGTGTGAGTGTAGAGCCATCAAATGTCAATACTTGGACTGTAATGAATTTTATATGACAGATTTTGCCCATTTCTAGTTCGCCAAAAAAGTAAAATGTGCTATTTTAATAAGGCACATGGGCAAGAAATTCAAGTTCCATAATACAAGGCAGAATTTCACTCTGCAAGAATCCACATGCCTATTTCCATTCTACTATTGGAATTTCACAATTGTGAAATGCCTATCCTGTTTCATAAGAGTCAAGTGAGGTTAAGCCATATACAATCCATTACGCAATGGAGGCTGTCGAGCAAACTCTCATAATATATTAGGCTTGACCTCTCTAGGCTCACCTAAAACTTTTGAGTGTTCTTACTAAGCAAAATGTTGTTTGCTCGGGCCTTCCACAATTCAAGACATATAGATGATTGATATGTCGCAAGAAGCTTGCCTAACACGGGGCGTTTAAATCATTAAAAAGCAAACATTGCACTTCAGAGGAATTGTTTTTATTGTTAAGTGTTATTATTTAAAAAAAAAATCATTAATTAGAATAAACTCACCTAGAAATGACATCTCCGCTTTTAACAAATAGTCACAATAGCTTACCACTATAGCAGCAAAGCTAAAAACTTCAACAATTACATCATAAATTTGATTGCACAAGCACAATACACCAAGATAGTCAAACCCTGATGTAGGTCAGAATAATTTCCTTGCAAAGATAGTATGATCATCCATACCTTCACATGTACAGATTGTAAGTAGCGTCTGCCTTAGATCCATAATGTATTGTCTACTGGAGACAATTTCTTATTAATATACGACTTTGTAAATTGGATAAAGCAAACCCTATGGTTGGCACAACAGAAGACCTTAGTAGAATCACCCGTCTTCTGGAGAACTACATTGCAACAATAATTTCTATTGAACTCTATAATCCCCTAATAATTCTACAGATGGAACACAAATAACCTCAGCTTGCAGCTATTGATCTCAGAAGAAATGGCATATATCTTGCTTGTGTGACTTAGAAAATTGCAAGCATATTAATCATCTTAGGATAAATGCCATTTTTCAGCAAAATTATCTAAGAGCTTGCAATCATGGTATATTATGCTGAAGTTCCAATTTCTCAAGGGACCCAAGGAGCTGCAGGAGGAGGAGGAGATGGGAACATTGGTGGAAGCTGAGAAAATATAGTTGCTGCATCTATTCCAGTCTTATTATTTCCAGAAAGTGATACTAAGGCTGCAACTAATCCAGCATTGCCAGCAATAGTAGGTTCTGAATAATTATAGTTAGTACGTGAATCCAGGAAGTGGTCCTTGAGATCAGGGCCCCCCACCATTGCTCCTACGATAGTGTTGGGATTTGAAGACTTGCTATCTCTAAATCTCCAACCTTCGGTACAGCCATATCTGTGACCATTTCTGGGAAAGGATGCTGCACGATGATGTACATACCTTGGATATTTGTTGCCAAATCCAACTAAATAGCTCATCTTCATTGGGTTTTTCCCCAAAACATAGTCAATCTGAAAAATCAATTGCAGTACATCACAAGCAAATACTATTATCAAACCCATTCAAACATTGCTGAATTAAGAAATGATCTACTGGCTTGCTCACCTGAGATTTTGCGAAGTCCCGCAAAGTTTGTACCAAGTAAAATGTTGGCCCACAGTACCAACCAGGAATGTCTCCAGCAGCCAAGTAATCAGCATAAAGTGAAGCAAGAAATGCTGCATTTACTGTGTATTGGAGTGGAGCAGGATTCCCACGATTGAAGACTGATAATCCACCTGAAGTAAATAACATTTCCTTTCAGTATCCAGAATTCAAGCCATGATGCTGCAAGAGAAGCCAAAAAAATGCAAAAGACACGACAAGTTCTATCTTTTCATCTGATGAGGCATCTCCAGAATAACTAGTGACAGTTTTAAGGTTGAGCTCTAATGTACACTGAGGACCAGCTCTGCAAGATAACCCAGCTTACTAGTGAGCGCTTACCAGGTGTTCTTAAAAATCTCTTGTAGACAGGTAGGTATGAACACATGACTATGTTTGTCTGGTTATTGAAATTTTTCAGTACTTCATCATACGGATAGCCCGGGTACTGAAGCAACCGAAGTCTGGTCAAAAGCACCTGACAAAACAAATGCACCCTCACATCTAAGTTTTTTAGCATCCAAAAACGTCCCGCATGTCCCACTAAAGAGGAAATATCAAAATACCACTGAGAGAGAGAGAGAGAGAGAGAGAGAGAGAGAGAGAGAGAGAGAGAGAGAGAGAGAGAGAGAGAGAGAGAGCGCCCACATCACACTACCAAAAGTCTGTGGCATACTACAAAACTCAGAAGTCAAGAGCTAGACATGGTTGTGGGCCTCAACATTTGAAAGTTGGCATTTGACTGAAAAGATGAAAATTGGCAAATCAAGACACTGGAAAATATCCCAATATGCCATTAAGAATTGTGGCTTATGTCTGGGCATGGTTTACCTGTACACACGCATACTGATGTGATGTCGAACCTCAGGTCATACAGCCATGTGTGACACATACAGGAGGCTAAGTATATCTAGAGGCTGGCGAGTTTTCTCAAGGAGCTGCCTTTTGAAGTGCAGCTATTTGAGAAACATTGCCAGCCTCCATGTTGTTGTGTGGATGTTCCAATGGGGGCAGGTTACGTGAATGCCTGCTTTTGGATCACTACGAAAACTAACTGCATGAATTAATGATTTCTCACATCTGGCATCCATCCAGCCACTACATTCCTGCTAAGAAGAAGCGCTTGGCACCATAGAGGGTAAAATCACGCCCAAGGATGAACAATAACAGATTTAAGATGTAATCCTCTGTGCCACACCATCTCTTTTCGTGCCCCTCTCCTTGCTTTTCCCTTGACTTTCCCTTCCATCTCTCTTGCTCATTGGTTTCCAAAACTCAACAACACTCCCAGTGGCAGATACACACTTGAAAGCACTTTAAAGTCGTACGTCTCTCTCACTTAACGTGGGGTTTGGACCAGGCCAGTGATAGTGGTGATTGTTCATTGTCCATGTATGATTGAGCACAGCATACAGAACAGTACAGTTGCAGCATTTGCACTGCAGATCATACGTTCGAGGGGCGCACGTGGAAGTTGGGATCTGGATTAGACCTTCAGAAGACTTCTGCAAACTCACTTGTGTATTTCGATGTTGCAGAAAGGATCTTTTGCTCATGGGTTGGAAACTGTCAATCTGTTTAGTTTTTCTAATAGACAGGCTCTTTTTAGTTATAGGTAGTACCGTTGTGGCTGTCTCATATAATTTTCTTCATTGAGGTCACCATTTAGAAAGGCTGTTCTAACATCCATCCGATGTAGTATTGATCATTCTGTGAGTGACAATGTTATGATTATTCTTGCTGAGGTCAATTTCACAACTGGGGCAAAAGTTTCTTTAAAATCTAGTTTTTTTTGTCTAAAGCTCAACTAAACTTGCTTTGAATCTCTCTATCTCCCCTCGTTGATATTACTTCAATTTCATCCATTTGAAATCTATTGCTTCTCTGTTGTTTTGGTGGTGAAGTGAGCATCCATGTATTATTCTTCATGATGAAGCTTATTTCTTCCATTGGCCTGGTCCAACTTTTTGCATGGTGTTCTTGTAATGGTTCTTCAGCACAACTTGGTTTCATAGCTTCTACTGTAAATATGATTTCTGAAAACCTTTCTGGAGGTTTTCTTTAGAATAACTTTAGAACTCTGAAAACGAAAGCATATGGTGGGCATTCAGAGTAAAGAAGATAATTTCTTCTAGTGACTACTTATATACAGCTTCGCTCAATGAGTAGTGTGAATAGGAGACACCCATGTCTAGCACTTATGTCATCTATGCTCAAGGTTTTCACTCATCTTGACATTCTCAGGCCTCCAGTATTGGCCCCATTTGGTATATCCATACCTCACCTTCCTGAGATGCGTGATTATAACTAACAGTTTACATTGTGCATATACATGTGGAGTTTGGTGGGGCCTACTTGGGGTCCAACTTGATTTCTATAGGACCCATTTTCTGATGAGAGATGGCTACAAGTAGATATAGGACGCTTCTGGGGGACTCCTTCGAAAGACAGGATTTTTCCAATTATGTACCATTCGTGAGCTTGAGACGGAAGAGCTCTTATTTCTCTCTATCTGATTTACTATGAGAACATGGATAGATACCATTGCCTGTTCTGAGATTACTCAGTCACATTCCATTCCTTGATATCATATGAGGACTAGAGATGGCTTGCACTTATGATTCGAGAGATGTTCCATTTGAGGACCAAGATATTCCACAAATACCAACACTAGTGGCTAGATGCAGTCTTACATTACATCCTTGTTCTCCAAGCGTTCCCCTTGCACAGATATAGTTTTAGAATCAGATGATGAGGCAGCCATCACTTCCAGGCTTCGAGACCAGAGACAACAGCATGAGCAGACTCTATGTCTACGCTCTCTTACCTCATATGTAGACCAGATAAGTGTAGCTCTTATGATATGAGAGATGTTTGCCCTGAGGAGAGCCCATTGAGGCATAGAGACTTCGGTGAGGTGAGAGCTACCTCAGTCCACCATCACTTCCTTTTTTCCACTGCAACGTACACGCAAGGATACATCCGGCAGTGACTCAGAAGATGAGGTAGTAATTCCTTCTAGACACCAGTCCCAGAGGCAGTGAAGACATATGATGGTACGCTCAGACCATGTACCAGTCGGATAGATGTGTTCCAGATCTAAACATGGGCCCTCCAGATCCACTAAGTTATCTATTTCAGCCACTAGCCATACAGACATTACCTCCTTCAGACTGCAGGGGCCTACAGTATAGTCTCGACACACGGAGACACTCTGATACGGACGATTTATAGAATTCAGAGAGACTTTCTCATCCTTTCTATTTAGGCATTGACATCTCTGTAGTTGTATTAATTTAACTTGTTTAACTGGAGACATTTATATGCTCCCAAGAGCTTATCACACTTGAAATGTACTTTCCAGTCTTAAGTACCTTCTTCAAGACATAATAAATCTCTCTCTCTCTCTCTCTCTCTCTCTCTCTCTCTCTCTCTGGGTGTAACGTATCCTCTTTCTCAATCTGTGGTCTGCAAATTATAGCATTTATATTGGAGAGAATTTCAGCAGGACAATATGAAGGTGAACTCTTTGAAACAAGGCTTCAAGCTGAAGTGGGGCAAAAGAACGTTCAGTTAAGAGTCTAGCACTGGGGCTGGAGGCTTGAAAGACATTTGAAAACAGCTCTCCCTGGTAAATTTTCATCTTACTCTTCTATCAAAAGGTCACCCAGCAAAACAAGTGCACCAGGACAGAACTAGCACAACCTTATCGATTCAAACAGCTACAGATTTTCCCCAAAACATCAAGCTGAAGTTCATAATATTTTCAAGCTGGACAACTGCTGCCTTCCTTTAAGCCTTGAGGATTGTTATTGTTGTCTACAGGGAGATTGGATCCCATGTGATGCAGCAGAATTATCAAAGCAAAACAAGACATGCTGCATGAGTAGATCCAAACATACTAAATTATAGCTGAGTCACAAACTAAAACTTAAGGATCAGAAATGTGCTCACTATTGTCCTGAAAAAACTGATGTCTTCTATTTAGCTGTGCTGGAAACATCTACCTCTTGGTCTGTTCATGCTCTGACGTCTTCCAAGAGATTGACAGAGAGATCCTTTATCTTCAGCTAATCATCATTGTCCAGTACCTTGATAGTGAGCTTTACATTAGGGTAACAGAGAAGCAAATATATGTGCTTTTCCATCTTCCAGGGATTTTGAAATTGGAATTAGCAGGATGGATATATGACACTGAAATTTTTTTGACATGGCACATGCCTGAGTCCCTGGTATACAATCTAATTATGAAGTACTAGCAACCAAGAGTTTGGATGGTAGAAGAGGTATTGCAATACAGCAAACATTACTGCGTCCAAACAACGTCTGTCATTTTCTTTACGGACATAATACAAGGGAGTAGCCTCAGGAGAGCAACGCACGGTAGTGAATACTTCTGGGTGAATTTTTATATTTGAGCAATTCAATTATTGACATAGGATGTTGGTAGCAAGTGTATGGAAGATGTTTTGGAGTCATAAGTTCAGATACATTAAGTGGATTGCAGTGGAAGTGAAGTGATCAAAGTAAGATGATATGCTTGCCCAAGTACTGGTCACTTCAGAAATGGTTAATATATAGATATATATATATCTGGATTCTGAACTTAGCGTGGATAACTCAAATGCTGAGACACAGGAAATGTAAAAGAAGAAAAGACTCACAACCGTGTGTGTGTCAGTCAGAGAAATAGTATCAGACATATTGCAGAATAAAACAAAGCCTTACAACCTGATTTGGTCCTTGGAAACATAGAATGTACAGCCTGTGAGCCACGGCCAATGGATGTGGAGAATTTGCATTCTGTCCAGATGAAGCAAGACTACAGGTTCACTTAACTCCCATCCACAAAAGAGAAACGTATAGAATGTCAGAAGACTGTTTACTTTATGTTCTTTCTTCAAAGAGCTTTACAGCATTCTCATTTGACAAAGTTTATCGTAACCATTTTCCTCTTAAGAATGCTAATTTGGTTATAGAGTGGCCTGTTGGCTCGTGTTTGCCAAATGCATGGTCTAGACGCCTCAATTAAACTCTAGAAACACTTGCAAAATTCCAAGGTTTTTCTTGACTGGATAATAGGCCTTTAAGCGGCAAGATCCGCAATAATTTGGCAACTAAAATCTCTTGAACCCTCTCTTGGCCTACCCAATCCAACTTGTAATCCTAGCTTATCAATTACAAATAGGATAATTGCATTCACTTCTGATTGCACGGCAGCTTGACTTCTCAGAAAAGTGGATTCGATCAAAATGGCTCTTAAACTAAAGATAATTTTACCTGAGCACCAGCGAGCTTGTTGTCCCAATCAAATACGCCATAGTATGGTCCTCCACCATAAGCACCAGCCCATTTTCCGATCCCAAGTGTTGTCACTAGCTGCAAATAGGAAATATTTCCTGTAGCATAGTACATCCAGGCTCCACCCCATAGAAACTCGTCATAGTATCCTGTAGAATTATAAAATGTTGCTGCATCCGGTACACTTGCACTGTAACGCCCTCGCCGGTCTCTGGACAATTGAAACAGTGCTTTTGCACCACTTACCAATTTCTTAGAGTACGCGGCATTGTCCTTAAATACAATGGAGGCTGCCGCTAGAGCCGCTGCCATTTCAGCCGCTAAATCAGATCCTGTACTTATCCTTGCTACTGGACGAGGGTAATCCATGTCCTCTGGCCTTTCCCAGCAGTAATGATCATTAGGCGTGGTTGGACCACCTTGCCCACCTTGGCCTACCTGTAAAATATGTTATTCGCTTCATAAACTGCACAAGAGTGTCCAGTAACATGATTGCATGAACAATGAGATTGCGTAGAGGTGGAAAAGCATGGAAAATTTTAGATGAGTAACGAGGGAGCCCCACCTGCCGCTAACGCTGTTCTGTTATTGGCAATTTCAAATCAGTTACAGCTAAGGATAGATTGCTGCCCTGCCTGCAATTTTTTATTTTGGTTAGCGCTGACTTAAGGGGGTTGATGTCCCATTAAGCCCCAGATCAAGCCGGAAGGATGGCAAATCATCATTGTCAAAGATACTGAATGGTAATAAATTATCATTATTGAGTAATTAGATGGCTGATCGCTCAATAGATATGGAGGCTTCTCCTAGATTGGAACTGGAATTTTCGAAGAAGAGATGCACGCACAGTTGAACGCAACTGAAGGGCTCTCAGTTCAAGCTAACCATTGTCTTTCATAATGGCTACCTTCTTGCATAAAATACTCTATTTAATTAACGCTAACTGAAACTGAATACATGGAGGTGCTAGCGAATGGCAGGTGGGGAATCAGTCAGTGCTAGTTAGCACCAACTGAGCATCGCTAATGGCAGGCGGGAGAACCGCCTTTTTTAGTAGATTCATGCGAAATCTAATAATATACGTACAACATACATACCTGTGCATATAAATAATCCAACCTTGTTGCAGAAGAATTGAATGTTTTCAAAAGATAATCTGTGCCCCATTTGATCAGCTCCTTTACGTGATCAAGCTCCCCTGCTGCTTCATACTTTGCACTATATTCAATCACACTCCAGCTAAGCAATGTCATGGTGAACGCTGCTGGAAAGTGGAATTTTATATTGTCTCCTGCATCGTAGTAGCCTCCAACCAGGTTTACCGAAGAACTATCTGAGAGTCCATCCTTAAGGCCAGAATTCCCACGGTATGATATGTTGTTTGACCGTGGAAGGACACCAGCTATGAGGAAAAGATAGAAACAAGCAAAATTGAAAGCAGTGCATCAGTTATGTATGGTAGGTACACTTAGACGTTTTACAGGAGACGAGCTTACTCTACTGGACTGTTGCCTCAACCATAAATTTTCAATGAGAAAGAGAAAAAATGAATACATAACTTTACTGGATTTACAGTTAGAATTTCTGACGCAGTAAAAGAAAATATAAGAATATCTGACACTACTGGTTTTTCAGCTAGAAACTCTGACAGAGAATGAAAAGCAATGATTATGTGGTGAATATTTGTACAATTTGTGAGTGAACAAATGGACTTGCTAAGACGGACTTACATTTCTGCGCATCCAGGGACAGAAGAGATGGAAAGGACTTACAATTCTGAGCATTAAAGAAGAGCAGAGCCAAAACAGACTTAAATTTCTGAGAATTACAGAAGAAGAGCTAAAACGGATATATCTCTGAGCAGTAAAGAATAGAAGAACTATGCTGGACTTACCTTTCTGAGCATCAAAGACAGAAGAACTAAGATGGGCTTACATTACTGAGCATTGAAGAAGAGAAAAGCCAAATATAAGACCTACAATTCTGAGAAGCGAAGATGAGAAGAGACAAGACCGACTTACATTTCTGAGCATTAAAGAAGAGAAGAGCTTTGTGCAATGCTACAGTATAATTGTCAGGAGGCGGAGAAGCATGATGATGCCGAGGCGCAAACTTCACAATTAGGACTGTAATGCCGATAATGAGCGCAACGACCACAAATATGAAGACAAATCCTTTGAAGAGCTTTTTGCTGCAGGTCATGCAACCTAGATCTATGTTATTGCTCTTCTTCTTCTCTCCGGCTCCAAGTAGCCAGCTCTGCTGTGTCTCATCCAGCCTCTGCAGAGACGCTCTGTCCAGATCCAGATTTCTGCTTCGGTCATCATCCTCCACTGACTCAGCTATTTCTAAAGGTCCCCCCCATTGATTGTGATACATTGTGATAACTCACTAATTCAGCTTTGAAGCTTGAAAATAGAGACTCTTTCAACAAGAGTGAAGACTTCCTTCCCTCTGCTTGACGCCATGAATTCAATTCCAATCACCCGCGCAAATGACATAAAAGAGAAACAGAAGATCATAATAAGCTATTAAAGGATTAGTGCAGGAATTGAAGAACTAGGTCACTTATCACGAGGAAAATACTGCTCACAAATGAACTAATGAAAGGACTTGGGAATACTATTTATCTAAGTTGCATTAATGAAGACATACAGATCTTCACAAATAGTATGTGTCAAATACATATGCCGAGAACGAGCTGCTTTAAGCATACCCATAATGTTTAGTTTCCAGTACATAGCAGAGATAGATCAGAATGACTTCAAGAATATGATAACATTATCATATGTTACCAAGATGAATGAAGCCATACGTCTCTGATATAATAAAAGATAGCGAAAAAATTTCGTCTGCTTCCAAGAGAGTAGCAGTTACAACAATAAAAGGTAGCTTATTAGCTTGATTAATTTACTTTGCACAGTAGTTGGCTGCTATTTCATGGCAGCTGAAATATCTAATATGATGCTGAACCTGTGTTCGCATATCTACAGAATGTATAAACAAAATCAAGTGAACTCGCAAAAAAACCGAAGCTACGAACAAAACTCTGTACATTGGCAACGATAGAAAGAAGTGAGTGAAGTCAATGAAGTTTGGCTTGTTTCTGTGCTTACTCTTTTTCAAGCATCCGATGATGTGAAATGAATAAGCTCCTCTCAAACGAATGGGAAAATCTTCTCAAGCAGCTGATTCATGGCAAATGCCAACACAAAGACGCCCCATCTTGGTCGGATTTACGATTGTCTGTAATAAATTTCAGCTGAAAGCAGCAGATATCCAAAACAAAAACCATACCAGGCGATTAATCGATCCGATCATCAAAATTGCTTGATCAGAAACAGTTGCTTATCTCCATTTCTCGATTATTTGCATCAGCTCACCATAAAATCTTGCCTCTGCTCTCCCCATCCTCGATTGTATCGCCTTACGATCGCAGCATTGAATGATAATAGAGGCAGATACTACCGATACGCCATAGCCAGACTGACCAACCACAACTTTCGAAGCCTTCCCCAGCCCTTCATCTGGAAAAATGACGTTTCTTCTAAGCCCTTCATATGAAATTTTCCCAACGAAAACTGTTTGTATTGTAACCTTTCAAAAAGACGCTTTCCGAAAAGTAAAAGCTAAATATACGCCCTTCAAAGCACAGGCCCAAAAAGAGATGACGGTTATTGGACGTCAGGTCGGGAGTTAGCTGCCGCTGAGCCGTCAGCTTCACGTATGCGAGCAGAGCCAGTCGTCTGTCTACCTCCACCGTTCGATACTGCAGTGGATATCAAGATTTTGCCACGTGGCATTTTAACACGTGGTGTACATCGATTGGAGAGGAGCTAAAGTGGCGTAGAAGAGAAAAAAAAAAATTTAGAAGAGAAAGGTGACCTAACAATTCCACCTAACGCTCTGAGTTGTGACCAACTTATGACAGCTGAACTATACTATGTGGGCTCCAAAATAATAATATATGCACATTTTTTTCTCAAAGGCTTGGATCTCAAGTAAGACTCCTCTTTTTCCTTTTTACTTTATGAATTGAAACTGCATCTATGGACTTTGTCATCTATGTGTCATGTATTGGCATCACCTAAGGGGATGGTTGCTCCTTCAATAATCCTATAGGTGTTACTCAATTATTATATTGATTATTACGGAATCCGCCATGGCACTATGCTTGATGAGGACTCTCACAAGATTTCAAGCTAGACTCGGCACTTAAAAAAATTTGGATTTCTCACCCACCGTAACAACTTAGTGATTTATATATAGCTAATTATTAGTGCATGGTTATGAAGCATAATAGACATCTAGATAACAAAGTCCAAAAAGATTTTGCATCATGAATTGAGAAATTACTAAGAGGTAAGGTTCCAACTAAATGGAAAAGAAAACTTTTAAGGGTTTCCATATCTTCTAAATAATGAGATACCACTTGGGATCCAGATCAATGCCTTAGAATTTCACAAAATACCCAAAAAAAATGACCGATGGATTCTACTGTTAGCCTTACCCTAGAAGTAGATGCCAACCATCGGAAGAATTCCCTTTGGCAATTATTGATGTCCTGTACCATTAGCTCCCCCTCCATAAAACTTTATATTTCTAGATCTATTTACCGAAGATTCATAATGATTGGAATGGCTGCTCCATCCCTAATATAGATCTTATTTCACAACCAATTCCTAAAGATAAAATCTTCTGATACACAACAATAACTCTTTTTAATAGATACCCAAAATTCTATCTCGAAGAAGCAAGAAGAATGACTATGTAAGACTCTTGGGTTTCCATCATGTTATCAACCTCCATAGGTTAGTAAACTTCATCCCGATGACCTTAGAATTGCCATTAACATGAATAAATATTTGTCTGTACTATTAGGTTTCCAACATGTCCCATGTGTCAAGAGTCGATTTTTTCCAAATAGTTATACTACCATCTCAGTTGCAATTATTCTTGGTTGCCGAATTCTCTGTTAAAAGAGATTCAGTTATGGAATGACTTATTTCCTGGTATTATGATGCAGCTTCACCCTTGAGCCATGGTGACTGAATACAGGAGCAATTGAATTTCTAGCAATTGAATTTTTTAGCTTATTCTGAGCTTAGGTAGCTTATCTAAGAAAAGTATGACCCCTACTGGATTTTTGAGTAATTACTACTCACACATGTGGATAATATGGTCAAGGGTGATACATTAGGCCTTTTGTTCACCTCACCTTCAATTGTATTGTGTTTTATGATGACCAATTTGGTGCTCTGTAGCCAAACTTATTGTCATTAAAAGTTTGGCAGTTTTTAATATAAAATTTGCAAATATTCAATGATCGTATTATTGCATGTCAAAAAATGAACAATAGAATGCTTTTTCTCAATTGATTGATCATGTTTTGCATCACTTTAAATGTTTTAAAGGCATGCAACACTAACTTACAGTGGTTGAGCAGTGTCAATCCATGTCTGTATACTTTTTTGTAGTATAATTGTGATAATCGCAACTTAGAGTTTGGAATTTTGTAGTAAGATATTTGCATGCTAGGGTAAATGTCAATTTAGTACTAAATGGTCGTGAGACCATGTATCAAGTGGTAAAATTAACTTTTATTGGTTTTCAACTAGTAACAAAAAAAATCATTAGAATTCTAACTAACGTAATTTTTTAAGTTGTTTTGATTTATCGAATCCAATCATTGTTAATTTTTTCCTTTGAAACTGGTTTAAAATATTGGAATTGTCTTATTGAGTCTTAATTGAATCTAATAAGAAATCACGGTTGATCTCGCGAGATAGATGTATTTGTTAGCTAATTTAAGCAATTTCCTATAACAGACAATCAATAATGACAAACGAGACCACAAGTCCAAGTGGAATGACTATTGTTCAAACTTATCTAAAATTTGCCAACAACTAAGTGCGTCACTCACAGAAATAAACATTCAAAACAGTTTGCAAGATCAACAAACGAAAATTGTGTTAACACAAGTCAATAGATGGAAGTTGTGTTGACACAAGTCAAAAGCTTAGCTTCTCCAAATTTAGATTTTCAACTTTAACCATATTTGGAGGAGAAACAAATTAATCAGGTCATTCACACGTGTGGGGATCCAAAACAGTGTTTAAAATGGCCAAAAAACTTAGTTCAACTCAAAAAATCACTAAATCTCTATTTTTGGGAGTTTGGTTGGGGATCTTGGCTCTCCGATTGGACAGTAGTTAGCATAGAAATATGTGCAAAATATCAAGGGGGTGATTTTTTAAGAATGGGTCCCCAACAAAAACTGGCTAAGAGTCTTGGTTCGCCTCACTCATTGTTGATAGAGCATAATATGAGGACTCTATTGTGAAGAGGGCAAGCCAACATCTCAAAAAGACAAGCCTGTAGGTGGGTTTAAGTGATTTTTACTATTTTTGGTCTACAAGGCTAGGATTTAGGGTTCATGGATTCCCTGACTCAAATTAGACTTATCAAGATGTGTTCTAGCCATGGTCAAATAGGAGAACCAAGACAATGAAAATTGAGAGATATATTGAGGTTTTTGTCTCCGCTAGTGACTTGTGCTGTTCTACTTGGCTGCATAGTGAAGGGTTTGAAATTGTTCAGATCATTGGCAAATGGTATTTCCTTCACTGGCACCGAGTTCAAAGTTTTTTTTTTTTTTACCCACTATTGACTCACTTTGTTGCACAGTACTATATTTGGTGTCCTTCAACGTCCTTACTTGTAACCTGTACTAACTCCATGAACCATGTAGATTGTTTTTCCGTCCCTAGAAATTCTCTACAGTACTCTACACATAACACCACTCCCTGTACATTGTATCACAAAAAGACATAAAAATAGAAGAACCGTTCATAAACAATTGGAAAAATGCAAAAAAACGCAAAAAAACAATCATACAAAAAATGATGAAGTTTATACAGTGGGAGGTAAGTGGTAATAGCGCCTTAGCCAACTACCATTTACCAAGGTGGGTAAAAGGTCACCCTCAAGTGTGGCCAATTGAACTGCGCCATTCTCGAATATTTTCATTACTTGGTAGGGTCCGAGGCCAGAAAATTTCAATTTGCCTTTCGTGACCTTGCTCTGATACATCAATGCTAGGTCAACTTTGTGTAAGTCCTTTTGTTTTAGGACATGGTCATGCCAGGCTTTGCGGCGATTGGCCAGAAATAGAGAAAATCCAAAATTTACTATGTTTGGCCTAAAAGCTTCGATTTGTAATATTTGCCTCCTTCACCATTGTTAGATCTCATTGAGCCAAGTACATTGTCCAGAGGGCGAGCCAAGAGCCCAAACACCTGCCAGTTTACATTGAAAAGTGTGAAAATCTTGATTTTTACACTTTTTGGGATCCCAAACAGCCTATCAACCGGGATTCAAGATTTGTACAATCCCAAAGTGTCATGTCTCACTACTCTCTCAAGGTCTTGGAAAACTCATCCGCCCATGTGTGATGGTATAGTGGTAGAGAGTGCTTGGTGTGGGATTAACCACCCAAGTTCAAACCCAGGCCACACGTGGGCATTGTTCACAACAAAAAACTAAAAACTCATTTTAATGTTCAAACTCATTCAACTTTTAACAAATGCCGCAATAGTCATGAGTGATCACTATTGGGACCTTTTAAGGCCACACAAATTGAACCTGGGCACAAGCAAGAGCTATCGGACTCTTCAATCTTTTCAAAGTAAGCATTAAAGCCCAGGGTTGCAGAATGAAAACGCGTTGACGGTTGAAGGAGACCCATATACTGCGCGTTGACGTGTCCGACTGTCACCTCATCTATTTCCTTCCTCCTCACTCCTGCTGCTGCTGCTGCTGCTGCTTCCTTGCCGCTCTTTCTACTACGTCAAGCGTCTATGGATTGCCTGCTTTCATTGCGAGGTGGGTTTTGTTGATCGAAAGGTATTCTTCTCGCACTCATTCACTTACGCCTTTCTTTGAAGGCTTGCTTTCTCCTCAGCTTTGTTATTATAGTTTGCTTTTTGTTTCTTCTACATGGTATTGTGTGGCTCATTTGAACCGAACTCGTGATTTCAGGAAGAAGACAGAAGCCCTTTAGCAAGACGCCACTTATCGGAGAACTTTTGGTAGTTTGTTGAGTAAGAAGGTATACTAGTTTTGCCCTTTTCTTGGAGCTCAAAAATAAGGTGTTGCAGCTCAAAAAATGGATAAATGTATTACAATATAACAAAATCTAGGTCAGAAAGTAGTTACTATTAGCTCAAACAATAGATGAATCTAGTTCGAAAGATAGGTGAATTGAGCTAAAAGGAAAAAGTGGTCTTCGCTGTATTTCGGGTTGTTGATATTGCCAAACTTTGTTGCGGGTCATTTGTCTTTCGTTTGAAACAAGTGAAACTAGTTCAAAACATAAGGTTAATCTAGCATAAAATGTGGGTACATTTTGTGATTAGGGTTGTTAATACGGCCAAATGGTGTAACAAGTCTCTCTATGGCGACACTAATCCATTGCATCAATTTCATGAGATTTCAATGCATGGAGTCTTCCACTGGAAATCCAAAGACGGATATGCAATTTTTGTAATTAGCGCTGTTGGCAATGCTGGTCACCATACTGCCATGTTCCCTACTTGAACAAGTATTTAAATTACACCAAATTCCGGTGTACCCATACTGGAATTTAAATTTTTTTTTGATGATTATTCTTTTTTTGGTTTTTCAAAGCATAATAATAATGTGGAAGAAATGTTAAATACAAATATAAACACTTCAAGGTTCAGACATGCAATAGTGGGGAGGTATGAATGCACATATGTCCCACGACACCCTAGGTCAAATACAAGTCGCGTGGGTAGTTGCACACCTCTAAATCTCACCTTTTTTAAACTATAGATAGTCTCACCGTATCCGTATAGGCCTATGAATGCATACAATGACAATTATGATAGGACAGATTGCTCCTTTAGAATTTCAAGGATCAGCTGGTAGTAAAGCTTAGTTATTGGTTGTTACAATCATACATTATCTACAAGTTAATTGTTGGCTAGTTTTAACATGAAAGTGGCTTTATTCTATGGGAAAGTCCTTGAAAGTATTTCAACTTTCATCTATTAATTCCTTGTTGTTAATTAATTTAAAAAATTGACTATTCGGGCTTCATGTTAGCTTGTAGAAGTACGATAAATCGATGATTAGAGGTTTGCAAATTTTTTATAAGTAACTATCTTGCATAACTATTTAGTCCAAATTCAACCGAGCTAGAGGTATTTTGAACTTTGGACTTGAGTGGCACAAGGCTTAGGTGGTGTTTAATTCCCAAGCTTTTGGGAGCTAGGCCAAGTATACTAAAAAGGGTCTTTTTTGATGTCTTGAGCCTATGAGGTATCATAACATGAACAAGTGAAGTTGGTTACACTATCTGATTTGATCCTAAGTCAAGCTTCAAGAGGGATTAGGACTTTGATCTCCCAATGGGCCAGTGATGAGGTAAATCATACCCTCACACAAACTCTAAATACTTGTTGTGGAAGATATGATCAATCATGACTTCAGAACAATCAAGAGATGCTTCATAATCAAACAATAGGATAGAAGTGAAAAAGCAACTAATAATTGAATTCTATTGAGTGCTTACATATATATAAAGTTGCTCTAACTATCTTAGCAATCTGAGGGCAAGATGATAGTGTGCTTCAATTTGAAGCAATCATTATGAAATATCTAGCCCTCAACTTCTCAATGCCATGGACCAGATGGATCATGGTCGGAAGTCCAATTAGGACCATTTGACTTTTGTGTCGGAATTCAAGGTGGACTAGAAGCGGAAACATTCCCAGTGTTTAAAGTGATTAACGTTCTATGAACAATTACAAATTATGCATACTAGTGGAAGCAAAGTAGGATATCAATGGAGACAAATCTCTATACAAAGAATGTATGTTAATAAGCATTGCCACTCTCTCTAGTCTCTCCAGCCTCTTACATAGGAGTTACAAAAGCAAATGAAAAGCCTTGGCATTGGACAGTCAAGTGCTAATTGGAGAAGGTCACTAGCCCCATGGACCCCCCATTATGAGTTGTGCCCCTCCAAACTTGAGTACGTGGACCAAAAGTTAAAAAATGTTCCTTGGGTCCTCAAAACTATATACATTTCCCCAACTTCAGTAAATATGGCATTAACCCCATGAAGTCACGCAATCCAAGCCTGGAGAAAGCTCTGTACTTGCCATACTATCTCTGGAGAAGATTCCACCTAGAGAGAAAATAAACTCTGATAACCCCTGACAGCTGTCCAAGGTGTACCTTCTGTCAGAGCATCAACAAAGGAATCTCCATCAAAGGACAAATAGTGACTTCTAACATTTTGTACCATTTTAAGTCGTGCATAAGGTGAATCAAGCATGTTTGTTCTCAATGAGAGTTGATCTAGTGATTCTAGTGGACTTGATGGCTTAAATTATAATGTGTGGAAATTTAAGATGCAAAACATTCTTACGAACACAGAATATTGGGGAGATTGTTATAGGGCAAGAGCTCGTTCCGCATTTTGCCCCTGAACTCAAAGACTACATCAAAAGAGGTTAGAAGGCTAGTCTTATCAATCTTTTAGTGAAGGGTAGCATAATACCGACATTTGCGAAAAGCAACGTTACTATTGGGAAGTTTGTTCAAGATTGTTTGGTACGATAATAGCATCAAGGCAACCACACTCCAACTTGAGTGACTGAAAGAGGTCAATCTATCTTTAGATTCAAAGGCTATGTGCCTGAAGAGCCATTTGACTAGCATGGGATAAAACACTGAGTGAATGGAGAAGGTTTCATCTCTTGTCTACTTACAAAAGTATGGTAGATTCTTGGCCTTACAAACAAGTGAGGCTATATAAGCTATCCATCGAAGAGATTACAAACCAGTTCTTTCAGGATGCCTTTGATGATCCTTGGTGCTATGACAAGGATAAGTTAAAACATTTCAAAATTGTGGCCAAAGGTATAAGTCATATATTGCCACAATAGACCATCAAGTTCTTGCAACTACATGAGAAGCATGAGATGAACTTTGACATGGCATGTATGGTCATTTGAATTATAATCACTTTAGCTTTTGAGCAAAAATCACATTGTTGATGCATCCTATTAAAGGAGAAAATAAATTTTGTGGAGCATGTGCTTTGGATAAGTCCATCGAAGATTACCAAAGAAGGCTGAAATGCAAGGCTAGACTAGTCCTTAAATGAGTGCACTCAGATATTTGTGGGCCAATTGACACATTCTCAATTTCAAGTGTTGATTACTTTATCATCTTTTTTGATGCTTTCTCTAGGAAGACATAGCTTCTCAAGCAAACTCAAAGGCTTCTAATTGAGTGGAAGGCCCCGAAGAGATTGAAAATCTTAAGGATTGACAAGGACAAAATTTCTATCAATTAACCAAAATGGTGTAGCTGAAAGGAAAAACAAGAGCATTGTTGACACCTCAAGGAGCATGCTTAAAGCTAGGAGGAAGCTTGATGCTATGGACAAGGAATATCTTTTATAATAAATTATAAGACGGAAAGAGGGTATTTGCTGTATGACAAATAAACTAGGGATACACTTATTGGCAATGATGTTTTAGTTGAATTAGAAGCATTTCTAATTTGGATAAGCCAAGTCAGCTTTATGATTCTCTAAAAGAAGAACGGCAACATGATGAAAGCAATGATGACAAAAGGCATAATGAAGGACAACCTCTAGCCACAAACGCAAACTCACAAAGGCTGAACTCACAAAGGAAGCTCTCTAGATGGTATATAAACATAAATGCGTATTTTTGTCTAACATGGTAGAGGAATACAGTAAAAGAAATTCTCTATAAGCTTTGACACTTAAGGTAGATTTTTAGACAAATGAAGATGGAATTTTTTTTACATCCCTAAATGTTGTTTTTTCCCACCCCAACACATGGTTTAAAAAAAAAACCCATTTTTTTTTTTGCAACTTTTTGATCCCGAACGACGGTGCCAGATCCCGGAATTTCCGGAACTCTCATTCCGGAAGCGTTCCGGAACGCGGTGCATCTATGATGGCTCTCTTGGAAAATGAGGCAAGATTAGTGGCAAAAGTCTACTTTTTAAGTTGAAGGCATATATCATGAGGCACATTTGGAAAACACAATAAGGATAATAATTGCAATTGCTATGCATTTTGGATGGGAGCTTCATCTATGGGATGTAAAGTCTTCCTTCCTCAATGGAGATCTTTGTGATGGTGTCTATCAGGAGCAACAAGAAGGATTTGAATTTCTTGGAAGAAGCACTAGGTATGCAAACTGAAGAAACCTTTCATGATAAAAAATAGGCCCCTTGTACTTGCTATAAGAATTTAGAAAAGTGCTTAACAATTCCTCAAGGAAGGATTGAGTGATTTCAAACTAAATTTTTACAGCGAGCATGAGCGTGAAGATATTTCATCGTTGTCTTTTATGTAGATGATTTGATTGTTACATTGAGCAATCTCATGATGAGTTGCAGAAGGCATCTGATATGAAGGCCTTGGGACATCTCCAAAATTGCCTTGGTATTGAGATATTGAGAGGTGAGGAGCATACATTCTTATGCCAAGGCAAGTGTGCACAAGAAGGCATAAAGAAGTTTCATATGTCAGATTGTAAGCCTATCACCCTTCCAATTGATCCATAACAAACGTTCACCTTAGAGGAGTCAAAGGACGTGAATGGAACTCTTGATACAATGTTGATAAGTGGTCTCATTCGTCTAACTAGCACACAAGCTAATATAGCATAAGTTATGCATTGTAACTTGTAAGTCGGTACTTGGCTCAACGTAAGGAGATATAGTGGAAAGCAACCAAAAGTACATCAAAGGAAGTTGGCACTATGGCATTAACATATCAAACAAGGTGAACTCAAACAAATGGGGCATTGTGATGTGTATTGGGTTGACTCGATTGCAGATAGGAAGTCCACAACAGGCTACACCTTCAACATTGAGATTGGTTCCATTTGTCAGAGCAACAAGAATTGGTTATTGTGTTGTTGTCTTCAATGGAGGTTGAGTATAGAGTAGCCACTTCATCTACATCTGAAGCCATATGGTTGAGGAGACTTTTGGTAGAATTGAAGCAACGTAAGGAGGAACCTACAAGTATATTATGTGACAATGAAAGTTGTTTGAAGATAGCCAAGCACCTGGTTTTTCACCCTCGTACCAAACACATTGAAGTTCACTACCATTTCATATGGGAGAAGATCCAAGAAGGAGAAGTAGAACCAATCTACTACAAGATTAAGGATCAAGTTGTTGACATATTCACCAATTGATTGTAGAAAGGAAAGTTCTTTAGACAAGTTCTAGGCTTTTAAGAAAACAAAGTAGCCATTAAAGGGGGGTGTTGAAACATCTATGATGTTTTCCCACTATTCCTCTCATATATTATAGAGCTTGTATGAGCCACATATTCACATATGCTAGCATATATACCTTGGAAGGAGCTTCTTCTGATACCCATATTGATGCAACACTAGTGTGGGACTGCCATGTCATCATGCTACCATGTTAGTGTCGGACTGCCATGTCATCAAGATGCCACATTGAAGTACTAGAAATTGGTTAGGATTTCGGTTTCATTTTTAAGAAGTTGCAAAAGATGTTCTGGAGGAAGAATGCTTCATCTTTTATGCACGTCAGCACTGAAGGTTGACGCTTGCACAAAGTATCTTGTAGAGTACGTTAACAAATACAGATGAAACGTGTGTGAGAAGACCTGAGTTTTGTGGTGGCAATGACTGCCATACTTGTGGAACATTGCAAATGTTGCATTGCTTATGGTGGCATTTAGATGAGGACTAAGCAAAGCTGCTTTTGATTTTTTCTTCAATTTTTGTCTCAACCATTATCGAATTTCCCTGTAACTTTAAATTCTTTGAAATACACATAGAGGGACTCAAACCCTCACTCTTTTAATATAAGTGTCACTTTCAGATTAATCTCTCTCACCCGCTGCCCGCCGATACTGTTGCTTTCCCAATTTATGTTTTTCTCCAATTTCCATTGTGGCGGAAACCCTCCATCATCAGCTGAATTGGAAGCAGCCTCCAAGAATAGCTTTTATCTGGGTAGACATGAACGACAATACCATGTCTTCAATATCCTGATGTGTGTCTACGATGAGGCTCTTCAAGAGAGTAACAATTCCATGCCATATACATGCAAACTCTCTCTCTCTCTCTCTCTCTCTCTCTCTCTCTCTCTCTCTCTCTCTCCTGGCGATGGCTCTCCTGGCGCGATGGCTGCCTTGCTGACGCGATGGCTTCCTGCCTCGCTGACCTGTCCTGCCTCGCTGACCTGTATCGCTCCTGCCTCTGCTCCTACACACTCCGCTCCTGCCTCGCTGACCTGTACCGCTCCTGCCTCTGCTCCTACACGCTCTGCTCCTGTTGACGCTATCTTTCCTCGCTGACCTGTACCACTCCTCTGATGCTGTACGGCCCCTGCTGGCGCTAACCTGACCCACAATCTTGCCTACCGCTACCCTTAGCTCCATGGCACCCAAGAAAAAGGGGGGTGCCCCTACGCCCCCCCCTCTATTCACCTCTTCTCCTCCTCCATCATCTGAGAGGGAGGGGGATGCTATTTGACCTACAGCAATCCCACCGCTAGCTGCACTAGAAGGCATTACTGATGCACCCTCTGTTTTCACTGACAATCCACTTGCTATCACAGAAATGCATCAGCTGTCCACGGTCGATTACACTCCTTCCAAGCCTATTGAGAGCCTTTATGCCTATGATATTGGTTTCATCCGAAACAAAATCCTCGGCATCAAGAAACAACTACACTTTTTTGAAATGGCGAATGGCAAATTGGCTCTAGATCTCGTGGGTGTCAAAGAACGGGTGGAGCAGCTTGAGCAAGAAAATGTATATCTTAAGCAACGGCTTGCAGAACATGTACCTTCTTCGGACAAAACTTCCAACAAAATATCTTGCTTGGAAAAACAGGTCGAAGAGACAAAGACATGGGCATATGGGCAGCAAACTCTCATCACTTGCAAAACAGGTTGAAGAAACGACATCGATCCTCAAACAAGGTAATCACCCCCATATCTCAGCCTCTATGATGGATAACAATTTGGAGACAGTTGGATGAACAAGCTAGAAGAGCTAAAAAGGCTCTCAATATTAGAGTAAGAGGCATTGCCAACGGCGGTAAACCAATAGACGAAGCTACAGATTTACTCGTTTCCAAGTTATCTCATGTTGTTGATGGTTTTGATACGGCATGGTGTAGTAAATTTGATGACAATGTTCTTTTTGTCAAATTTCGCTCTCTTCAACACCGCAATGCAGCCCTTCGGCTTAGAACAAAACTCAAAGGCACTTTCATTTATATGGATGATGACTTGACAAATACCCAATGGTTAGCAAGGAAAAAGATTATTCACGAAGCAAAAGAAAAAGGGCAAAGGGTCGTTTTTATCAATGGCAAACCAAGATATTTCGACCTCCTCTCGCACTAGGAACTTGGGGCTCCCGGGTTTAGGAGCTGCCCGGTGCCACATGATATCATATTAGCGGAGTTTGCTTCCCCTCCCCTGGTTATCGGTGCTATGTTTCAGATCATTACCTTTCTTCACAAGATATCAGAGTTAGACACTTCCAGATATATTGTTGCTGCTCTCACTTCATCACGCACCATTGCGGGACAGGGGGCCAAGCATTCTTGGTTTGGCAGTGTCTTAGCCCTTCTTCGGACTTGGGGCTTATCTGTACTTGATCTTCTGAGCGGGACTCATGCGTATATCAGACAACATATTTATCGTAGTTACATACGCACTATATGGTCACAGCCCGACCCTGATAAGGTCAAGATACATTTCTATGGCACACATCTACTACGGTTGGATACTACGGGTACCCCTGTCCTTCCAGCATATCTTACACAGCCATTATCTTTTGGTCTGCGGTACTGTATGGGACAGCTTTGAGTCTCTTCTCATCAGCTAGCTATTGAGACGGGTAGATACACGGACACTCCCAGATTGCAGAGGATATGTCAGCTTTGTTCTCCTCATGAGATGGAGGATGAGTTCCATTTCATCTTTCGTTGTCCAGTATATTATGAGATCAGGGGGCGTTACCATTGTTTATACAGAGATACCCCTCTCACGTTGCGATCGTTCCTCGAGTATCTAGACTCCAGATGTGTAGGTCTTCTACTGAGAGAGATGTATACTTTACGAGCTTCACTTCTACCTACCACAGATATGGATCACAGCCAGGCTCATATTACTTAGTTTTTCCAGAAGCGAGACAGAGAGGACATTTCTGTTTTGGATTTTGAAGTCCCCACTTGGAGATCGAAGACACAGAGAGTCTCACATACTTCTGCTGGATCCAGGATCACTAGATCTTCACGGGCTTCTCGCCAGTCTACAGCACGCTCCACTACTACTATCACTCATTATTCCTCAGCTTACTCGTAGCTAGTCTCCTCCGCAGAGCAGGTGGTTAAGCTCGTGCATTGTACCCTCGCAAGCTGGTGGTCAAGCTTGGATACTTCTTCTTCTTAGAGATAGCGAGATAGACATGCTAGTTTCTTGTCTTCTTCTCTTTTTTACTAGTAAATAAGTCCGTATGCGGACAATGCTCCTCACCTTTTGTACTCTCTTTTGTCTTATGTACCTTTGGGTACCAAAAGACGTTAATGATAATAATTCTAATTCTAATTCTCTCTCTCAAAAACCTCTTGTTTACGGTATTATAATCTCATGGTAGCCCTACACCTAATCATGGCCACATTGGACTTTGGCCCGCCATTCGACTTCGGTCCACATTTGACATCGGACCTCCTTCCGTTCCCGACGGACCCCACACTCCACTAAACCCTGTGATCCCCCCCTCCACAATCCATCCAAAACACCCCCCACCAAAGGATCGACGAACTAATTTTGGCAACATCTATATGTCCGCCTTCGGCGGGCACACCCCCGTCAACGACCATCGGCTTTCTTCCTAAACCATCGGCCGCCATTCTAATCATCGGCCGTCACCCAGATCGTCCGTCCTTGCTCGTCAACGACGGGCACACTTTGCTAGTTTCCCTAATCCTAATAAAAGCATTGGAGAATCACGGTGTCACCTGCCTACACTCATGGGGTAGTTGCTTTTCATAGTGCATAAAAATAGCAAATAGTAGTTGAAATTAACTCGGAATTTCACAGTACTTGCTTGTATCTGGCCTCTATTCGAGCAATCCATTGGGGCTAACTTCTTTTAGACTTTGTAAATGGCCTTAAAATGTTTGCAAGGACTTGTTCACGAGGGACCCTTCCCATGTCCATTTTACAAAGGGACCTTTCTTTGGTGTCCACTTTGCAGAGGGCCCTTTCTTTGTTGTCCAATGAAAGGGCAACAAAGAAAGGGCCCTTGTTTATCGAGATTTCACTATTTTTAAAATTGTATGAAAGTTTTGATTCGAGTAAAGTAACAAAAATTAAAATTCTTTTGAAACATGGCACAAATCATGTGTTTTTGATGATTTCCCAATTCATGTGACCTCTTACTGAATAAGTTTCAAATTTTAATGGGGGATGGATGGTAGGATGTGCATCAGGGATTAAAGTGAGCTTGCCTGCTGAATCTATCAACCAGGACCCAAATCATAAAATCAGAAGTTCTATATCCGAAAATTCTTCATACTCGAAATCAGAGATCAAAGAATTATTATGTTTTTAACACATTCAGTGGCCAATAATTGCTCGACAGCCCCTGCCCCAGTGAGTTTGTATAAAAAAGATTGGTAGATAACACCTGGGCAATGCTACATCAGCAAACCCCTAAGCCCTATACCAACATAACGTGTCTATGTTTCTTCAACAAATATGCCTAGCTTCTTTAGGCTTCATGCATTAATGATGCTGTGAATTACCAATTCTTTACTAAATTAGAGGCTAGATATTGAGATAGAGAGCCACCCACCAAGCTTCCTCTTGTACATGCATCACTTATCTCCTAGTTAGAGACGTCTATCTTTGAGAGCTCTTTTTTTAGGTAAACTTTCTTAGATTATTATTCTTGTCAATGAGGTCGTCTTTTGCTTGATCTTTTCGATCTTCTTCTTTTGCCCTCACTGGACTAAGGTATTTTCTAGGCTTGTGCATATTACGTTTCTCAGGTTTCCTCTTTTGTTTCACAGATGTTTTTGTGATCTTACCAACAAGATGAATATCATGAAGTTGAGCAGCAAGCCTCTCATTGTCTTACATACTGGCATTTTTTGTCAGCAAGTCAATGAATATCCTTGAAGCATTCTTGCAGCCTCGGGGTCGGGGTGCATAGAAGTAACTTATCATAGATAGAAGATATGAGGAGAATCAAAACTGTGTCTTTAATTTTTCAATCAGATCACCCAATTTTGAAGTATGCAGAGTTTATGTCCAACCTTTGTTTGGAAAGTGGATTGTGTTCACAATGTTCATGTTTCATGTGGCATCTCAAACTTTGCTATTGTGGTTTCTTATATTTACTTCGGTTTTCAGGAGTATAAAACAGATTCTTGAAAACGTCAATCAAAACTCAAGATGAGGCATGGTCAACTATAAGACTTTGCAGTATCATGTTAATCGCGCGCCATTTTCTTTTCATATAACAAGGAGCTCATTGTTGCAAATTGGACGTTGTTCTGCATGTATGGGGTGAGCATTATTTCATTCCACTGAGAGAGAGAGAGAGAGAGAGAGAGAGAGAGAGAGAGAGAGAGAGAGAGAGAGAGAGAGAGAGAGAGATTTCACATAAGAGTGCATGAGACAAAGGTCACTAGTCTGAATATTTCTTGTATCGAGGACTCTAGTATCAGTTTTGCAGCCAAAATTTGCAAAAGTCAAAGGCATGATGTCTTGTTGATGAACTAGACAACACTAGCACAATTGTGAACCTTTTGCTTAAGTGAAACAATTTCATTCTTGGAATTTTGTCTATGGATGTGTCATGTAGAGGTAGAGCTATTTATAAATATTTTTGATAAAATCTGTGAAGGTTGCTAATGACACACTTTTTCAACAGAGCAGTAACTGTGTTGGAGATTTTTCAAAGCCTTCTCCCACAACTACAATCGACAAGTCCAAGAAACAGAATGCTTTGAAGCGGGGTGCTTATGGGCATCCCCCCCCACAGAAAGAGTGGTGGTCTTCCAGCGACATGGAGAATAACTTAAATTCGCGATCCTCCCGATTGAGTACGTCATCAGTAGGCAATCAAGAGCATCGAGGCAATAATCACAATCCAAATCCAAGTACTAGTTCATTTGTCAATCATGGTAAGACGGGGTTGTTCACTTTGTAGCATGCTCTACCTCTCATGTGAAGCTTGCTATGTTCTTGGAGTATAGGTGGTTTCTAATCTTGAATTGGAAGTCACATATACTTTTGTTATAGTCACCCTGCTTTGGAAAGATCAAGGAGTTGTGATAGGTCTCCTTCAAATTTTGTATTCATTATAGAAATGGGAGGTAATTGTAAAGCATTGTATTGCCTATGTGATTCATATTTTTTCTAGTACTTGTATGTCATCTCTTGCCAAGTTTTATTTACAAATTAAGGTCCTCCATTGTGTTACTTTCATTATCTTCATTCTTTTTTCAACTTGTTCTTAATGTTTCTTGTTAGTTGTCATTTGCTTCTTGGTTAGCATCAGGTCTACCCACTTGAATTTAACTTCTCTCAAAACCCAAACAACTTATGCCTAATACAAATGAAATCATTAATATATCTTGTTGGTTAAGATTTTTGTTTCGTTTTTTAAATTATTGGCTTGATATGGACTTTTTTTTATTGCACTTATATTTTGTTCCAAGCTTTACGTGATGACACACTTGTCTTCTCAAATTAACTTTGTGAATTATGACATAGTCCAATATGACAAAGAGATACCTTCTATCGCTCTAGCTTACAAATTTCTCATGAATTTTGTCCAAGTAGTGACAAGTATTCTCATTGACATATATTGGAGGGTGCACATCCCCATGTAGCTATTCTATTTTGTTCTAATCAAAACTTCTCTATTTACTTGCTATCATGATGGTAAAGTTTGGGTGTATGAAGGTCCCAATGACTTTGTATCTTTTTGGGTATGTGCTCTTGTTCTCTAGGTAGCTTTTTTTATGTATCTATTTTGAAGTTTGTTTGGTTCGCGGTTCATTAAAGCATCACCTTGTAGCTTAATCAATACCTAGTTTGCTTTCAAGTTTTTGCATAATCATACCATAGTTGCACATAAACGTGTTTATGGAGAAAAACGTTTCTAGAAACGCGTTTCTGAGTAGAAACGCGTTTCTCAGAAACTCGTTTCTGGATTCAGAATCTATGAACCAAAAAAAAAACAAATATTAAAAAATCAATAGGGATTGACAGAATCCAATAGGAATTGATGCACCGAAACTGGACCACACTGTACCTGAAACATTCGGCAACCTACATAAAGGTACTGCCCTTAGTTAATGCTTTAATTTGATACCCATATTGTCCACAAAAATAAAATAAAATATTAAAAAAAAAACTTTTCTGAGAAATGATGTCCCAAATTAGAAACACGTTTCAGAAACTCGTTTCTGAATGCGTTTCTGGACATGTTTCTAGAAACGTAGTGCAACTATGAATCATACTTAAGGTCCATTAATGATCTGCCTCTTAGCTTTTGCCTTTAGTATTATTTATTTTGTTTGTTGGCATTATATATTCCTTTGTAGATGGTAATGGTTAAACTGATTTTACGGTTGCAGAATTAATATAATCTTGGCAATTGTTGTTAGAAATCCATAAATCATAATATGGATGGACAGACTAGGATTCAAACCCAGGACCTCCCTCATACCGGATGGGATGCTCTACCACTGAACTATCCGCCCTGTTTGATAGTTCTCTCTAGAGTGTGGATTGATATTCCAACACCCCCCCTCAAGCCACACTTGGTTGAGGTCCTAGCTGTCACCTGCCCCACAACTTGGGCCACCTAACCATGGCTTTGACACCATGAACTGTTAGGTCTAACTTGGCTTTGATACCATGTTAGAAATCCATAAATCATAATATGGATGGACAGACTAGGATTCGAACCCAGGACCTCCCTCATACCGGATGGGATGCTCTACCACTGAGCTATATCTGGGAATATCTAGTTGTATTCTTAGATGATATACTCATCTACAATAAAACTCTTGGGGAGCATGTGAATCACATCAAAACTGTCTTGCAGATTCTTAGATGAGAAAGATTTTATGCTAAAGAATCTAAATGTGAATTCTTTAAGCATGAATTGGTATATCGAATATAAAAATAATTTTCATTTTGGTTGGATTTTGATGTTGGTTCAGATTGAAACGAATGAGAATGGAATTGAGATTGATTTATAGGGATTTCAGTCAACTAAGAAAGATAACAAGATTTTAGAATAGTTTGTCATTCAAAATTCATTACTATTTTGGAATGGGAAAATTTGTGTACCAGGGGATGGTGAATTAAAAAGAAAATCCTTTTTGTGTGTCATGACACACCCTGTGCAGGTCATCCAGGTATACACAACACTTTAGATTTGGTCAGAAGGGTCTTCCATATGTCGAGTCTGATGTGGTAAATGTAAACCCTATTAGTTAGCCAAAGCGGAATGCTTAAAGGTTGTAGGATTATTGCATACCTTTTTCTCTCAGAAGAGATGGGAAAGTATATCTATGGATTTTATAGTTGGGCTTCTGAAAACCCAACGGCAAAATGATTCTATTGGGGTAGTTGTGGATAGTTTAAATAAGTTGGCTATAGTCATACCAGTTAACTCAGCTGTAAAGGCTTCAGATTAATTCTAGATCTTTGTTGAAAGCTTATTCAAGTTATATAGATTGCCAAGTGATATTGCTAGTAGAAATCCTCAATTCATAGGTCACTTCTGGTCAATTGTATTCCATAAATTTGAAACCTCTTAGTTTTAGTTCTACTAATAATCTTGAATCAGATGGACAGATCGAAAGGACTAATTAGACTATGAAGGATATGTTGAGAATATGTGTCTCACAAACAATCTTGTTGGGATGATTATATTCCTATAAATAGAGTTTGCTTATTAAAGTAGAAAACGTTCCATTACAGGTTATAGTCCATTTATGCTTATGTACGGTTTTCAACCTAGATCTGGTTAATGTGGAGACTAAAACTATTGAGATCTAGAAAGTTGCTGATTTTTTGCATGAAATGCTGAAATTATTGGTCTTATGGGTACGTGTCCCATCTTCTCTACGATTTCTAACTTCTTTGTACCTTAGAAATGCTTTTGTTAATCAACTTTGTCCTGTTCTACACAAGGGTAACACATTTAAGAAAATCATGAAAAAGGTTCAAACTGTTTTAGACTCTTAACGGTTTTATTTTTGTCAATTTGAGCTTTTGGTATGTTCAAGATGGCTCTGTTTACTGAAGTCGCTGATGTTACTTTTACTTTTTATTTTCTTTGTCATTTTTTAAAGTTTTTACTTCTTGGTTGTCGTTTCTTGGTTTGCGTGGGGTCTACCGAAGATAATTTGGATTCTTTGAACTCCCAGATAACTCTTGTGCTTGGGTCTTGATGATAATCAATTGCTGTTGGCTAATCTTTTCTTTTTCTTCTTTTGCATCATTGGTTCAATATGGATTCTTTGACTTTTTGATTGCAAGTATATTTCATTCTAACCTTCACCTAATGACTGACTACTCAAATTGAATTTGTGGACTTTTCAATCTCAAAAAGATTCCTATTTGATTGGGATAGCTATTCAAATTTCATATATGTTTTTGTTATTTGAGATATGATAACAGACTTGTATGTCTGGATTTGAAGCAACTAGTTTGTTTTATTGGGTATGTCTTTCATTGTTTTGTAAGATTAACATTAGTAAAAGTTTTTGGGGGATTCTCGTGAATTATTGCTCCATTCAACCTATTTGCCACATTTCTAGGCTTCAATTTCTATCAAAAATCTGGTCATTTTATTGAAAACGAGTCGTGTTGAAATAATGTATTTGCTGTGACTATGGCAGCGTTGTTGTTGTGTTATGTAAAGTTTTTCCTAAAGCTGAGTCAGTTTTGGCAGCTTTGAATCTATGGAATGAACAACGAAGAGAGTGGGTAGGTGATCGATCCAATCGTCAGCTGCAACAACGACGAGAACCTGTCATCAGGTATGTTGAGTCCAGTCACCTTGTTACTTGCAAAATTTACTGAGTGAATATTTGAAACATAGTTGGAAGCCACATTCCAGAACCCGTTGTGGAACATGATCCGGATCGTGTTCCATTAATTAGAGTTAAGGTTTCTCGGAACACAATTTTATTCACCTATTTTTATTATTCTTGTTTTTGCTTTTTATTTTATTTATTTTCCCTTGCTTCGCCTTGAATTTTATTTAGGAAAACTGTATAAAAGGGTGGAGGTATGCTAGTTTATCAGTAGTAGGTTGTTAAACAAGTGCATACCAAGAAAAGCCCTTTTGGACTTGTGAGCTATTGCAAGTAGTCACTCTTAATGCTAGTTGGGTCCCAGACTCATGGATAATGAGTGAGGACAAGGATTAACTTGTGAAAGACAACTCAATGGCCTACTTTACGGATAAACTGTCAATAATTTAGAGATTTTGACATGAATAAATGAGCTTGTTCTTTTCTCTGGAACTTGGATCCGTCATGGTTGAAATTCGGCCATACTCAACCTGTAAACAATCCTTGACAGGCTTGACCTGAACTCTCAAAACTGTTCTATGAAGGCCTAGAGATCTGTGCTATCAAGGCAGAGTGTGTTGCTTGTAGCACTCTCTGGTCTTTGGAGAAAAAAGAAGTGATGAGTCATGGAAGAGGTTCAGTTGTTGGAATAAATGATAGATTGGAAAGAATCGATAAACCCTTGTATTGTCTGTGGAAATGATGGGTTAGAAGGACATACCAATCCTCAATTTCGCTTTCAAATGTTAATGGGCAATCCCATCATGCAGTCTAATGACTCTAATGCTAGAGAAGACTCGTGGAGTAATGCTTTCAAATTAGTACAATTTTTGCCATCAGAGGACAAACCAGTTTTTCTAACCCTTAAAAAATACGTGGATCATCCACATCATACGAGTCTAAAGTATCCTTAGTACAAAGACAAAACATTGCATATGTAAATGAAACTACAAAAATATTGGAATATCTTTGCAAAAAAAAAAGAAAGTCCAAGTTGCAATATTATCTAGCTCAGATTGGGCTAAATTTGACACCAAAAAGTCTTGGCAACATGTTCTAAAACTTAGAAGTGTGATGGCTTTCACTCATCTGCATCACAAATATGCATGCATGATCTGGTGGACTAATAGCTTAGTAAGTTGTGACTTTTGACAACTAGAGATTGTAGTAACTCACGAGTCTAATTATGGTAGCAGCAAGGCCAAAGTTTTGGGAGGGATCTAGTTTTCATGTCCTTTAAAACCTAAACCCTCATTCACGCGATTTTTTACCATTGAATGTTTCTCGAATATTGTGGTCAATTATGAGCCGCTTGATAACACTTGTCTCCATATGTATCACGTAAACATGAATAGAATTTGTTTTTGAAGTATCAAGAATATGCCAATATGTCACTGGTTCACCACTTATTTAAGTGCTACAATGGAAGGAATGTTCAAACCTGGAGGTTCGGAATGGGTTTATATGATCGTGCTTTAATAATAATACATGCATGTGCATTTTTTTCAGCTCAAAAAGTGCTTTCTGGTGATGTTTTGCATTAAACTGTGCCAAAGTTAGAATCTCCAAGTTTCTACAGCTTCCAACTTTTTTCAAACTTTTTGGGGCAATTTTCTATGAGATGATTACACCATCTTTGTTCTTACAATAGGGCGCTGCTAATCAATACTAAATCTTTTTGAAGTCAATTGGGTATGTTTCATCGAAACGCGTTTCGAACAAAGAAACACGTTTCTTACCTTCGAAACGCCTGTTAAAAAAATGCAAATTTTTTTTACTGAGGAAAGCGACCATACACAATTTCTCGTCTTGAAATTGCATTCTCTAGAGCATTCTCATGAAATTGGATGTATCTACTTGGTACCAGTCTTTCTATGACATGTCTAAACCCCAAAAAAGACATTTAAAAAAAAAACCCTAATTTTTTTTTCCATTTTGAACCTAAACCTCCCGTTTCAAAAGGACGTACGAAATGGACCCATGAAACATTAGATCATACTGGCATGTTGAGCGGATTGCGATCCGCTGCAAAAACGTTCCGGGTCGCGCGATCCGGAACATCAGCGATCTGCGACCCGGATCCCGATTTCTTTTTTTTTTTTGTTAAAAAAGACTAATGGCCAATTTTTTTTTTTTTTTTGACTTTAATACTAACTAAAACCTAATTGAATGGTGGACATGATGGAATGATTACAATCCAAGATATATCATAGTTCGAGCAGGCTATTTCTGATAGCTGATTCTAAGATGCACGTTCCATGAAGTATTTCTGATTTCTGGCAGACTAAGGCCTTTCCAAATATTTGCTTTTGAAATCAGAAATCAGTTTTGCTTTTGAAATATTTGCTTTCTAATAGATATCAGAAATCAGTTTTGAAATGGAGTTCTGATGCCAATGGTTTGCAGATCTACTGATTCTGTTTTTTGTTAGAAAATGATAGAAAGAGTTAGAAGGAGCCTTCCTTAGACTGGCGGGAAGTGTATACTTATTGTGGAATAGCTGAAACTATCTGAAACCATCTACTGATGTCCAGATTTCTGAAACCATCTGAAAATGCAGCCATCTGAAACCATCTACTGATGTCCAGATTTCTGATGAATGTAGCCTGCAGCCATCTGAAACCAAAGCAAAAGATCTGCATAACAATTGCTTTTTTGATATCCTTTCACATGATACCTATATTGGCAACTTTCCCAAAAAAAAAAAAAAATTTGCGATCTGGGAAACCCTAACGGGAATTCCCGGATTGCGTTCCGGAACGTGGCCTGCAACTATGATTTAAATAATACTTTATTTCTTACATCAATTGGAAAATGGTTTTTAGGGATGCTTATGCCATTAATTTCATGTAGTTACCCAACGGGGTTGGCTCAGTTGGTTGGCTTGGCATCCAAAGTTTCTTTGGTCCCAGGTTCGAGCCTCCCCTTGGAAACCAAGAAGCATTAATTTCATGTAGTTAGAAGTGAGTATCCTATTCTCTTGAAATATGTTATACGTTTACTTGCTAAGATTTTCCACCAACTGCTTGCCATTGTCTTTAGGGACTTAAACCCTAGAAATCATGCTTATTTGCTTCTTCTAAAGGTGGGAATTTTCTGCTGAAAACTTCAAATCTGTCAACCAGTTGATTTGGTGCATGGATACCTTTCAATACTTAATTATCTTCGTGCTTTTATGCTGCTGCTGCTGCTGCTGCTGCTGTGGAAGTAAACTATCAATTTCTCTCTAAAAACCCTAATATATGCTCGTCTTTGTATCATCCATTGCTCGTTTTATGTTTCTGAGATTTTTAGCTCTGGCTGATAGGTTGTTTGCACATAGGTGAGCTTCATATTCCCATTTTCTACTTGTCAGTTCACAGAATTTTGTGGCAGAAAATTTCAGCTTGCAGGCACTCCACTTTGGAGACCTCAATACTCTAGTATCTGGAGCTCTTATTGACATCATGTCAGTTACACTTGAGGATCTTGTTGCGACCTTTGTGAGATAATCAGAGATGTTAGCTCAATTGCTTTATAAATAAGATCCTCTTAATCAATGTATCCTGGATTGATTTCTTTTTCTCACGACTCATAAATAGTATTTTTAGTTCAGAGAACCAGTTGGGCCTAATTGGCTCCCTAAGATGTTATTAAGCCTAGTGTCACATTTATTATTTTAAACGCCTGTGACTCATATGCTTTCTATTCACATCTTTGGTATCTTTTGATAGGTCATAAATTGCTTAGTGGTATGTGTCATCCCGCACGCTGACATGTTATGAACCAGTTCGACAAGTCACTCTACAATTGGTTGATTGATTTGGTGACTCGGGTTCTTTGGATGAGATTCATTTGTTAATTCCTTTGTCAGAGGATCTATGAATACTTGCTCAATTTAATATTCCTACATTGATCTTTGTTGGAGCTTAGTATGTGATTGATCAATTTTTTGTCCATTTTTGTTATAGTTGATGCTTTACGGGTTGATGTGCTTGTGGCTTGGTATAAGGAAAAATATTTCTTAGGATGAAATAAATGTTAAGATGTGTACAATTCCTTGAATCTTCAGTTTGCCGGGGACAAGCAAGGTGACCATTTTTGCATTATGAAACTCAAATCATTTTTCTACTCAGATTAATTTGGTTTTACGGTTGCTTTACAGCTGGAGTGCAACCTATGATGAGTTGCTTGGAACAAGTCGACCCTTTTCTGAGCGTATTCCTTTGGCTGTAAGCATTCTCTTAGCAAGCCATGATCTATCAATAGTTCTTGCAAACCCACAATCAGAATTTTAATTTAGTCTTATCAATTCCACATAGTTAAAAGGACAATTCATGTATTTGCTATTTGATTTCAGGAGATGATTGACTTCCTTGTTGATGTTTGGGAGCAAGAGGGTCTTTACGATTGACTTGGAGATTTCGAATCATATCAAGCTTTTTGGGTTAATGTGAGGATATCTTTCTGGGAGCAGGAGGGTCTTTACGACTGACTACAAGATTTTGGATCCTATCAAGCTTTTTGGGTTTCATGTGAGGGCATTTTTCTGGATTGTGGTCCTCACAAATCCAGGCTTCATTTAGTGGCATGCTAAGATTGGGCAAAAATACATTTAGTTGCAATTCTAAGGATTTGTTATCTACAATGTACATTGAATTTTTTCCGCCGTAAGTCTTTGAACAATTGTATTGCTGATATTGGATACACCCTAACCTTAAACCCTAGAGGCAACAATTTATTGGTGTTTATGGGGTGAAATTTGATAGTATTCTCTCCTTTATTAGAGGAGTAACATTATGTTTTTTCCAATTGACGTGAAGCCTTTCTCCTTGGAGTACTAATGTAATCACGAGATCCGGCACAGCACATTTTTTTTGTTGGTACATTTGGTTGTATGATGAGAAACTTTATCAGGTAATACCTTGATTTTACTATATATTGGTAATCTTTACGAGGGCTTAGGTGGTTGTCACCTCTTAGAGAAGTGAGAGAAATTTAGCATGCGGGATTTCTGTATACTTCATCCATCATGTTTGTTCTGGATTCTAAACATGTTCTTATGGACTTGATGTATGCCTACTTGTGGTTTGAGCAAATTTCAATAGTGACATTGTTATGTTAGACTAGTACATGCTATGAATGATGAAGTAAAATATATGAGATTAAACAGTTGCTTAGAAACCTGGTGTAATGAACACCTCGTTGCGAACTTTGTATCAAGTGCATTCCTTATGGAACATGTTTGTTTTTTGATTTTTTGAGTGTTAAAACAGTTGATTCTCTCTCTTTTTTCATAAATTTGTTCTCTTCGTACCTGAAGTTACGAAGGAGAACACTTTGCTTTATGCAGTGTTTAGTTAGGATGGCAGACTTTATAACTCTTAATACAAGCTGCAGAGGTTTTATTCAGGATTTAATACGATGTATCAAGCAGTCATTAAAACAATTTCTCTATCTCATTTAAGAAATTATGAGACAACTACTTACCAGTTGCTGGCAATATTGAAGAGAATTTGCAAGTAGCCTAGTTTTCATGAAGACCACGGTTGTGGACTCCATTTTGCAACCTATAGTTCACTTTCTCTCTCATTATGTCAGTGGTTTGGTGCCATATTGCAAGCGACTACATCCAAATCAATCTCATTGGCATTGGTCGGTTAGAATTTTTTGTTCAAGCAACAGTGTTTGTTTACAATGCCTCCAAGCAAAGTTCCAACGAGTACAGAACAGGTTTGCTCTGAATGCTGTGAAGTACCCTGTTTTGTGATGAAATTGTTTTGCTTAAAAGGATAAGAAAGGATTCTATTCTTTCACTTCATATCTGCAGGAGGAGTTTCATTTTGTACATACGAAATGATATGTGGGAGCAATTTTTTTTCCAATTGAGTCCTAAATTGAAGATGTGCTAATCTTGTGTGACCCAACACGAATTCTACAAAAGCGCCTGTGATGAGCTAGTTGAAAATATCAGATTGCATCTCCCGACGAGCACTTTTGGTTGTGCATCCATATATGAGAACTAATTTTTTCCCAATCATAAAATAATGTAACCCAACAAGTAGCATGAGATGTGATTTTTTGCTTTCCAACTATTTTCTACTTCCAGCAATAGTTATTGTTGCATTGTTGTGATAATATACATTCTACAATAGAGCAAACTATGTATACTAGATTTGAAGACCTAAGAGTAGCACATTAAACCTTGTCAAAATTTGTCTAGGGCATTATTGTAGGCATTATCCCTTGTAAAACAGCAAATTTGAAAATTTTGATGTTTGGTTCAATAACTTATGGGTGGAAACTTTGTCAATAAAGAAATAAATACCCGCTCTGTAACTAATATCAAATGGATATGTAGGCTATTTTGATGAACTTAATTTTATATTTGAAGACCTTGATCGGTCAAAGAAGCAATCTATGTATTCCTACAATGTAGAGGTATGTCATTTGACTTGATCCTTTTCTTGCATTTTTCACAACTCTCGAGTGTTGCAATTTTGTCCCTAATTAAGTATGAATAAACTTGAATATTTTTATGACTATTCCTTATAAAATCACTAGCAAAGAAATGTGAGAAATATTGAGCTTGAAATACAATAACCACTCTTTAGATGAGGGACATAAACAAACTCTTTGTAAAATGTGTCAGAACACTAGCTTTGTGAAACAATTTTTTGAAAAACAATGAAGAATTTATAGGAGAAGCCTAGAGTGGTGAGCACTTGTAACAAGATAATGAGTTGGGAAATGCTTTATTGATGAAGGTTGTCCCATGTAATCTCATCACACAAATGTTTCTACTTAAACACTCAAGTTTCATGCTTAGGAAAGAGTAAAAATTATGCACTGGAGAGGCTTCCTATACCTAACAAGTGAAAGAGACATGAGGAAGAGAAACTCAGATTTACTATAACATTAGACTTCAGATTTTTCTTACATTAGAAAAAATTAGAGCCCAATGAGGGCCTTCAAAAAAGATGCCTTTGTTATTTTTTTTCTCATTTGCGTGGCCATGTGGACCAAAAGAAACTTCTGATACCAGGCTTCTACGTAACGTAGCTTTCCTCAAATATAAATAAAATGAAAACTTTTTTAGTATATAAATGTTTCGTCGGGTAGCATGTGGAAATGCTATTGGATGTTGAGACTTGCCCTTGTAGCTCATCATTGCCCGAAGAGGCCCAACCAAATTAAAAAATGAATATGACAGGAGGCTATGCAAGGTTAAATTGAGTAAATCGATGTAGAATTAATGTGAATGACTCGTAGAATCATGGTTTACTGCCAAAAGAAAAGTTATCTCATAGCGCCAAAAAGTTCAGTGTTTAAAAAATTTTCTTACACAATTTCAGATTCATTGCTTCTGCACATAACGAATAGCGCCATCAAGGAAACCATCCTCCTCAATCGATTCTGTGCTTCTCTTCAATGAGAAAGATGACAATGGACTATGGGTGCCAAGAAAATATTCAAGAAACTCTTGGGTTCTGATGCATCCATCATCAAAAGGAACATTTCGAAAAAGCAAAAAGACAAAACTATCATTTCGATCATATTGGAAAGCTAGAATTATTGATTTCAGAACATCATCAGCAGGAAGATCTATATCTGAAATCTTGGTCTAACATGTGTATATGCATTCAGAGATAAATGTGGAAGGACTGAATTGTTATGATCACAAAAAGAAGCAATTGTGAGTAATGATATATTACTTGCACTTTTAATTCTTTAATTCTAAATTATTTCTTTTTAAAGAGCTAATAGGATCATTCTTCTCTTGCAGATTTATATCCATCCAATGTAAATGAATGAGAGCCAGTTGCATCTTTTGCAGGTGTATTAGAGGTAGTGCACACGGATATTTGACAGTTGCAATATAGAGGTATATCTGCTAAGGACCTTGCTGATAGTGGAAACTTCTTCTATAAATCTATGTACATTCCGGATCTAAAAGAGGGTTTTGGTAAAATCCAGCCGATTTCACTGCCTAGTTTTACAAGTGATGAATGGATTACACCTGATGCTGCAGTTTCAGAATCATTTTGTTGTAAGCTGTATAATGACGTAAGAAATTTGTTAAAGATAAGTACAAGCTAAAAAATAGTTTGATTAAATTGGTTTGTCGCTTTGAATATATTTGTGGATTTTTTTTCAAGTGTCAACGTACATAAAACTCCAACTATGTTTGTATGTAAGAATTTATCTGATAGTTTATTATTTGAGCTTATGGATGAGGGCTGAGATAAGAAATCAAATGGAAATATAGAATGCAGAATCAAAATGTCTTCCATGTGCTTTTGTTATCAGATAGAAAAACAAACGTTGAGCCTTTGCTTCCATTACCAAAGATGGAAAAGGATTAAAAATAAATGGGTGCCACTTGATCAAGACATTGAGGAAAACGAAAACTCTAAGCGAAAGAATATTGACATAATTTACGATGGTGGAGTTCTGACTTGTATTGAGGTTGAGAAAGATTGGAGTTTGAGTTACATCAGACATGAGCTATTGTTACTCTTGGCTCTGATACCAATTCTGTTGGATGGCTCTGAGACCACTCTTGTTGGTGGTTTGTGAGATGGAAATTATTAGCTCTGATACCACATCTGTTGGGTGAATGCCTACAGATAAAAGACAACAATAATGATAATGAAAGAATAGTAATAACTGTGTTTAGTAGGAACATGGATTACTTAGAGAATGGAGATTACGAGTTGTTCTTATGTGTTGAATAAGATTATCAGCGTAGGAGTCTTAGACTGCCGTGAAAGAGAAATTGCAGAAACGATTAGGCATTTGATACAGCCATGAAATCCTCTAATGCTGATAATTCGATATGAAGAGAATGTAGAGATAATTTAGGTGTCAAAGACAACCATACATTTCTCTTTATAATGATGTTTGCGTAAGAGGAGTGAGAGTTAATTTCATTCAACAAGAATGCAAAAAGGATGTAGAATAGTAGCGAATCTGTATAATAAAGTTGTAGTAACAATGATCAGACCACAATACAATTGCGCTGATAAGCGCGTGATTCTACTCACAAATTCAAAGCAATTGCTAAAGTTCTGGATATATTCTCTATCTATAATCACCAACTCTGAGGAGTCAGCTACTAGAAGACCTGTTCTGGTCGTTTGATCTCTGTCTGATCATCCTCTGTCTTTTTTTATATATTCAATTGCTCATTTACATATATAGCAACTGGAAGATCTTGCATTATTCTAGCTTTACATTTACAAAATCGCTTAACAGCTGATTAACTGACTAATTAGAACAATTGCTATTGGAGCGTGAAGACGTAGACAACCTGTGCGGAATCATGTGGATTTCTGCTGAGTGTCGCATTTTTTGCATTTGTGAAATCCCGTGTAAAACTGTAGTGTCAGGTTTTTCGCCTGTGTAGAATCCCGTGTAAATCTGCAGTGTCGAGTTTTTTGCCTGTGTAAAATCTCGTGTAAAACTGCAATGTCGGGTTTTTTGCCTGTGTAGAATCCCGTGTAAAACTGCAGTGTCGGATTTTTCGCATTTTTCTTAAGGCAAAAATTACATGAAAAAATGCAGTGTCACATTTTTAACTTTTATCGCCTGTCAAAAACTGCATGTAAAAATGCAGTGTCACATTTTTCGCATTTCTGGAAGTGTTTGAAATGGCCTAAAAACCGAGTTAACACAAGTGTCGCAAAAATAAAGGCGAAAGTGTCGGGTATTTTGCCTATCAGAAATTGTGAGGAAAAATACAGACTGTAGAGACAATCAGTCTAAAAATGCAGATGTTGAAAAACAGTTCATTTTCTGCAGGTTTCATTTGAGAGAGTAAAATTGAGAGAAGGAAGGAGGGCAGTTAGGAAGAGTAGGAGTAAGACTAAACTCCAACATTCTCCCTTAAGCTTCCTGCTATGAATCTAAACTGCCATTGAGATTTATCATATCTACTAAGGTAGAATGTTTATCTCTAGACAATGGCTTTGTCAAAATATCAACCAACATACTGTTTGTATGATAGTAATTTAGTACAACATCTTTATTATGAACTTTCTCTCTAAGAAAATGGAACCGAACTTCTATGTCTTTAGTTCTAGCATGAGTAAGTGGGTTCAGAGATAGAGCTATGCAGCTCTGATTGTCGCACTGCAATATTGTTGGACCGATCTGTGGGAATTGCAGATCCTGCAATAGCTTTCTTAGCCAAATTATCTCCTTCACTGCTGATGTAGCTGCAATATATTCGGATTCTGTGGAGGGCAACGAAATGCATTTATGCTTTCTGCTGTTCCATGAAATGGGTCCTCCTGCAAGGAAACAAATATAACTTGATGTGGATTTTTGGTATCCACGTCTCCTGCACAGTCTGAATCTGAATAGGTGGTCAGTGTGACTGCAGCTTCTGTATTACCATTGTAGCTCAAAGAATAGTGCTTTGAAGCTTGAATGTACCTTAGTACTCTTTGCAGGGCTTTCCAGTGCTGTAAGCTTGGATTGGACATGTATTGAGATAGTGTGCTTACTGCATATGCTAGATCAGGTCTTGTGCAGACCATAGAATACATTATAGATCCTATGATGGATTGATAAGGATACCTGCACATTTCTTGCTGATCTGCTTGAGTTCTGGGGACTCTTGGCTTATAGTAATCCTTCTGCTTGCGCGATCTCTATGAATCTCCATACCGACGAGTAGGTAATGGACTGGGCCTAAATCAGTCATCTCAATTCTGATGAAAACATAGATTTGGTTTTTTCTAATAGCTGATTTGAATTGCTGATGTATAATGCTATTATAACATAGTTTGACCCTTTAAGTTTGAGATATATATTAGAGTCTGCGGAACAAGAAGTGAAATTATGCTGCAACAAGAAGTGATTGATTCTATCATACTAGGCCCTGGGAGCTTGCTTAAGACCATATAATGCCTTATGCAATTTACATATCAAATGCTCTTTTCCTTGAAGGACGTAACCTTTTGGTTGATAAATGAATATGTCTTCTTGTATATATCCGTGTAGGAATGCTGTCTGGACGTCCATCTTGTGAATGTCCAGATCTTCTATAGCAGCTGTAGCCAACAAGGTGCAAATAGATTGATGCTTTACCACTGGACTGAAGGTGTTAGGTAATCTATTCATAAACTTGCTCAAATCCTTTAACCACTAATCGAACTTTCCATTTGGATATTGATCCATCTGGCTTAAGCTTTAGCTTGAAGATCCATCTAGAGTCAATAGGCTTTGTACCTGTAGGAGGATTGACAAGACTTCAGGTCTTGTTCTTCATCAAGGAATGATACTCAGCATTTATGGCAGCTTTTCATTCTTCTGCATTGGGCATTGACAGTGCTTCTGCAACAGTGGTAGGTTCATCATGACCGATGAACGCCTGAGGGACAAAACGATCTCAGGTTGTTGTCGTTGTCTTGCCTTGATCGTTTCGTCCCTCAAACATTCATCAACAATGAAGAACCCACTTCGGTAACAGAAGCATTGTCGAGTTCGAATGCAGACAACTGGCGTTCTGCCATGCATGCTGAGTATAATTTGTTAATGAAGAATAGGACCTGGCATCTTTTCGAAGCTCCTATAGATTTCAAAGATCATCGACACCAAGTGGATCTTCAAGTTGAAGCTCAATCCAGATGGTTCAACGACCAGATGAAAAGCTCGTCTAGTTGTCAAAGGTTACGAACAAACCTATGGGATTTGACTACTCTGAGATATACAGTCCAGTGGTAAGACTTCAGTCAATTTGATCTTTATTTGCCTTCGCAACTGCCGAAGACTTGGAATTACACTAGATGGATGTTCAGACAGCTTTTTTGAACGGATATATACAAGAAGAAATCTACATCTATCAAACTGAAGGTTACATCCTTCAAGGCCAAGAACACAAAGTATGTAAGCTACAAAAAGCTCTCTACAGGATAAAGCAAGCTCCAAGGGCCTAGTTTGATAGAATCAATCGATGCTTGTTGCAGCATGACTTCATCCTGAACTCTGCTGACTCTAATGTTTATCTCAAACATAGAGGCTCAAGCTATGTCATAATAGCTCTATACATTGATGACTCATTGATCATCAGCAATTCGAATCAGCTACTTCATGAGACGAAGAATCTTCTGTCGAAGGAATTCGAAATGACTGATTCAGGCCCTATGCACTACCTTCTGGAGATCGAGGTAAACAGAGACAGAGTGAGGAGGAGTATCACACTAAGTCAAAAAAAATATCTAACCAGTACCTCCCTAATTATTCAAATTTAAAAAAGAGTTTTATTCACTAACTTGACATTTAGGCCCTGTGACATTAAGCAAAACCTAAAGTCCTTTTATTGACTTTCTAATCAAATAACTATGTGATCATAGGGTTGGACTTGCACACGCAGGGTGCCAAATCCCTCTCACTTATTAGCTAGGGTTAGGGTTGCCTTGGGATGCACAAACCCTCCAATAGCCGTTAACAATAGAACTCCTCATCAAATATGGCATGGACACAAGCCTAGTGTCAGCCATATGAAAATTTTTGGTTGTATATGTTTTGTTCATGTTCCTAAACAACTTAGGAAGAAACTAGACTAGAGGTCAAATAAATGCATCTTCATTGGCTATCCTGATGAGCATAAAACTTATAAAGTTCATCATCCATCCACCAATGTAGCATTTGTTTCAAAAGATGTAATCTTCAAAGAAGATACATTCTACGACTTCAAAAAACCATTTATAGATGATGTTGTGTCATTTCATCCTATTTTACACAACATAGAATCTTTCACTCGTGATGTTTCTTCTGCTGAATTTGCAACTATAGCTACAGAAGCCGAGCAGCCAAAAACACATGTCACTAGACCAGACCAAGCTAGCTCGAACAAATCTGGACAAATTCAAGAAGAGACACCATTCCAATCTAATCAATAGGATGTTTAAAGATCCTTGAGAACTCGAACAGTTCTTGAGAGGTATATATCTCAATAATTTTGGACTTCATTAGAAGATCCAGAGACCCTGGCTGAAGCAACTAACTCCAAGGATGCTATGAAGTAGCAAGAAGCTATGGAAAGTGAGTACAACTCACTTTTGATAAACCAAACTTGGACACTGGTCGACTTCCCCACTCACAAGAGAGTTATTGATACGAAGTGGATCTTCAAGAAGAAGATCAACTTTGATGGTTCCATCGGAAAATGGAAAGCACGTCTAGTGGCTAAAGGATTCACTCAAGTCCAAGGAGTGGATTATCAAGAAATCTTCAGTCTTGTTGTCAAAATGCAGTCAATTAGGATTCTCATTGTACTAGTAGCGGTAGAAGACCTCGAGATGCATCAAATGGATGTAACGACAGCCTTTCTCAATGACAATGTTGAAGAGGATCTGTATATCTTTCAATCGAAAGGATTCAAAGTCAAAGGCCAAGAGCACAAACTGTGCAAACTGCATAAAGCAATCTACGGCTTGAAATAGGCCGCAAGAGCTTGATGCGAAAGAATCAATGCCTATCTCATTCAATTAGGATTTGCAAACAATTCAGCTGAGTGCTTGCTCGACTCTCTTGGATAAAATTTGCCATGACTCCACAATCGTACGTATTTCTATTTTGTCAATGTGCTCCCCATACGAAAGTGTCGTCCATGCGTCCACAATGCATTGTATTTTTTGTACTGAACAAAATGGAACAAAATGTGTTAGGGATACAACAAACATGTACAAAATTGCATGTACAAATGTTTTAATTAACATGTGAATGATGATCATAATAGCTTACATGTAAATCACACCCCCTTGCATATTCCTGCTCTCTCTCTGTTACTTCCTGGTTGTATCTAGTTTGATGATTACAACTTGCATATATATTGTAGACTTAGAATTAGCAAAAATATGCTAGTAGAAACTCGTGGCAATTCACATGCATTAATTGTAAGTGATCCATAGTGACATGCAAGGCATGCACAAAGTGAGATTGATACATGCATGATGATTTGTACATTTCTAGTTAGAACTAGGACACTTGGAAAAAGTAGGTAGAGATTCATGCATGAGATGTGACAAATGTCACGTAGACTCTAGTTTTCACTTTAGATGTCATCAAATGATGGATGGATGTGGTTCTACCTCGAGCTACCTCAAAATCCATAAATATGTGTAGCTCTCCTTATAATTTTTGATGAAGGACCAAAGCTTTGTAGCTATCTCTTGCCATTTTGGATCCACACATTTTTTGCTTGTTATCTCTCTATCTTTCTCTCTCTAGCTCGTGTTGAAGCTAATGCCAATACATTAATTTCTTGTACTTTTGCTCATTTATGATTCATTGCTATCATTCTCTGATGCTTAGCATGCTAGATTGTGATTAAGCCATAACTTCTGTACTAGATCTTGATAATCAATCTAGAATCAGGTTATTGTGCTAATCATAAGGCTTAATTAGATATATCATACTTGTGGATCTTTCCCACATGTGTGAATTCTGGAAATTTTGTCATGGTATCAGAGCCAAATTGAGTTTGCATGCTAACATCTGTGATTGTACAAGAAATTGAGAGCTAAATCAAGCAAAAAAGTAGATTTGTATTTTTTTCTCACCTTTCTCTAAAGTGTGTTTGGATCAAATCAGATTGGAACTAAATTTTCAGACCTGAAAAGTGGTAGTATGGAATTTTGGAATTTCGCACGTGTGAAAATCAGAGATTTTCAGTTCCTTTTATCCCCTTGTTTGTAGATCCAAACATGTTCCCCTCATCAAAGATGACATCTCTACCAACAATCACTTTGTTAGTAGAAGGAATGTAAATCTTGTAGGCTTTACTCACCTCACTATATCCAACAAAAATACCTCTTCTTGAAGATGGATCCTCCTTGGTCCTATCATCAAGAATAATGTTGACATAGCATGTGCATCCAAAGGTTCTTAGAAAGTTGACACTCGGCCTCCTCATGAATAGCATCTCAAAAGGTGTCCTTCCATCCAAAATAGCACTCGGCCACCTATTGCACAAGAAATTGGCACACAACAAATCTTGATCCCAAAATGGTTTGTCAAGATTAGCACTTAACCTCATAGCTTTAGCACTTTCACATAAAGTCCTATTCAGCCACTCCATTTGGTTGTGGGGTCCTTGATGTTGTATACTCCCTCTTGATCCCATGCTCATCACAAAAGGCCTTGAACTTGGTAGATATGTACTCACCACCATTGTCACCCCTTAAGCAATTGATCCTTGTGGACATTTGGTTTTCCCTTGCATTCTTGAACTTGATAAAGACATCATACAGTTCATCCTTGCACTTTAGTAGATAGATTCAACAAAATCTACTAAAATCATCAATGATGTTACATACATCTTAGCTCCACTATTGCTAATTGTAGTAAATCCATGAATATCCGAATGTACAAGTTGAAACGTCTTTGTAGATCTAGATATAGATCTAGTATAAGGTAGTCTATGTGACTTTGACAAAGCACAAGACTCACAAACATGATTGATGCCACATAAGGAGCTTGGAAGACCTATCACAACCTTCTTTCTAACCATTACCTCCAATGACTTGAAGTTGACGTGTCCCATCCTTTTATGCCAAACCTCTTGAATAGGTATTTGCTCTGTTGCAACACATCCAACTTGGTTAGCAACAACACAAGCATCTAGTTTAAACAACTGCCCTTGCCTTTTACCTTTTCCAATCAAGACATCCTTTCTTTTGATCATACAAGCATCTCCATCAAACTCTACCTTGAGGCCTTTACTTAGCATTTGACTCACACTAAGCAAATTCTTGGTAATAGATGGAATAAACAAGACATCCTCCAAATGAACATTCCTATTTTTAGAGAGAGAAGAATTACAAGTGTATTTACACAGTTTGCAGAAATACACAGAGTTTGACAACAGTGTTGCATTTTCTCTCTCTACAAACCCGACAATGTCGCTTGTCAGGAATCTCGTGCAAAATTACAGTTTTGCATTTTTTGCTTGTCAGGAATTACGTGCAAAAATGCAGTGTCGCCTTTTTTGCATTTTCGCCTGTCAGGAATTACGTGCAAGTGTCGCGTTTTTCGCATTTTTTGCCTGTCAGGATTTACAAGTAAAAATGCAGTGTCGCATTTTTTGCAAGTGGCAATTCACGTTCATTTATGCAAAATGACAATTGACATTCATTTATGCAGACAGACTATTTACGGCCAATTGTCGCCGCTTATCAGCAAGCAACTTTTGAGAATAACTGGATGAATGCCAGCGGACTCCAGCCAACTGGCAATCACATTTGATGACCTAGTTACTTAGTATAAATCAGCTGTTCATACATCTCATTATCAATGAACGAATGATCAATCAACATTGTGAATTATGAAGGAGTTGAGTGTTATTACACAACGCTTCCTGCACAGTCATCAAACAGATCGTTCACAATCAGAAAGTATTGTTGTTAGCTTTCTATCAAGCTTTTTCTTGAACATTCTAGCTTAGTCTTTTAGAGATTTATTTAAGAGTTGCTATTGCACTACTGCTTATCAGTAGAGTCGCTTATTTCAAACTTATTCTCAGTTACTCAGAGACAACTTTAGAGTGCATGGTTTTTATCTACTATTGTCTTGCACTCATTAGCATATGATCTTGTTTTTCTAAATCAATACTATTTTCTTATTGCATTCAATTTGTGTCGGAATGCATGCATCTCTGTATTGCTTTTGTAACTGGCAGAAATTGTCTGAGAATTCAATATTTTATGTTTAGCTACGTAATCACTTAGTATCTAGCGAAATAAAGATTGGACGTGATTTTCATCACTACTGCTTTGTTCGATTTTTTATAGGCGTAGTCATGCATTGGAAGTAGGAAGTTTCCACATTCCCTTACTCACCTATTTTTGACACTTTTTGCCACTTGAAGAAGCATCCACTTGATCTTGCCCTTTAGACCACTTACTTTTGGTTTTGCCCTTGAATTTGCCCTTTGTAAACATAGTTGTTTATTTCATTAAACAGAAATCAAAGGCTTTCATCAAGTTCAGACAATTCAAAGAGCATGCAAAAAATTAGACTGGTATACGAATCAAAGCACTAAGGTCAGATAACAAGGGAGAATACATCTCCACCAAATTCAAGAAGTATTGCCTTAACAACGACATTGAGCAACAATACATTACCTGCTATTTGCCTCAATCAAATGGTCTTGTTGAGAGAAAGAACAAAACCTTAGTCAAATAGGCAAAGTGCATGTTATCACATGCGACACTTCCGAAGTCCTTCTGGGCTGAAGTTGTTTCAACAGCAACCTATATTCAAAACAGATGTCCTACTAAAGGTCTCTCAGACAAAACACCATTCGAAGTTTGGACAGGTACCAAACCTTCTTTATCAAACTTACGAGTTTTTGGATGTACTGCTTATGCACAGATTCCTCATGATCTCAGGAAGAAACTCGACTTCCAGAGTATCAAATATATTTTCTCTCTCTGCTATACTACTTCAGATCAAGCCTACAAGTTGTTCGATCCCATCGAGTCGAAGATATGGGATGTCATCTTCATCGAAGATCAGTTTGAAGACCTCAAAAGAAAAGGCACATTAGAGGAGTTACAAACATCAAAAGGGCCATCTAAGAAATGCCACGTAGGACAAAAAAAAACGCCAGATTTTAAAACTCCGACGGACTTTCAGGTTCAGTTTAGCTTAACCTTACTAGTAATGTGTAGTTAACATGAGACGATTATGATGTATGCAACTGCGACTTCAAGAACCTATGATGCTCATTAACTAACTTTTTCAAATTTGAAAATGAGATTGTGTCCCTCGTTTTAACTAGCGAGAGAATAAACATAGAATCTCAGGTACGTCATGGATGAATAATAGTGTCTATTTTCTTTTTGTCTGTCATTTGATGTTTGCGGAGATGTCTCAGTTTCATCTACACATTGTTCTCCCTGCCGAGAATTCTCCGATAGCTAAAAGAGGAGTAGTGAAAGAATCCACAGTTTCTCCACTTGATATGGTCGCTCACAGAATCAACCAAAGAAAGAATTACGATTTGTGGATTGACGGAAGTTTGTATCCATTGGATCCGAGCTCGATGCAAGCTCCACAATTCCAATCCATCACACAATTTATAAAGTTTTTGTGTGACGGAGAAGACGGTTTATTGGGTTATTGTGAAAGATTGACGACTTATGTTGTTGCAAACTCGGTTCAGAAAATACAGAGTTTAGAATGTATGTTAAATGGTTTGCTTGCTGACTATAGAAAAAAGAGACTGCATTATTATAAACAAAGGAAGATAATACACGTTTACATAATATTATGTTAAATTTGAATGCAAGTAATGATCAACTTCGACAAGTTGTTCAGACATTACGTATATCAAATGACCAGTAAAAGAAGAAACTCGCATACTAGATAAGAAATTAAAAAGAAACAAGCGAAAAAGAATTCTGAAGGACATTGATGAGCTTTCGCTAAATGGAGGCCAACGGAGAAAAAGATTCAAGCATTCAAGTAAGAATTTGATTTGAATTAGTTTTATTTTAGTTTTGTGAAGTAGCATGACGTTTATTATGTGTCCTATTTGGGTTTCTTGATTTTCATAATCATTTGCATATGAGCATTGGTTGCAAATGAGCATCTGAAGGACAATGACCTGATCAGAAAATCATTGACTTCGGTATTGACAACCAAGTCCACAAAGTCTTTATTGGACAATAATCGGTATTCTCGAATCAAGTCCAAGGTCACTGAGGATTTGATGAACGAGGTCGGTAAGGTAATCGACCAAACGTTAATTTAGGGAGCATGTGATTTCTCAGGTATTAGCAGGGAGGCATATGCCAGTATATTTAAAACTATTAAAGAGGCTTTTGGACAATTGCATGTAAGAAAATTTCCCATTCCTCGCCCTTTTCAGATAAGATTGGAGAGAGATGTATTGAATAAGGGTATGCAAAATGTCATTGGAATCCCTTTTCACATCAATGAGATTTACAATTCAAAGTCTGGCAATTTGTCATATATTTCCACCAACAACTTATTTGTGGATTTGAATCATTTATTGAGATTTATAGTGAAATTCTATAATATTACAAGTGTTAGTATGAGCAAACTTATTCTGGTGGTCAAGCTAGATGAATCGGAAGTTATAAAAGGACAAAAGTTGGAAAGAGTAAGTATTACTCTCATGAATGGAGCATTGAGCAATGCAACATATTCAAGGGATTTCAACTTCAGTGTGCAATCAGAAAACAACATATGGTGACTAGCATGTTTTCAGGTAAAAAATGGCTGTTATTCATGTGCAATTTCTTTTGGTAATTGTTTTGAATACATAAAAACTTGTGATTCCATATGTTGAACAGGTTATCAAGGAGGATCACGATGTTCTTTCCTGGATTTTTAGCAGAACAAGTTATCCAGATATCATAAAGGATCATATGAATGGCAAAGTACTTAGTGTTCCTGAAAGAGGTGAAGTTTTGGTGGAATGGCATTTAGCTGGAGACTTGAAGTCATTGAAATGTATGTTCAATGTATCTCATGGAGCAAATTTGAAACATCAATGTCTATATTGTATGAAACATCAAATGACATTTCAAGGAACTCAAGAGTTTCAAGAGATATTGAAGATCCCAACTGGAAACCAGTACTACCAATCCCTTTACAAAATGTGCATATTTGCACACTTCACGGAGAGGTGAGGATCATAGAGAAATTAATATATCTTCATATCTTGTTTGCATGGAATACTAAGCCAGAGTCAGCATCAAAACAAGCAATCGCTCGATTAGAGGAAGTGTTGTCAAAAGCAGGCCTTCATAAAGGCCATGTTAAAATACAAAAAGATGAAAAGCTTTCGAGAAAAACAGGAAACGTACCCAATAAACCTAGCATAGGAGGAGTCAAAGCTCATCGATTTTTATCAAATCATTCTAAAGAGTCGTCTAAGATCCAATATTTGGTTTGGAAAGATGTTATTTCCACGATAGAAGACTTTGAAGATAAAGGAACAACAAGGGTAAAGAAGGTTGAAGTTTGGAAAAAGCTCGATAATATGATTGAAGTGCTTAGAAAAGACACAATTTCATATGCAGATGCACTCCTATTGGAGAAAACAGCAATAGAGTTTGTAGATGCAGTTCGGGTGGCTTGGGGCTCAGATCACATCACCCACTACATGGTAAGATACATTTGAACAGTGTCTTACAATTATATAATTTTAATATAACTTGCTTGATAGATTCTAACCAATGCATAAATCTTTGATATTGCAGCACATACTAAGGCATCATGCATCATTTTTTGCAAAAAAGTATGGCGGTTTGAGTATATGGTCTTCACAAGGAATGGAGAAATCACATTGGCAGGCAAGAGCAACATTTCATTGAAATACGCAACATGGTGGAACATCCTCAAAAAATAGTTACATCATTTAGCTATTCCAATGGTTTTATAGATGAGCTCAAGTTCGATACACAACAAGATCAACTTAATATCAAAGATTCAAAAAAGCTTGTACATTTATAAGCCAAAATTAGATTGATGGCATTCAATAAAGATAAAACACGTGTGATAAAAAATTCTCAAATTTCACATATATTAAATGAAAAAGAGTACAATCATTTTTTTTCATTGTCTTTAAGGAGAATTTTTGCTGTGTGGTCATGAAGGAACTTTTTCCTATCATATGGATCCAAAAATCGAGTGGATCGCCTTTTGCTCAAATCTATATATCCTGATAGAATTGCCAGATCAGAGGATCTCATAGGAACATTTTCTGGCACGTAATTGAACACTTTAAGAGAAACATCTCTTTTGACAAAAATGATTCTATATGTATTTTTTGGGTATTTATGCCCTTGGGCAAAATAAGATAGGGCCTTGATGGCCATGATTAAAGTTTTCGCATTCACAAAAAACCTTTCATGAAAAACACAAATTTTGTTATTTAAAAAATGTTCCAAATAATGAGCCAACGAGGCATCTTTCTGTCTCCCGCCTTGTCTCTCTCTCAATCCTCCATGCTGCTAGCAAAGGCATCAATTTCAACGATATCCTACAACACATAATCAAGTGTTAGTCAAACCAGCAGATCAATCATCAATTACACGTTAAATAATAAATGATTTTCGTGAGAAGGTGTACTTACCAAATCCTCCTCGTCAGCTTGGATCATATCAGCAGCATCTAAATTGTGACCAGCAATAATGGTAGATTGCTGGTCAGCTGGAATAGTATATGTGGGAGGTGTTGGATACTTTTTCTGAAAAGCCAAAAACTCCTCCTCACTGGGCATATTAGCCTCATATGCCCTGCTCTTAGATAGCATCCTTTGAAGGGCATCTGTGCCACTTGCCCATTCTACCTGGTCCTCAGAGTCGATGCCATCTATGAGGTCATCATCATCAAAGTCAATAAAATCTTTAAATTCAGAAATCATCCTTGACATAAGAGATACTATCTCATCTTCTCTGAGATCCATTACGTCCCCGATGTCGCTAATGGATAAGAATGCAACATCGTCCATATGGTACACAGGGAGGTACATTAGGGTTCTGTTCTGGTCAATCTCGCTCGCGGTAGATAACGGAGAGATAGACAAAGAACGAGCCTTGGCAGGATCATATTGTTCTGCTTGCCTGGCCTCCTCTACATCTCCTAAAATCACATCAGTAATGGAAACCTCTGAAGCCACACGAGTGGTAGGGGCAGGCAAACCAATCATGGACGACCCAGAAGATTCTACCTCGTCAGAGATAAGAGCAGATAAGAAAAACACGAAGGCCATACCCTCTTGAACGAAGCGACATACTCGATTGTGTTCCTCACAGGGTATGACACGTTTAAACAGATCGATAGGTTTGCGATTATGCCTTTTCTTGGCACTTGGCTGAGCATGGGCAAATCTGTGAAATGCACAAATCTCAGGCCGTCCATCAGAAGGGTACCCTGTTGCAAGCACTCATAAAAATCCTTGTACAATTTAGGAAAAATTTCCCTGTGCTCAATGTCAAACTAAAAATCAAAATACGACAAAAAATGGGCCCGTCTGTCACTAACCTCAGCATCAACTAGGAAAGAACTAAGAGCTTTATCATAGATCAAACTAGTAGACGAGGAGGCCATATCGATATGACGTGCTGGTTAGCAAGGGGACATAAACGAGGTAAGCGGGGGCAATCAGTGCAACTATGGATGTCTTTGCTGGGCGCGTGGTAGCGATATTGTACAAACAGATTTGGAGCGGGCCGGTTAATTGGACTTAATATGCGAAACTGAATTACAGAAATGACACTCATATATATAGTCTAATACAGAGCATCTGCACCGTACAAGTGTCTCAGTAACATGCGGTCAAAATTGCCACATGTGTGGAAATGACGGTGAAATCATTCTGAATGACACGTGTACACTTCGGATCCTGACACGTGTCCTCGCACGTGCATGCCAATTGTACTATCTTATGCCCCAGTCGTCTTCTGACGCGTGTGTGGTCCAGATGTCGCCACGTGTCCTCGCACGTGCATGCCAGCTGTCTGATTGTACGAACCGCTGATATCCTGACACATGACGGATGCGTGTGACCACACGTGCGGGGAGTGGAGGTGTCACATCGAACGTGCGAATATGATGGGACGTTCTACAGGTATAAAAGGATGTTTTCGGGTCTTATTTCAGTTTCTTAATTCTTCGTTCTTTGGCTCTCCTTAGTTTCCTTCGTTCACTTCCGCTCCCCGTTAGATGCATATCACTACCACGCGCCAAAGGACCCACATACCAGTACAGCTGGCCTGCCTGCGCGTCGTGGCAATACGCCATCGCTCATATCGCCATCACGCGCCTCCCTTGTCGAATACATGCTTTCCCTTCTTGTTGGCACGTCATATCGATATCCTACCTTGCAATGGCCCGTACCAAGCAGACAGCCCGCCTTACCACATTTGCCCCGCCTCCTCGCCCTCCTCTACAAAGGGCAGTGGGCACTGGTAGGAGAGTAGGTCGGCCCAGAAGACCATGGTTAAGGGATATCAGGAGACTTCAGAGGACCACAAATATTCTGATTCCCTGTGCTCACTGGTAACAAGGTCCCTCTCACATGATGTTCACTGGAACATAACAGCCCTGGAAGTCCTCCATACTGCCTATGAGGACTTCCAAGTCAAATTCTTTGAGGACTCCACGCTTTGCACAGTGCACGCAAAGAGAGTTACCCTCATGCCTCAGGACATGCATCTTGTCATGAGGCTGAGGAGTACATACGATCAGGTCTTTAAGAGTGGCTTCATCTCTAGGCCACCACCTACAAAGAGAGGTCCTGTTCCTCAACGAAGAAGGAGAAAGCAGTGAGTGCTTTGGTTGGACCATCACACCATTCTACAGTGCCTTCTTCTCCTCCCACCACCCCTAACTATTCAAGTAGTTCCTCTTCCATTCCCTCCATTCCATCCCACAATAACGAGGAAATGAACTCGACTGTAGATAGAATAATATCGGATCTATATTTAAGTTTAATAGGTGATTTTTATAAGGATCTTTGTGTAAGATTTCTTGTTGATCCCAAAGATTCATTTTTGGATTCTGAGAGGTATATAATTTTTTATGAGTATGTTGCCAAAGAAATTGACAAGCTAGGAGGTCAATTTTCTTTTTGTCTAAGTTCAATTTATTATATAATCACATAAATAAAGACTTTTTTGTGATTCCCTGAAGGAGAAGACCTCAGATATATCAGATCCAATTTTGGAGGCTGGTTTGATGTATTTTGTAAATAGATGTCAATGCGATGATACTAAGGACATTGGAGTTGTGCTGTCCTTTTTCGCACACAACCTTCATAGTCCAACTAAGGCGACGAAGTATCTTCTCCATACAACCTCGGAGACCAAAGTCTTTATTATTCCATACTGCCAAAAGTAAGTGATTACATAGAATATATTCTAGTAATATTTTTAATAGGTATTGTAATTCCTTTAGTTTAACTAATTATCTCTTGTTTGCAGTAAGCATTGGAGTCTGCATATAATCTCCCTTAGGGAAGATTCAGATGGGATCATTAATCCCATATGTTTAAAGATGGACTCCTTAAAGTCTACCCATGCCGAAATGGACATGATGTACAGCAGAATGTTGCCATTTTTGCCAAGGCCGGACAAGGCCACACGTTATCTTGAAATTTAGGTAGAGGTATATACTCTAGTTTTCCCATTCCTCCATTTGTGTCTGGAATATACATAGCATCATAAAAAAATATTCCAGAATCTGCAAGTTCTTTTGTTGTTCGTCCTCTGTATTGCAATTTGCCAATTTCTGAATGGATGACATCTATAATACCAGAAAGAGATGCCACAAGTTCCCATTCATGTATATTTGAAGGATATAGATCTGCAATACAAAATCATAATAAGCTCCAATTCATAAATACGATTACGTTTTAAAAATGACAAGCAATCCAAAAAATTAAGATACTTACAATTACACTTTCAAAAATCATGTGGATTTACAGCCTCCACATTAAGTTCTGAATGCATATAAACATGTTGAATAAGCACCTCTAAAATGGTTTGTTCTCCTGGAGAAACTTTGAAATCAATAATCCGCCCTTTCCAATAAGATCTATATGTATACTTGGCCTTTTTCTTTTGGCAAAAAGCCCCTCTTGCCGATGGATGCATCAGTACCCAAGAAGCCTTATGATATTCACGAGCAATCCATGTGCCATCGTCTTCCCTCTCATTATAAAAAATTGCAGAGCATATCAAGGATGTCGGTCTCCTTCTCATCGCCATAGCTTGAAGAGTTCACGTTTGAACTAGTCAATATGAGAGTCCGGAGTATAATAGGTGCCAAACCTATTTGTGAGTCCCAAGATAATTTTAACTTGAGGTTAACCCAAGCAGTTTAGTCAACCAGTCGTCGCGCACGCCAGCCAATAGTATGCTTCCAATCTACCGGACAGGAAATTCAAATTTGCCCAAATATGAATTGTGTTTTCCGGGTCAGGCGAGTTATGTTACATAGAAGCCACTATGTCAAGAACCGATTGGGCCACATGGACATAAACAGAGAGGAAAAAAAAACTCGTAACAAACGGCCCTTCTAAGTTTGAGAACTCCTATAATGCAACCCATCCAACCGACCTGTCAGATTCTTTTGCAGGTAGATCTTGAAGATGGACTAGTAAAACTTGCTTGGTTTTTGGAGTCATGTGGTGCTGCTTTAGTATCATGGATGAACTCACTTACTCATGGATTTGCAAGGCCTGATGGTTTCTTGTGGCAAGATGGAGATGGAGGCTCATTCGTGGAGTATCATTTTTCTAGTCTTGCTTGTATTTTCCACATTTGTCTTGTGTTTTTGTGATTGAAATGCATTTCTAAGCTTGAGTAATTTACTCTCTGTAAACAGGCTATATAGGTAATGTCCTCCACACGTGTGTGGTTTTTAATCATTTGATCCATTGCTCTTGCTTAAATCATAGTGTAAAGCATTTAGATCAAGATCTAACACGTAGAACTTGATAGATCTTTGGATTAAGCAATCAATAACTCTTAATGATTGATAAGTACAATCATAATTGTCCTTTTTCTCTAAAAATTGACATGGTATCAGAGCCAAGTCTAAGGTTGATCTAAATGATTAATAGTTCTTGTGAAATCATTGACAATGTGTTGTTTTTGAGTTTTACTTGAGAGGGCAAGTTCAAAGAGAGAGGTATCATCATTATTTTTGGTCAAGATCGATTTATGGGCTGCTAAAGTACTGTCCACACGTGTGAAACGGTACAAAAACTTTCAAATTAACTTCCTTTAGTGTTTTTGACTCAAAAATGTGCATATTAGTCCAAAATTCAAGGTTTTTGGTGCATTGTCTAGATCTTGGTTCAATCTAAGCGCGATCAAACAACAATGAAAGTGCATTCAATCACAACAAGCATTCATCTATATTGTACATAGATAAAAAAACATACTGCTACTATACTACACTGAAGCACAATACAAATAGCAATTACAACAAAAAACTGACGGCGTAATTGGGAGGCTCAAATAATGCGTCTCATGGATGGAGCAACCAACAATCTGTGCTTGGATGATCTATTTATAGATTTCATCTGTGTATTGATTACAATAAATGATTGTCACCTAATTAGGTAAGCCGTTGTACTTGAAAGTATATGGCTTCTGTGACAACTGTACATAGTGTGCACAGTCAACCCATAGGGATTGTTGACGTGAATGAGGGCATTGCAAATTCTCTCACTTTGCTTTATAAGGGAAGTGGCTTTCTCTCACTTCACAAATTTGGGAAGTGGCTGGCAACGTTCCTCGTTCAAAAAGATGACCTTTGGCATTTTTCTCTCTCTTTGGGATTTTGCAAAAAAGGCGAAGGTGCCCGAAAATAGTTCAACTCTTGAAAGTAGATGTCCTTCGAGAATTTTCTCTCTCTTCGCATTTTTGTGAAAAAGTAGAAGGTGCCCTAAAATGGTTGAATTTTGAATGGTGGCAAAATAGTTTAAACTTTGAACTATTGCAAAATAGTTTAAACTGTTGAACTATGCTAGTTTTGCATTTCGAAAAAATGCGAAAAAAGGCGACACTGTTAAAAACATAGTTCATTTCTACAGACTGTTGCGACACTTAGAGTATTTTTGCAAACTATCGCGAAAGTAATGTATTTCTGCAGACTTGTTCTGAATACTAATTTTGTGAAAGTCCTTGAAGGTGGCCAAGTCTTCAATGACTTCAAGTTATTGAGCTTAACATTCGAACTTGAAATTATGATAGGATTGGTTACCCTTTGCAAGAGATCAGCCGGAAGCCCATTGTAGACGTTCTTCAAATAAATTGGCTATCTAAGTTTGTGATTCATGCAGGTATCAGATGAACAGACATAGAACCAAAGTTGGTTTCACGTGACCCTAGATCAATGATCAATAAACATGCAGAAAGAATCATGAAATAGCAATTAGTCATTCACCAAGGAAACAACTGTGGGCTTAATTTCCACAATTCGTTGAGTGCACGAATTGGGCTGAGAATTAGACAGGCAATAAGTTGAAGCAGATTTGCACAGATCGAGGAGATGAGTACATTTGCAATGAATTCAAAGCTTACTATACTGATCAAAGTATTATGCACACGAAGACTGCATCTTACACACCTAAGCACAATGGAATAGTTGAACGAAGAAATCGTACACTTATGGAAGCTGCAAGGTGTATAATGGCTCATGCAAAAGCACCAAGACAATTGTGGGCAGAAGAAGTGGCTACATTGAATTATCTTCAGAATCGTATTCCGAAATCTTGAACACCGGATAAAACTCCTCATGAGATATGGTGGAAGTCGAAGCCAAATCTTGCACATGTTCAGACATTTGGACGTGCAGTGTATATGCACATACCAGATAAGCTGAGAAAGAAACTCAATGAAAAGATAGAACAAGGTTTTCTGGTAGGATTCGAGTTACATTCGTCATATTATCGTGTCTATGTACCAGAAACTGGCAAGATAAAAGTTGTTCGAGATGTCAAATTTGATGAGTCAAAATTCATAGCACACAGTGATCTAGTCGGCTATGAAATTCTCAAAAACTATTATGAGCTCTACCAATGACAACAAAGCTGCATTTTTTCTAAAACAATACTCTGGGATAACAGAGAAAAAAAACAAATTATTGCATTCTGAATGTTTGATCTTGAGTATGGAGAGCATAATGTAGTAACTAATGTTTGCTGAATATATACACATGGCTAACTAATTAGAAGAATGCTTAGTCTATACTTTACAAATAGGGTTAAGACACTACGTGCTATTGGCAGTCGCCTTCAGACAATATCTGAACTGGTTGGAGATTCTTTCTGGGTGTGAGGCAATGTACTGATGAGCCGCCAAATGTTCGAGTTGACTCTTTAAATTGGCATTCGACTAAGTCAACGAAGTTGGATGAGTCAATGTGTGACAAACTACTAGTTAGGTCCGACGAATAGTCGATGTCCATATAGTTGATGTGTCCAACGAATAGTCCATGTGTGGGACGAGTTGACAAAACATTGTTACTGATTCTTTTGTATTTCTGCAGACTATTAAAAAAACAAGTGTATTCTATAGAGTGTGCAACTATAAAAATATTTACAACAAATGAATGGATCTAGATTAGTAATGAGATAAGGGATGGAGATGATAGAAATCCAACAGTCTGCTCCTTTGTATGTGATTTCTATATCTTGTGACCCTTTCAGATATCTCAGAACCCCTTTGCAGCCTAGCCCAGATTCACCAGAAACTGACTTAGTTTTTCCATGACCATGGCTATGTCTGGGAGTTGACATAGCATTGCATACATCAAGCACCCTACGCGACTTCCATATGGATATCATTTCATTTCCATTTCCTCTTCGCATCTCTTCAATCATAGCCTCTTTCAAGCTCAGAGTCTTCCATTCCAGGCTTTTGGCAGCTTCATCAAATGTATTTGGCTCTGTTATCTCATCTTCAATAATCGGAAATACCACATTTCTAAATTATATTGGGCTCCTCTTGATTCTTGTAGATTATCTAGGTTCAACTCCCTTTGTCTCCCGCTTTCACATGCTCTCTCTCTTATTCGTGCATCGATTTCCCTTCCAACTATGTCCTAATGCCAGTAGGCATATCAGTTAGGACAAGTACTTGTAAATTCTGATCATTCTCAAGCTTGCCCTTTTCCTCAGGATGCCATATATCCTCTTCATGGATCATGATGCCCCTTCTGATTGAGCTTTAGGTATAAGAGCAAATGCAGTGCATCCAAACACTCTCATGTAGCTTAGTGATGGCTTTCACCCATGCCATTCTTCATATGGTGTCTTCTCTTTTAATGCCTTCATTGGTGACCTGTTAATGGCATGCGCTGCCATGTTTGCCGCCTCATCCCACAGTAACTTTGGTATTTTCCCATCATGCAGCATACATCTGACCTTCTCCATTATTGTCATATTCTTTCTCTCTACAACCCCGTTCTGCTATCGTGTGTAAGGCACTATAAATTCTCATTTTATTCCATGAAAGCTACAAAAGTCATCAAAGGCATTGCTCCTATATTTCCATCCATTATCAGTCCTTAGTTGTTTGATCTTGGACTCTATTCGATCTTCTACCAATTGTTTGAATGCTTGAAAGGCTCCAAAGGTCTGACTTTTGGCTTTTAGGGATTCTATGAACACCATGCACGAACAATCATCTATGAATGTGACGTAATATTTGGCTCCCCCTATTGATGTCACCTCCATGGGCTTGCAATGAACCAAACTCAATAGCTGGGACACATGCTTCCCTTCATAATTGGAAAAATACTCTCTGATTTGTTTTCTATAGGAAAAATTCTGCAAATTCTTCCTCAGAGAACGCGATTAGAAGTTGAACAAATCACACCAATATCAGTGTTTTAATCATGCCTGCATGTGATCTATGTACTAATAGGACAGTTCTATTATGATTGAATTATGCGTGCAAAAATATGGGTGCAAAAACTGAAAATATATGCGCGAATGTGATAGACTATGCACGAATGTGATAAACAATTAGATAATCAAATAAATGACTGAAACTTTGATCAGAAAATGAATTTTTATAATTCTGAGTCTGAATCGATATACATTTCTTGCTGCCTTGTGGTATCTCTCTTACAAAGTGTACGTAAGTGTGCAAGTGCATAAGTAAATAAGTCAGTTTGAACCTAAGTTTGAGCTTGTGATCAAGTCCAAATCAACCTAATTCTGATAGACGTAGTTTCATGCACCAAGGATAAGAGATCAGATTTCTACATCTTATCATGACAACGCCAATGTAGGTGGTGGTTGGGATAAGACACTTTGGCGTTGTGCCAATAGAACGAGATTTGGTGCTAAGTATGCAACTTGGTTTCGTAGGTTGTATCGACAATTTGTGGTGTTGTGGTTGCTCATGTTGTAGATTTGGTAGTATTGTGTAGGCGGCTCTAATCTTTGTCTCAGCTACGGGCACTCATTCCCTATGTGGTTGCCAATGCTTTCTTAGATCCCTTACTCCAAATCCTAAATCCTAAGCCCTGGTCTCCTTACCCCTCATGACCAAAAACTCTTTTCCCTAGACACCTTACCTTAAACTCCAAATCTAAATCACTATGCCTTTCCCTAGATGCCTTATCTCAAATGTCGTAAACCGGATACCTAAGCCCCTTTTTCTAGATCTCTTATCCCAAAGCCCCTTACCCCCCTTAATTCCCTAGATCTGTTATCCTAAGTCCCTTACCTCAAATCCATTTACTTAGATCTCTTGCTCTAAATTCTAAGCCCTAGACTCCTTACTTCTCATTATAAACCCTTCTCTCTAGACGCCTTACCCTAAACTCCAAATCTAAATCACTAAGCCCCTTTTTCTAAATGCCTTACCATAAATGCCATAAACTGGACACCTAAGCCCCTTTTCCTAGATCTCTTATCCCAAAGCGGCCTCTTATCAGAAGCCCATTAATCCTTTTAATCTTTTATCTTAAAGTCCCTTACCCCAAATCCATCTACCAAGATCCCTACTCCAAATCCTAAACTCTAAGGTGCCCTAGACTCTTTATCCCTCACCATAAACCCTTCTCCCTAGATGCCTTACCTTAAATACTAAATCTAAATCACTAAGTCCCTTACTCTAAACACTAAAACACTAAGCCCTTTTCCCTATATGCCTTTATTTAAATCTTGTAAACTGGATCCCTAATCCCCTTTTCCTGGATTTCTTATCCCAAAGTTCCCCCCTTGCCCCAAATCCATTTACCTAGATTCTCAAGTGCTAGATTTGTAAATCCCCTTCCCGAGATTTACTTATCCTAAATCCTATATCCTAAACCCTAAGTCCTAAATCCTAGACCTAATCTCTAAACCTTTAACCCTAAACCCTTAAATCCTAAGTCTAAACCCTTAAATCCTAAATCTAAACCCTAAAATCCTAATCTAAACCCTAAACACTAAACCATAATCCTAGAATAGACCCTAGACCCTATATCCTATAACCTATAACCTATACCCTATACCCTGTACCCTAAAACCTAAACCATGAACTGCTTACTTGCCCCTTATCCTAAACCCATTTCTCTAGATCCCTTTTTCTAAATTGCAACCCTGAGTTATAAAGTCTAGGCCCTAAGCCCTAGCCTTGAAGCCCTAAGTCCTAAAGTCTGCTTTGTAAGTCCTAAATCCTAGACCTAAATCCTAAACTCTACAACCTAGACCCTAAACCCTGAACCCTGTTGTGATATACTTATCACAAAGGCATGGAAATATAGCATAAATGATTGTCAAACCCCAAAGGGACTGCGTATTGATGTGATTATAAACGATTTTGGTATTGTTATTGTTCTTGGTACTTAATCTGGCTGTCGACTAGACATTCAATGAAATTGGCGACCAATATCACCAGTTAAGATGTGTCTTTTACATACAATAACCAAAGGATAGGTGATCTAGACAATTCTCATATCAAACGTATTTCATTACAGATACAGAAGATCCGACTTATTGGCCAAGTCGATATGTCGATCTGTGCTCCTAATAAAGTTTGTTAGACAAGAACAACACTATTGCATCAGTAACACCAATAGAGAGAAACTCATAGACATCTCATAACATTGTAAACAAGATCCGACAGTCAGTCCTCATCAACCGCTCATTCAACCAAACAATCGATCTCAAATTAATGCTCGAGTATCCGGTAGCGAACTTCAATCACTACCGACTTACAACAACACAATGGATTTTTTAAAATGTGTAAGTACAATTATTCTGCAATGATAATGAAATAGTGATTCCAAACGTCATAATCACAATTGTGTTCCGAACAATTGGTTAGCTTAATTACTAAAGCAATCAAATAGTTGATGAGTTTAAATACAATTCCAACATTGAATTTATGGTTGAACACTTACGATAGTATCAAAGCTAAGAGTATTGTCTGACCAGCGTATTCAAAGACATGCACATCTGACAATGCGAGACTCTCAACTGTAAAAACAACACCACTCAGCATTCAAAAAGCAAGTGAGAGCGAAGAGCAAGATAGCTAGACTCAAGACTTCTCTCTGTTCTCCAGAAAACTCAGTGATTACAATGGAATGTTTGAGAAGTATTGATAGAGGTCTAAGTGCGAATGTACGCATCTCTTAATCAATCGCTATGTTGGTTCTTATTTATAATTCTAACCAATAGACAAATTACATGTATATAATGCTTGATGTGTCCTCCTATTCACACGACTTTGCTTCAATAAGAACCAAGCACGTGGAAGGTTGCATCTTTCTCATAAGGTGCGAACAATCTAAATCATCAAAAATATCCTCTTTTAAGGATGGCCTTAACGTTAAGGTATGCATTGTTTCAGAACTACCCTTCATCGAAAAAGTTTTTTATTTAAATTCATTTAGTTTGTTGGTGTTCTATGCACATTTGTCGGCGTTCTATGCACATTTGCAATCGAAAAACAATTAACAAATACATTCAAAGAAATACACCAACTTAATCGGACATTTTTGGACCCAGTATTTAGTTTTATAGAATTCTTTACATTAGTAAAGAGCTTGCATCGAAATGATTCCGAAATAATGTTGTCAGGAGTAATCCATTCTTCACTATCCAAGCTTGGAAGTGGAAGGGCCTCAAGATTTCCAGATCTTCCATGCGTATTTGGAATGTAAACTGATTCATAAAAATAGATACCACTATCGACAAGTTATTTTGAAGATCGGCCTTTGTACACTGCAATTTTCCTATATATGAATCTATGACATCCAATATACCAGCAAGTGATTGTGTGGACTCCCATTCCTTTATATTTGATGGATATGAATCTGCATGATAGAATAGATATGAGTTTCCAAATAGATATCCAAAAAGTTAAAAGTAAATTTGCATAAAAGAATAGAGTTAAATTTAGCTGTATAAAAATAAGACCGCAATAATTCAGATACTTACAATTGCATTTTTTATGATAATTTGGATTGACAGATTGAATACTCAACTCGGAATGCATATAAACATTTTGAACTAACACCTCTAGAATGGATTGTCCACCTGGCGATGCTCTAAAGTCAAGAATCCTAGCTTTCCAATAGGACCTGAAAGATAACTTGGATAGTTTTCTCTTTCTAAACGCTCCTTTTGATGATGGATGCATTCATACCCATGTGTTTTTAACGTATTTTTTTGTTATCCAATTGGCTGCTTCGTCTTTCTCATTTTGAAATGTGACTGAATCTATTTTGAATCCGGGTCTCCTTGATGCCATTGTTTTGACCTCTCTCTCTCTCTCTCTCTCTCTCTCTCTCTCTCTCTCTCTCTCTCTCTCTCTCTCTCACGCATGCACGCGCACACACACACACACACACATAGAATTCAAATTTTGTCGCTAATAATAACTATGCAAGAGTATTGTAATCACAATATCCAACCAACGTGGTTACTCTTATAAGCTAGTTTGTAATTGTGGTCTAGTTTGTAACCATTCTGGGTTAGTAATTTAACTTGGAGAAGTTGATTTGAGGCATCATTGTACTCTATGGTCCACCAATCATATGCGTAGAGTTGTTTGGCGGCAATTTAAAAAAATTCAAAAATTACAAGCCAATTTGCTAGTCCCGATGAGCTACGTTATGTAGATTTCATTTTGGGTCTTTTGATTGGTCCAAGTGGAAGCATAAATTAGAGAAAAAAATAAAAGTATCTTTTGAGAAGGCCCTTTTGTACTCGGGAACTCCTGTAATGCGAAGCAAAAAAGGAAAACTCAATGGAACCAAAAGCATGAGAGAGAGAGATAGGTCAGAAACATGAATGTTCCCACGACATAATCTCCTCCTCTTGATTGAACATGGACAATGAGTATATGAGGTGCCTTTTTGTGCCATTGTGGTAGGCCCTCACCTCCTAATCCTATTGGTTGCCTATGTGGCACACCTTTTATTTCTATTGACTACCCTAGGTAGTATCCATGTGAACTTCATGTGATAGCCATGTGACACTGCCACCTAAACATATGCTTATGAACTTGACTTTGGCCTTTTTTACTTTATTTCTACCTCAATGACCAAGTCCTTTATTCCAACTTATTCTAACTTAAATATTGACAAACATGCGGTCATTGGGGTGGTGGGCTTACATAAGCAGAAGGCCATTGACTACCCTCACACTTATTTCTGTTTTATTTTCACCACTAATGCGTGATCATCAAAAATTGAATAAAAAATTGTTGGCATAAGCTTCCAACGCAATAGCTCCAACACTAGTAAATGTTGATTCATCTAGTAAATATAAGAGGCCACTTGGTTCATGATAATCATTGTAAGTAGATTATTAATTGCTTCCACCTAAGGAAGCACAAAGCTCTCAAGCTATCATAGCACAAATAAATCCTTTCTCTCTCAAGTTTTGATCCATCATCTCTCACATATCTCTCAAGCTATAACAGCACAAAGATATCTTTTGTCTCTCAATTTTTGATCCATCATCTCTCACATATCTCTCAAGCTATCATAGCACAAATAATTTCTTTGTCTCTCAATTTTTGATCCATTATCTCTCACATATCCTACCACACTTATGAATACATACTTAAATAATACGTTACCATATGTTGCTGGCTTGCCCCATGTCCTAAGTGCAGTATAAGTTTTGCAACAAATCTGTCATCTTTTGCTGAAAGGTCACTGGGCATCGCTGCCAGTCTAGTTTTGTGAATGTCGTCACTTCTGAAATACCACGGGCTGTCTGCTTCGTAAAAGCATCCTCACCGCTGCTGCATGAGACCTGGACCTTGGCAAGGAGATACTCGTGTCTGAAAGTCGATTTCTCCGCAAACCATTCAAGGTAAAAGATCACGGCTTCAATCTCATATTTCCAAAAGTGCAACAGTATGTTCTCAGGAATGAGTGATGACTCGTTGCATCCCAAAGCAGCTCTTTTCTTCTTGACTAGACGCCCAAGAGAGGTTGATGAGGCAACATGACAAGGCGGGGGACCACAACCCTCGGGGGATTTGCCATGGTTAACGCGTTGAGGGAGGAATTCTTGGTGTTGATAGTATATACTGCCGGAAAAACTAAGATATCGATGGTTCCAAAACTTGCTGCACCAAAAGTCCAACCTGGAGCCAGTACATACCAAATTTCAGAACAGCGGAGAACAAGATGACTGAATGAACAATTAAAATTGCACTATCAACTCCCTGGTGGAAGATTTTTAAACTGGATCAAATCGTGCTGCCTTTGAATACCGTGTACAAGACTGATTGAAGGTGGAAGATTTTAATGACACAAGCACCACTCGACAAACTGAATTTTTGTAAGGAATACAATGCTTCTTGGTTTTTTCTTTTAATGCTTCTTGGTTTTAAGTAAGGAATACAATGGAGGATCCGTCTCTTAAAGGACCTGTCAAGTGACACTTCAACAGTAGTTAGGATAGGAACTGTCTCATAATGTGAAACTAGTTAAGTTAGCGATAGTTAGAATATAGTTCTCTTTTGAATGTGAAACCGTTTTGGTTAATGTTGGCTTGAATGACCACGTCTAACGGGTATAACGGGTAGGACTAGATGGTAGGATGTAAGCATTGCTGGAAGCTGGAAGTTCTTGGCATACAATCTGTTGTCTGCTTTAAGGATCAGAACTCTGTACTTTACGTTTTGTAACATTCAAGGAGATTAGCGTGTGTTTTTGTTTGCTCATTTTTCTTGCGTTCGCGAACCTGCGCTGTTTCTTTCTTTGCTCCGTTGCTCTGTTAAACTTTGTGTCTGCAGGATGTCAAAGGTTATGGGCCCACACTGTGCTCTGCGATCGTGAACTGGGCACGAGGGAATAGTTTAACACGCAGCTGAACTGCACAACTCTTCAAGCGGGAAGATTTGAGGTTCTTTTGATCAGAGGAAAGCTCAATATCATCACATACAAACGCATCGCTCGTTTTTCCTGAGGTTATCAAAACGAGATGGCAGGGAAACTGCAGGCGCTTTGCGATACAAGGCTGATCGAAAAGTTAGAGCCCTTGAGGTATCGTTCTTGGAGCTGGAAAATGAAGCTCGTGTTGCAGGAACGAGGACTTTGGGGTGTGGTTGAAGGAACTGACCGCATAGAGGTGGACGCAGAAGGTGTGCCACTTGACCAAGCTGCAGCCATCGCTGTCAAGGCATTGACAAGGGAACGGAGGGCATTCTTGGCCATCTGTTTGTCACTTGGAGAGGTGGCAGTGATGCAAATACAGGAGGCTGCAACAGCCAAAGCAGCGTGGGACTTACTGAAGTCCACACATGAAGTGAAAGGCATAACGAGTATCCTCATGCTGCAGAGGCAGCTATCTTCCATGAGGATGATGCAGAGCACATTGAAAAGATGAAGTTGCATGGAAGATCGAATGTGCAGGGGCCGTAGTTGACAAGCAACAGCTAATCTACACAATACTCACTAGTCTAACTGGAAGCTATGATCCTCTCATCATGACTCTAGAGGGACTGGAGGATCAACTAGACATGAATTTTGTCAAGAGGAGACTCTTACAGGAGGAAGCACGGACGAAGACAGCTCCAGGAGGTGGCATTAATCAGTAGCTTCAAGAAACTGGGCTTCAAGCATCAAAAGAGAGGAGAGCATGAAGAACCAGGTCAAGGCAGCAATGATTGGCACGACAACAAGAAGAAAGTCTGGCGTGATGGACAGAAGGGAAAGACAGAACGCAGGTGCTTCTTCTGTGATGAAGCTGGGCATTTCATCAAGAATTGCCACATGAGAGTCTTCGGATGTCGAGCATTCGCACATATCCGAGAGGAAAGGCGGAAAATGTTAGATCCGAGGGGAACTCAATGCATGTTCATAGGATATGCAAAGAATTCAAAGGCTTACAAACTATACAATCCTAGTACCATGAAGGTCTTTATCTCTAGGAATGTAATATTAGATGAAGAGCACACAATCAAAGCTGCTGGAAACTCCTACAATGATAATTGGTGGAGGGGCAGAAAAACCAGCATTGGATGTGCTTGTGCCAGACGAAATACAAGATGACATGAAATAGCTGACATGAACTCACAAGAAAGGGAGCTAGACTTGCGTAGGTCGGAAAGGGTCAGGAAAGCACCAAAGATATGTTCTTTGTAGTTGAACAAAGAGAGGATGAACCTGGAAATTGTGAGAGATTTCAACTAGTTTAGTCTAGTTTAGTCATATTTTGGTTAGTTGTCAATTCAGGCCAAAACTCATTTTAGACATAGAGATAAACTTTTTGAATTTATATTAGTTTAAAATACATTCAATAAACTTTTTGAAAGTGTGGGAAAGTTGGTAGTCGAGTTTGAGAGAGATTCAAATTTGAACTTTGGATACATTGAATCTAGACCCAAAAATAGTAGGGTGTACATTTTGGAGGGAAAGCCAAGTGGGCAAATAGGGTTTGGACTTGCTATAAAAGGATGTAACTCGTGGAGAGACACATCTTCTCTCTTCTCTCTCTCATTTCATCATTATACATGGTTCTCTTTGGGTTCAACTACTCATTGGTGCAATCTCTTGATGATATCTTGCCAATAAGCAAATTTATCTGCTGTGTACGATATCCGTTGTGAGAGGAACCTCAATCTTCATCTATATAAGGTAGAAAGATGATCAAGGAGGGGATTTCCTTTGGAGACCCACAGCCATATCGAATTCAAGCTTAGAAATTCAGGTGACAGAGTCACGGATCTATGGAAGAAATAATGTGCCACATAGGCTAAATTAAGAAGCATCATAGTTCCGGAACAGAACGATGGTTCCCGAATGATTTTCATCTTCCAAAATTTTTTTGCTGAACGATTGAGAAACCCTTTTTTAAGAATCATTTGACAGCTGCAGATGTCGGTCATAAGTCAGATGTCAGATGTACATCAAAGATGTGAAAGCATTGGAGGCCAATTGTTGAGGTGTTTCCTGGAATGATATTGATTTGCTGCTAAGCTTTGTATTGGTGAATACAAGAGCGAAGAAGATGGCAGAGTTCAGCCCAGGTGGCTCCTGCTTATTATGTTCTGATATGTTGCTGCTAATTTTATTTGCTATGTGGAAAAGATACTCTGTGGTTATCTTTCATTCTGATGTATAAGATGAAGATTGGTCATGATCATTGTGTGTGGACTTCTTCAAATCATTGAAGAATCTGTGTGAAACTCTAGTAGGAGCACCAACGTACTCCAGTGGAAATTATGTCTGTGTGTCAATGGGCTCAAGTGGGGGCTGCCTGTGTGCAAAGAGCTCTTGAAACATGACTCTGTGCAAACCTAAAAGCTTATGCAATGACTATAGTAGTTAGAGATGCGGCACCCACTCTGCTAGGTCCACTGGAGCTCGATGACTATAGTAGTTTGCAAATCCAATCTCACGATACACGGGAGATTGATTCCAACAAATCCTCTAATTACAAAAAAGGATGAGTACGCCAAGAGGAAAGTTGGGGAGGGATGTATGCTAAACAAATGTATATTCAATCAGAAAACAACATAAAAGAATGAAACCAATAATTCTAGTAATTCTAGCTCCTCCTTGACGTGCGTGTTTATCTCCAATTTCATTACAATATCTCTCGAAATCACAATCGCAGGGTGATGATGCATCTATTTTGAACATGTCCAGACAATCCATGGTTCTAGATCTCAACTATCCTTCTGGTAAGGTTGATCTCCCTATTTGTCATAGCTGCATTTTTGGAAAGCAGGCTAGGATTCCTTTTAGATCAAACCATATGCATGCGAAAAAAGGTCTGCTGGATGTTGTTCACATAGATATATGTGGACCGATGCAAACTCCTTCATTATTAGATGCAAAGTATTTTATTGCCTTTATTGACGAGTTTTTCAGAAGAACAGTTGTTTATTTTATTAAACAGAAGTCAGAGGCTTTCATCAAATTCAGACAATTCAAAAAGCATGCTGAGAATCAAACTGGCAAACGAATCAAAGCACTGAGGTCAGATAAAGGGGAAGAATACATCTCCAACGAATTCAAGGAGTACTGCATCAACAACGACATTGAGCAACAATACACTACCTCCTATTCACCTTAGTCAAATGGTCTTGCTGAGAGAAAGAACAGAACCTTAGTTGAATCGGCAAAGTGCATGTTATCACATGCGACACTTCCGAAGTCCTTCTAGGCTGAAGCTATTTCAACAGCAACCTATATTCAGAACAGATGTCCTACTAAAGGCCTCTCAGACAAAACACCATTCGAAGTTTGGACAGGTACCAAAACTTCTTTATCAAACTTACAAGTTTTTGGATATACTGCTTTTGCGTAGATACCTCGTGATCTCAAGAAGAAGCTCTATTCCAGAGTATCAAATGTTTTTTCATCAGCTACACTACTTCAGATTAAGCCTACAAGTTGTTTGATCCCATCGAGTCAAAGATATTCACTAGCCGGGATGTCATCTTCATAGAATATCAATTTCAAGACCTCAAAGAAAAGGGCAATTCCCATGTAGCTGACCTGTCAGATTCTTCTAATGCTTTGAAATTTCCAGTTCCACAGGCGACTATTCCCATTGAAGGTCCAAGCTCTTCGTCTTCCGACACAACGGCGGGTCAGAAGATGATGATGTTGCAGTTCAGCAACTACAATATGATAGAAACGACCAACTTCCTCTATTACCCAGAAAATCTTCAAGCCTACCAGCAGACCACCCAACCAGTATATCGATGAGTCTGTAGCCTACCTTGTCTAGGAACCGACGTCTGTCAAAGAGGCACTCAGTCACAGCCTGATTTTGATCTCTGGAAAGAAGCTATAGATAAAGAGTATTCATCTCTTATCAAGAACCAAACATGGACGATTGTCAAATTACCTGCTAGCAGAAACGTAGTTGATTGCAAATGGATTTTCAAAGTTAAATACAACGCAGATGGAAGCATCAACAGAAGAAAGGCATGACTTATTTCCAGAGGATTTTCTTAGGTATACAATGTCGATTACACTAAAACTTTCACTCCAATAGTCAAGCATTCTTCTATTTGAGCTTTGCTATCATTTGTCGCTGCAGCAGATTTGGAAATACATCAAATGGATGTACAGACATCATATCTCAATGGAGTTATTGAAGTAGACATTTACATGGTGCAACCCGAAGGTTATATTATCGAGGGTAAACACAATCATGTGTGCAAACTCCATAAGGCACTTTGTGGCTTGAAGTCGCCAAAGGCTTTTCCCAGATTTTAGATCTGGATTATTCAGAAACCTTCAGTCCAGTCGCCAAACATGTGTCGATCCGCCTACTCCTCTCATTTGTAGCCACAGCAAATCTCGAAGTCCACCAGATGGATGTCCAGACTGCTTTCCTCAATGGAACCATTGAAGAGGAAATCTATATGACACAGTCACAGGGATACAAACTCAACGACAAACAACAACACCTTGTATGCAGAATTTTCAAGGCGCTCTACGGGCTAAAACAGTCACCCAGAGCCTGGTTTCAGAAGATCAACGCATTTCTGATAGAAAATAGTTTTATTCCAAACTCAGCAAACTCGAATGTTTACTTCAAGTTTGTACCATAATACTTCATCATCATCACTCTCTATGTTGATGATACACTCTTATTCAGTAATAATCTGAATCTAATGAAGGATACAAAATGCATGCTGGCCCAGGAATACAAGATGACTGCCAGCCCACTATTGTCTTGGAATCCAAATTCAACGAGATCGACCCAGCAGAGTGATATTTATCAATCAAAAACAATATCTCAACAACGTGTTAGAAAAGTATGGAATGGCCAACTGCAAACCCAGTTTCTTTCCAATCGACCCTAGACTAAAGCTATCAAAGGAACAATCTCCTCAAATTGAGGCAAAAAAGAAGGAGATGAAGCGCTACCCATTTCAATTCATCATCGGCTCACTGATGTACGCAATGATCCACACGCGACCAGACCTTGCATATTCAATCGGTACACTCAGCCAGTTCCTGGCAAATCCAGGCGTAGTTCATTGGAAAGCGCTAACAAAGGTCATGAAGTATAGCCAAGCAACGAAAACTCTCAGCATCTGCTATGGAGGCAGCCAAACTGCCAACAACCTTGAAGCCTACACATGTACAGATGCAGATTGTGCTGGAGATGTCGACACCAGAAAATCAACTTTTGGATTTGTATTTTTATAAAACCAAGGCCCAATCTCATGGAACAGCCGGAAGTAGACCTCAGTTGCATTTTCATCAACGAAATCCAAATACATAACTGCCACAAATGCAACTAAGGAGGCAATCTGACTAAGACAACTGCTTGTAGACATCAACCGTGCACAAACACTTTCTACAACAATCTATTGTGCCAATCAAAGCACAATAGCATTTTCTCTTAATCCAAGATATCACTCTCAAAGCAAAAATATCGAAATTAGGTATCATTACCTTAGAGAGAAAGTGCATAGCAAGGAAGTAGCATTGGTTTTCTGCAGAACAAACTACATGGCAGGAGATTACTTCACAAAAGCTCTATCAAAGGAGCAACATCTCAGATTTAATGATATATTAAATTTGAAGATCAAAGTTTTTCAAGATTCTCATTAAGGGGGAGTGTTAGATTTCTTATGCTCAACCTTAAAACTCGTTAAGTAGTGAGCATCTTGAAAACAAGAGGCCGACAACATGATTTTGGACCTTCACATTTTTTTGCTTTAAAGTTTTTTCTCATTTATGCCTTAAAACGATTTAAGGCACCTTTGCTTTTTACCTTCCTCGCCCTTTTTCCGTGCCTTCACGAAAAAAGAGACACACAGGCCTGAATGACTTAAAAACCATTTCTGGACCACCTTCGCCTTTTTTGACTCTTTGCAAAAAATGCGACACTAAACCCAGAATGCCTTAAAACCATTTTTAGGCACCTTCGTCTTTTTTTCCTCTTTGCGAAAAATGTGACACTAAACTCAGAATGCCCTAAAACCATTTTTTGGGCACCTTCGTCTTTTTACTACCTTAAACTATGGGAAATATGATAGGATTGGTTACTCTTTTCTGGAGATCAGTCGGAAGCCTATTGTAGATGTTCTTCAAATAATTTGGCTATCTAACTTTTGATTCCTGCAGGTATCAGATGAGCAAACGTAGAACAGAGTTGGTTTCACTTGACCCTAGATCAACGATCAAAAAACGTGCAGGAGGAATCTTGAAAATATAAATTAGTCATTCATGAAGAGGCCTACTACTCACGTGTGGGAACATGCTCCACACATGTGTGATTGACATATGTACATGAAAATGTAAAATAATCAAGCTAAATATTGCATATTTTTCACACTCCTCCAAAGATAGCTTGATGACTATGCTAGTTCGCTCCAGAAATTAAGTAGCTAAAGGTAGCTTCTCAAGTGGATCCTTTGGCATGGATTTGGTGAAAAAACCAGCCAATAACTTGATAGCTCCTCCTTGGATCTTGATGGTCCCTTTTGTGTGCTTGGGTGTGGAGGTTGATGTTTACACCTTCTTATTCACTCGACTCCTCCTTGAGCCATGCAAGTTCCTTGACACCAACAACATTAGAAGCACTTCCATTCACACTTGAAACAATATTATTGACATTAACATCAAAGCCAATCTCCATGGATTTGAGATTTGGATGCTCCAGTCTATCCTCTTGGGAAACCAGCTCTCCTTTGGCTCCCATCACATCCAAATTGTGACTAGCTATCATACAAAGATCAAGCTTGAAAAGCCTACCATCTCTAATTCCTTTGGAAATGACATTTTATTTCTTGATAATAAAGCAAGTATTGCCATCAAACTTGACATCACATCCATTATTGCTCAATTGAAGTGTTATATTTCAGGGTCTAGAGTCTAGATTACATGAACAATTTGGCCCTTCACACAAAAGTTTACCCTTAAACTAAAATGACTTTGCATGAAAGGATGGTCACACCATTTTCTAAAGACTGCGTCCATCTTCATTCGCTTTCATGAATTTTATTTTTTTCTTGATCGATATAGCAAATTGTTTATGATACTTACTAAGACCATGATCACAATGTCATATTAAGAAGACTCTTCTATGGTCATCATTAAATTGGTTATTTAAAATTGACATGTAAAAAGTGAGACTATTAATTTATTTAAATTTGTCTTTTCAGATCTCATCGAACTCGTATGTCAAAAGGGCCCTATATTGATCTAGTATGTAAACTATTTTCCCTTGATTATAGAATGTGGGTCCTAGGGACAAGCTTGACGAGACGTGGCTTGGGGATAGAATAGGCACATGCACATAGGGATGTATGCCCTCTTAGCCCCGTACCTGCCATTTTTTGATTATATGTCCATTCTTTAGCTGCCCGTCACGTCACGTCACTGGGCAACCACTTTTAAATAAAAAAAGAAGAAAAAAAGGAAGGCCACCGACAGCAAGCTGCTGGCGAGTGCTCTCAAAAACCGACAAATACAAACAGCCCAATTGTTTAAACTCATTTTTTATCGCTTCATTTTAGATTTATAGATTTTTTATATGGCTCAAAATCAAATGATTTTAGTTATAAATCTTAGGCTTTAAGATTTTATTTCAATCCTTTAGGGTTTAAGATTTTATTTCAATCTTTTAAGGTTTTATAAAGTTAGTTCATGTAGCTTTTGAGTACTTCACTGAGTGCTGTTTGCTTTTGAAAAATAATACTAGCTACAAGTTCATTGTAGTTTTTGTTATGCCTCACACCTGATCGACGTCCCACTTAGTACTCTTATCGTTCTGTGCATCGTCATTCTATTGCGCGTAGCGATACTATTTTTGTCGAATACTTCTACGGAAGTTGTTGTTGCGTGAGCCTTGAGGGAGCGTCGTAACGGTTTGCCCGAGGTGGTATAGATTATAGAGTTATTGGTTGTTTAGATTTGAAAAACAAACGGTTCTGTGATAGAGTCTGGAGTCACACTCTTGCAATTTGACATTGCAAGGGATTCATTAGAGAGATTTTAGTGCTCAACAATTTTTTTCTTCAGATAATTAAGGAGAAGAACGACACCTTGTCACAGTGTTTGTTTAGTGGATGCACACCAGTTACAAAAAACCTGCTCGTGCCTTATCATACCAAGTAAGACAATCTAAATTCTTCTTGTTGTTTATAGCTGTATCATTAGGATTACCATTAGAAATATTTCTCAAAATTGTAGCTAATGGACTCTCTATTTTATTTCGCAATGAGCACTGGACTTTAAATTTGATCTCTATCAAGAGATTTGTAGAAAATGTTATTAAACTTTTTTGTGTAAAGATGAATTCGGCCAGGAATATGCATAAGGATATTGACTTGATCCTGCCGATTATATGTAAATATATTCCAACAGAGAATCCCCAGGCAACTGAATGAGAGATCATCAGTCTAGAGGTAAATTCTGTCATTCTCATCAGTATTTTGAAAACAACATTCTAATGTATTCTATTCATTGTTTGATTTCCCTTCATCGATATCTTGTGTGTTGAATTTTTTGCAGTCACCCCAGCAAAATGATTCATTCAGCTATGGGTGGTACACTGTATAATGCAAAGTTATTTTTTGAGTAGTTCATCCTTCAACAGGATGTTGATATTTCAAAGATAATCTATTGTGTTTATTCTTGGTTTTGAAATGGTGATTAATTTTTCTATTCTGTAAATTTTCTAACTGTAACTAATATGTGAATATTATATCTTGTAGTTTAAACTTTCTGAATACACATTAGCCCAGGTGTACAGATTTAGGCAAGAAATTATCCTGAGCATACTGGTGAGGGCAAGGCTTCAACCACTCCCTGTTGATGATGCTGCTCCGGATGATGTTATTATACTGAATAAAGATTTGAAAATTATAGATAACACAGAACGTATATAGATTGAAAATGTATAAAATTGGTAGGAAAATATACATTTATATATCAAATGCAGCTCCATTTTATTGAATTTGGGAGCCCAAAATACATGTACTGATGCCCAACTTGGGCTTTCATTTATTGAATGAAAGAGTCTATACACAGATTTTACTGAACTTTATTTGAAGTTATTGTTTTTCCACAATGGTGATTGTTGTAGGTAGATCTTTGCAGCCCGTTACCAGCTCCTGTCTCTTTCACATATGTGACAAGACAAATATTAGTGAACGTGCCATTGCAAATTATATCATTTTCTTTTAGTTTGTACTATTTTAAAATGACAATAAACATAGAGTACTTATGAGTCTTTCATTGATGATGAATCTAAGATAAGTCGGTAGATTGGTTTGTAATAGCATGAGCTCTGCTCTGATAAAATCAAGCATCCAATGCTCTTCCACCTCAACCATAGTCAAAAATTCTTTGTTGTGTATGATGCTTATCTCCTTTCGGTCTGTGTGGCCATTTAGTTCGAAGTCTTGATCTAGTGATATCCATGTACCGTCAATTTTCTTGTATCTCTAATGGCTAAATGTGAGACTGAGCATTTGTTTTTTGATATGATAATGGAAGATCATTGCCGACTTTTTTTTATCCTGCATTCTATTCTATATAATTTTTTTTTACTATCCTAGCCTTGATCCATGAGATCTGACAAAGTCTCATATGATAAATCCTTGCAAACAAACAAAGTTGGCGTCCTCGAACACTTGCACTTGAGATAAAATCAACAAATATATGCAATGATGATAAACCAACTTAGATGAACAATTTTCAAACCCGTACTTATCTTCATGGCATTTCTAACATCAATGAGTAGCTTGCATTTGAATTGCTTCAAGCTTACCGAAACCTCCATCCGTTTGTGGTATATATGAAGATTACTAAAAGTTTGATGGATATAAATCTAAAAGAAAAAAAACGTTGAATAATTTAAATCGTAATCTGAAGAGCATCAATCAAAAAACACCTATGATTGTAGTAGAGTGCATACGTTTTGATATACTTACAGTTACATTTTCACTGATCATGAGGATTGATATCTTGTACTTTTATTTCTGCATGCATATAAACATGTTGTACTAAAACTTTTGATATAGAGTGACCTTCGAGAGTAGTCTTAAACTCCAAAATTTTTGCTTTCTAATAAGATTTGTATGTCATTTTTGCCCTTTTCTTCTGTCAAAAATTGCCCTTTGATGATGGATGTAACAACACCCATGAATTTATCTTATAGTTTGTTGGCTTCTAGTTATCAGTGTCATCTTTCTCATTGTAAAGAATCACAGACTCAACTATAGATCTTGGTCTCCTTGCCATTGCTATTTTCAAAGCTTGGGCATCAAAAATGTCTCTGATATGATACTCAATTCAATTTTCATATGACATTTATTCTCATGTAAATGCCACAGTAGTCACAGTTACTGTGTATACTATATTTCTAGTAACTGTGCATACTATATTTCTATAACTGTAACTAGTCTGGTAAGCAAATTTCATTATACCAACATCATCAAACTTAATGTAAAGAGTGGGATCATATTCACTTTGAACAAAATAAAGTGAAATAAGATAGCAATGTAGTCTTGAATTCCAAGATCTCGAGGCTTGCTTCAAGCCATAGATGCTTCTTTGGAGATGGCATACTTTGTTCTCCATTCCATGCTTGATGAACCCTTGTGGCTGCTCCATATAGATATCCTCTTCCAAAAAACCATTCAAGAAAGCATTAGAGACATCCATTTGACATAGAATCCATCCAAAATGTGATGCAAGTGCAATGATTAGCCTTATTGTGACCATCTTGGCCACGGGTGCAAAAGTTTCCTCATAGTCTATCCCTCTCTCTTGAGCATAACCTTTTGCAACTAATCTTGCTTTATGTTTGTTAACACTCCCATTTGCATTCAACTTAAGCTTGAAGACCCACTTGCATCCTATTACATTCCTTTGAGGTCTCTCAACAAGCAACCAAGTTTCATTCTCAATCAAGGCATCATACTCATCCAACATAGCTTTATACCATTCTTTGGAGTTCAATGCATCTTCAACATTAGATGGTTCTTCAAAACTAGATAAAGCATAAGAAGTGGATGAGATACCCTCAACTTGCTGTCCTTTGCCTTGATATGTGAGCCTTGATGGCTCCACTTTTGCCCTTGAAGATCTCCTTGGTGTGATAGGTGGGTTTGGTGCTTGCTCCTCCATGAGCTCCTCCTCAAAACCAAGATCTTGCTCCTCGGCCATCTTCTTCTTGATTGTACATCGGGCAGGAAGAGCGCACCAATGGGATACGTCCATGCTGCCCAACACAAATTTTAAAATTTGCTATAATATATTTTTATTTTTAGTTTAATTGAGCTACGTTACATAGATTTCAAATTTGTGCATTTTGATTAGGCCAGATGGAGGTCAAAACTAAAGAAAAAAATAAAAGTATCTTTACAAAGGGTAGTGAATGTGGCTCCCGACTCCTAAAACTCATTTTATACTTCCTTCTCCAACTTTATTTCATGCTCACACTTATGCTCACCTAGATTGGGCATTGCTTCATAAACGATGGTGGCAGCTGTATGGTTGTAGGATCAAACCCAAAATCATGTTGGCCACAATTTTGAGATGTTGTGGTAGAATACACCACCAAGCATGGATGGACTAAGTCAAGTAATAAGGTCACATATATGTGAGAAGCTATTGGACAATATCCCAAAGCTTCCATAACAAGGCTTCTATATTGGTGCTTGTCTGAATCGTCTAACTCTACAATAGCTTATCCTTACAAAGGCAAAGCTAAAAAGCCATGTTAATAGTGAAATTCCCTGTTTAGATATCACACCAACATTCATGATAGAATTGTCACATAAGCGGTAAGCGCTATGGTGACAAACCTAAAATTAACTACGCAATTGTGGTGCAAACATTAAAAAACAAGTACATAATTATATGAAGATCTCAAATTGAGGAGGTTGGCAGCTAAGGAGGAGTAGTTAAGCTTATAGGCTTTACAAGGATTTGCACACCATGCCTTGGTTTCAAGATGACGGTTTGGGCGGGTGCATGCACATATGTAGGCGACAAGTGAAAGCTGAACCTTTGGAGCAGCTTGCAGAGCACCACCTTTGCTTCCATGAGTGCAAACACTTGGCCAATGCAGTTGCGAGGACCCACGGAGAAGGGCATGAATGCCAAGGGATGCTTGGATGCACTCGCAATGCCTCCTGAGAAACGCTCCGGATTGAAGTTACTTGCATCTTCTCCCCACAGTTGCTTGTTGTGCGACGTCGCAAGCAGCAGGAGATAGAGCACAGTGCCTTTGGGGACGACATATTTTCCAACCTTCGAGTCTCGATTTGTACACCTTGTCAGCGTAGAGGCTACTGGATACAAGCGCAGAGCTTCATTTATCACCATACCCACCTGCATGCACACAAAAGGGAGCTGTCATATACACACAAAATTCAGATCAGAGAGAGAGAGAGAGAGAGAGAGAGAGAGAGAGAGAGAGAGAGATTTTGAGAGAGATTGATTGATTAGTGCTAATATCTGAAAAAAGTGATGCCTTACTAGTTTGAATGCCTTACCAGTTTGAGTTGATTAAGCATGTCACTGCTGGGATGTGTACTGCAACAGACCTTGATCACTTCTGCTCGCGCTCGCTCTTGCCAATCGGGATGAAGCGCCAGTAACATTGTGGTCCATGTAAGCAACGACGCAGTTGTATCATGCCCTGCGAAAAAGAAAGTCTTGCATTCATCCACAATATCTTGAATGCTCATTGTCAGACTTTTCTGGACGTTGCCTCGCAATTGACCTTTGTACGCAGTTATCATAATGCCCAGAAGGTCGCTGTGCTGCACTTCGTTCTGAGATTCCGACTGGAGACGTTTCTCAACGATTTGGCGCAAGTTATCCTCGATCGCCTTTCTAATTTTCCTCCGATGTATATTTTTTGCCGTTGGTAAGATGCTGCCAAAGATGCTAAACACATAATGCCAATCTCTCTCTCTCTCTCTCTCTCTCTCTCTCTCTCTCTCTCTCCAACTACACACGCATGTGATAAACGCTTCTACAAATATAAAGTCATTGACTCATTAGTTGAAACGGTTACTGTAGCTTTTGACAATCTTTTACCTTTGTCCTGGAAATCGAATTGATTCTCGTTCCTCTTGCGCCATCTTTAGCTGGTAGTATTGTAACCGAAACACCATTTTACCTTCTTGGTAGTTGGTACCAAACGCTGTTTGCGCAATAACATCAGCGGTCAGATTCTGGTACTCTTCTCGAACCTCGATCTCCACACCATTGGGTTGTTTCGTCTCTACAATCCTCCCCTCCCAATCATTCAGCATCTTTGTACTCAGCTTTGCCATCGTTTCTACCATAGCCTGCATAGAGAAAACTTTCTAAGACATTTTCATCGTTTCCAAATGCCATCGAAAAATTAACAGAATGATCGCCAATTGTACAAAGGTAATTTCAGAAACAGAAACTTCAGTCGAAGATAGGTTGAGTTCTGAAAGAACTGCTGATTTCACCTTGAGCTTATCAACGTGGAAGCCAGGATTAATAATTTGTCTCTGATGTGCCCATTTTTCCCCCTGGGCCAGTACCAGACCATCTCCTAACAAATCTCTGTCAAGGGCGCTTGGTGACACCTTAGGAAAATGCCCAAATTTATTGCTCAAGATCTCCTTCATCAGCTCAGGATCGGTGATTGTCAATCTCACCTCAGACCCAAACGTGTACACGAACATTTCTCCTGTAAAGAGCTTGTAAACTCAAAAAGACTGCAGAAAGTCCCAAAAATATGAGGACAATTTCCAAAACAATACAGCAATTATTGCAAGGATATAAGATGACAAGATTCTTACCATAAATCTTAGACCATCTTGTATAGTGAGGAAAGACGTATGGCGCTATCTCATTAGATGATAAGTTCATTGGCGTGGAGCTTGCTTCAGCCATCAGTCGAACTACTTCAGGTTGATTGCCCCATATTGGAATAAAAGGTGGTCCTCTCACTCCCTGTGCCTGGAGGGCCTTATAAATTTGCCACGGGCGCCACCATAGGTTTATAAGCAGCCTCGACACTCCAAAGGTGCACGCTACTCCAGCGACACCTATGAGCCATTGCAGAAGCATTCCGCTAGACCAGAGTGATCTACAGATTTGCGGGCAATGAATCTAGGCTCAGTCGGCTCCACTGCACAATCAATATAGTACAAGCTATGCCAAAGAGGAGCCAAGGATGCTGAGCGTTGGAAGGCGCAGTGCTAAATTGTACTGGATCTTGAAGCAAAGCAGCTCATCAAAATCTGGGACTGTAGAGATGATATGGGGCTCCCCGCTCACTGCAAGCAAAGCAGCTCATCAAAATCTGGGACTGTAGAGATGATATGGAGCTCTCCGCTCATGTATGTATGTACTATGTATGAGTAGCAAGACTAGTACTCTGTGTCATGCAAAGGAGAACCACTCACTGCTCATCCGCTTTTATTGATATTCTTCCAGCAAGCGAAGCCTTTCGTCGAAATGATTTGCTGGGTAAACTGAATATTTCGTTTTGGTACAAATTTATTGGCGGATGACAGATGTTATGATATTCGCCATGACTTGCAGTAGACGGCGATAAGGCTGTCGTACTCGATGCATCATCGGTTCAGTGAGTTTAGATCAGCTAATTTCCGTTGCAAATTAGCTTTACATTGTATTAACATGTCCTACTTTGTGCTGATTTTATGAGAGTAAAAGCATAATAGAGCTCTTTCCTTGAATGCATTAGAGTCATGCATGGCATTGCTAAGGAAAGGAATGGATGCAAATTGCAATGTATATATATATCAAATTATGAACTTCCAAAAATAGTATGAATATTCTCATCCACAAAGATTTTCTAGAGCACAATACAGTGATTTGTAGGTTTGGAACCAATCTCGATGGTGAGTCATGTGTTGTGTTACTCCTGAGTCCAGATTAACAAGAATCGATATCCTGCTGTTCTCTAACCTTGGTCATGAAGTTTGCTTCATCTGTTGCTGGATCGAGTGACTGTTAGTTCATTCTTCAATTTCACTCGAAAAATCAAGCTTTTTAATGGTGCTATTGGAGGCAAGTGAAAGGTTGAATTCATCCAACTATGCCACATGGAAAGCGAGGATGGAATCCATCTTGGTGTTGCAAGATCTCATTGATTTAGTAAGTGGAGTTGAGGATGAGCCTGAAGGAACATTTCAATAGCATGAAGGACAAATCCAATGGAGTGCTACAAGAAGAAAAGAGATGAATAACTACAAGAAGAAAAGAGATGAATAAAAGCACGAAGAAAGACAAGTGAACTTCAACAATCAAGAGGGATATGGCTTCAATGAGGAGGAATCACTCATGACATGCATGTTGGATTATTCTCCTTCTTACCAATCGACTAATTGATTTTAATCTTCATTCGTTGTTTATCCAGTTCTACGAATTTTCCTGTTTTTTACAATTTGTAGTTTTACAAGTGTTTTTACACAATCTGCAGAATTACACGGAGTTTTACCACAGTGTCGCATTTCATTTTCTCTCACTTCGGCTTTCTCACCTGTCAGGAAATACACGGAGTTTTACCTTAGTGTTGCTTCAATTTCTCATTTTTTGCGAAGCTCTAGGATTCCTTTTAGATCAAACCATATGCATGCGGCAAAAGGTCTGCTAGATGTTGTTCAAAAAGATATATGTGGACCAATGCAAACTCCTTCATTATTAGATGCAAAGTATTTTATTACCTTTATTGACGAGTTTTTCAGAAGAACAGTTGTTTATTTTATTAAACAAAAGTCAGAGGCTTTCATCAAATTCAGACAATTCAAAGAGCATGCCGAGAATCAAACTGGCAAACGAATCAAAGCACTGAGGTCAGATAACGGGGAAGAATACATCTCCAATGAATTCAAGGAGTATTGCCTCAACAACGACATTGAGCAACAATATATTACCTCCTATTCACCTTAGTTGAATCGACAAAGTGCATGTTATCACATGCGACACTTCCGAAGTCCTTATGGGCTGAAGCTGTTTCAATAGCAACCTATATTCAGAACAGATGTCCTACTAAAGGCCTCTCAAACAAAACACCATTCGAAGTTTGGACAAGTACCAAACCTTCTTTATCATACTTACGAGTTTTTGGATATACTGCTTTTGCATAGATACCTCGTGATCTCAGGAAGAAGCTCTACTTCCAGAGTATCAAATGTGTTTTCATCAGCTACACTACTTCAGATCAAGCCTACAAGTTGTTTGATCCCATCGAGTCAAAGATATTCACTAGCTGGGATGTCATCTTCATAGAAGATCAGTTTCAAGAGCTCAAAGGAATGGGCAGTTCCCATCTAGCCGACCTGTCAAATTCTCCTAACGCTTTGAACTTTCCAGTTCCACAAGCGACTATTCCCATTGAAGGTCCAAGCTCTTCTTCTTCCGACCCAACGGCGGGTTAGAAGATGATGATGTTGCAGTTCAGCAACTACAATATGATAGAAACGATCAACTTCCTCTATTACCCAGAAAATCTTCAAGAACCAGCAGACCACCCAACCGGTATATGTGGATGATACATTGCTTTTCAGCAACAGTACTGATCAAATAAAAGAATCTAAGACAATGCTATCTTCCGAATTCGACATGACCGATTCGAGCGAAGCTCATTTATGCCTTGGTATACAAATCCACAGAGACAAAAAATAGAAGTTGGTCTACATCACACAACAGAGGTACATCTACAACATTTTAGTCGGATAATCTGATCAATTGCAAAGTAGCTCTCTCGCCAATGGAACCAGGACTCAAATTGTCAAAGGACCAGTGTTCCCAAACAATTCACGAGAAGTAACAGATGCGTGAGTATCCTTACCATTCTATTATAGGATCTCTTATGTACGCCATGATCTGTACCAGGCCAAACATAGCTTTTGTAGTCAGCTCTCTCAGTCAGTTTATGACTAATCATGATGAAACACATTGGAAGGCTCTTATTAGAGTCATGAGATATCTTTGAGCTGCTATGAACTTTTGCATTTGTTATGGAGCAGTTGACAACGACAAACTCAATTTTCTCAGTGGTTACACAGAAACGAGTTGGGTAGGAAATGTAGACACTCGTAAATCTACTTCCGGATTTACATTCTTCCTCAACAATGGTCCAATTTCCTGGAACAGTCGCAAGCAATCTTTGATAGCTCTATCTTCCACTGAATCAAAGTATATCGCAGCCTCTCAAGCTACAAAAGAAACAGTTTAGTTGAGGAACTTACTCTCAAATATCGGTCTGAATCAATGTGCTCTGACGACATTATTTTGTGATAATCAAAGTGCCATCACTTTATCAGCCAACCCTAGATTTCATTCTAGGAGTAAACACATTGAACTGAAGTATCATTTCATCAGAAGCAAAGTTCTCAATGAAGAGGTCAGGTTGTAGTCCTGTAGAACGCAAGATATGACAGTTGATAGTTTTACCAAAGCATTAAGTTTGGATACACACAGAAGATTCTGTGTAGAGCTAAATTTGAAGGTCAAGGCATTCAAGGATTCCAATTAAGGGGGTGTTGGATTATTCTTCTTTTTACCAATCGACTAATCGATTTTAATCTTCATCCGTTGAATTTTCTCGTTTTTTATAGTCTGCAGTTTTACAAGTGTTTTTACACAATCTACAGAATTACATGGAGTTTTACCACAGTGTCGCATTTCATTTGCTCTCACTTCGGCTTTCTCACTTGTCAGGAAATACACGGAGTTTTACCTTAGTGTCGCTTCACTTTCTCATTTTTTGCGAAGCTGTCGCCTGTCAGGAATCTCGTGTTAAAATGCAGTGTCGCTTTTCACATTTTTCGCCAGCCAAGATTTGCGAGCAAATATGCAGAGTCACATTTTTCACTTGACAAAATGTCGTACTTTTTGCTTTCTCCAAAGAACCTCAAAAGTTAAGGAATTGACTCTGGCAAAGTGTAGGGCAACCCTAAAACAGTTTTTAAGGCACTATCGCGCTTTTCGCAAAATCCCGATATTGTTGCCCTTTGCGACAATGTCGCCTGTGGCTGTTTTACTTCATTTTTGCAGAAGTGACAGTTTGGTTCATTTATGCGGATAGAACATTTATGGCCAATTTCACCGCTTATCAACAATCAATGACTAGGAATCGGATGGATGCCAGTGGATACCAGCCAACTGGCAATCGTAATTGACGACCTAATTTCTTAGTATAAATAACTGATCATATTCATATAGTTTTCAAGTTATGAAGAAGCATTTTAATAGTTAGCTCTCTCTCTCTCTCTCTCTCTCTCTCTCTCTCTCTCTCTCTCTCTCTCTCTCTCTCTCTCTCTCTCTCTCTCTCTCTCTCTCTCTCTCTCTCTCTCTCTCTCTCTCAAGCCTACGAGCTTGAACACTCCTAAGCATTCTAGCTCACTTCTTAGAGTTGTTTTAGAGATTGCTATTGCGCTACTACTTATTAGCATTGCGCTTAATTCAGACTTTCATCTTAGCCTCTCAGAGACAGCATAAAGTACGCGGCTTCGATCCGCAACTTATTGTACTCATTTACTTATGTTTCGTTTTCATACTGAATCAATACCAATTTTTATTGCATTCAGCTTCGTCTCAAAATGTATGCATTTATGTAGTTCTTCGCGACTAATTATTTGTCTAGCAATTCACGAATGCTTTGCGACAAATTATTTGTCTGATAATTCAATGCATTATTGTTTGGCTACGTAATCACTGTAGTATTGATGATTTCAAAGTTAGTTACTATAAAATCAAACGTGATTTCTATCACTATTGTTTTGTTTGAAATTGATAGGTGTAGTCATGCATAGAGAAAGAAGAAGATAGTTTATTCCGCCATGCACGAAAAGTTTTCTTTTTAGACATTCGTTTCTTTTCGAGTTCGACCTATCTTCTGCACACCTTTCCCACAATGCATGTGTAAATCATCAATTTCTATGGAAGAAGATCCTTGGTGGATTGGTAGTGGGGTGAGCTCACATATCACAAGGCAAAGGAAATATTTCTCTTCATTTCCATCATGTTCAAGTTCTAAGAAGTCTATTCTTGTTGCAAATGGTGCTAAATGTGAGATTCGTGGGATAGGAACCATTTTTATTTGGCTTGAGTCAAGAAGGAGAGGAAAGCTTCAAGATGTCTTGTATGCTTTTTCAATGTCTAGAAATTTGTTGAGTGTAAGTCAATTGATTAATAATGGATGTGATGTCAAGTTTGATGGCAATACTTGCTTTATTATCAAGAAATAAAATGTCATTTCCAAAGAGATTAGAGATGGTAGGCTTTTCAAGCTTGATCTTTGTATGATAACTACTCACAATTTGGATGTGATGGGAGCCAAAGGAGAGCTGGTTTCCCAAGAGGACAGACTGGAGCATCCAAATCTCAAATCCATGGAGATTGGCTTTGATGTTAATGTCAATAATATTGTTTCAAGTGTGAATGGAAGTGCTTCTAATGTTGTTGGTGTCAAGGAACTTGCATGGCTCAAGGAGGAGTCGAGTGAATAAGAAGGTGTAGACATCAACCTCCACACCCAAGCACACAAAAGGGATCATCAAGACCCAAGGAGGAGCTATCAAGTTATTAGCTGGTTTTTTCACCAAATCCATGCTAAAGGATCCACTTGAGAAGCTACCTTTAGCTACTTAATTTTTGGAGAGAACTAGCATAGTCATCAAGCTATCTTCTGAGGAGTGTGAAAAATATGCAAAATTTAGCTTGATTATTTTACATTTCATGTACATATGTCAATCACACATGTGTGGAGCATGTTCCCACATGTGAGTAGTAGGCCTCTTCATGAATGACTAATTTATATTTTCAAGATTCCTCCTGCACGTTTATTGATCGTTGATCTAGGGTCAAGTGAAACCAACTCTGTTCTACGTTTGCTCATCTGATACCTGCAGGAATCAAAAGTTAGATAGCCAAATTATTTGAAGAACATCTACAATAGGCTTCCGACTAATCTCCAGAAAAGGGTAACCAATCCTATCATATTTCAAGTTCAAATATTAAGTTCACTAATTTGAAGATCATTGAAGACTTGGCCATCTTCAAGAACTTCCATGAATTAGCATTTAGACCAACTCAGTAGAAATACACTAAGTGTCGCAACAGTCTATAAAAATACACTACGTGTCGCTATAGTCTACAGAAAAAACCCATATTTTTCACAGTGTCGACTTTTTTCAAAATGCGACACTACAGCATAGTTCAACAGTTCAACTTTTTTTAGTGTCGGCTTTTTTGCACTTTCCCGAAAAAGTGACACTTGTCTTCCGCTTTTTCCTTTCAACTATTTGAAATCTCGGATTGAGAGAAAATGCTATTGTGCTTTGATTTGTCACAATAGATTGTTGTAAGAAGTGTTTGTGCAAGGTTGATGTCTACAAGCAGTTGCCTTAGCCAGATCGCCTCCTTAGTTACATTTGTGGTAGTTATGTATTTGGATTTCGTTGATGATAATGCAACTGAGGTCTACTTTCGGCCTTTCCATGAGATTGGGCCTTGGTTGTATAAAAATACAAATCCAAAAGTTGATTTTCTGGTGTCGACATCTCCTGCCCAATCTGCATCTGTGTAGGCTTCAAGGATGTTGGCAGTTTGGCTGCCTCCATAGCAGATGCTGGGAGTTTTCGTTGCTTGGATGTACTTCATGACCTTTTCCAATGAGTTAAGCCTGGATTTGACAGGAACTGGCTAAGTGTACTGATCGAATATGCAAGGTCTAGTCGTGTGAAGAACATTGCATACATCGGTGAGCCGATGATGGATTGAAACGGGTAGCACTTCATCTCCTCCTTTTTTGTCTCAATTTGAGGAGACTGTTCCTTTGATAGTTCTAGTCCAGGGTCGAGTGGAAAACGACTTGGTTTGCAGTTGGCCAAGATGTGAGATCCATGCCTTGGATCTTTCCAAGGAACAATCTTCCATTGATCTTTCCTTCATAAGACTCCCTCTTAATGATTGCATTATAAGAAGTAGAAACCTCAAAGACATTAGAAGCCATGAAAAAAATGATTAGTACCTTCAACATAAGGATGATTGAAGTACTTTCTTTTTTCAAACAAGAACTTCTACTCAACGTTTTAGGTAATGACTCATATGATAATAATTCTTCCTCGCTATCATTCACAATGACATCATTCAAAGTACATCCTACTTTGAACTCTTCACATACTTCTCTTCTTCGTGACTTGTGACTATCTCCCTCACCAAGTCTCTTGATAGAACCATTTGATCTACTCTCTTTATGAAGACATGTGACTCCACTTGCTAAAAAAATTACTTTCTTGAATTCCTCACAAAAGAATGTAGAAGAACCATCTCCTTCATGCATGCACCTAGCAACATCTGTTTTCCATATGATCAAAGAAATCATTAGCAACAACTTTTTCAAGGAAGAACCTTCACCTTCATTGATGAAGTTAGCTCTTTCCTTACCTTTAGCATCTTTCTTGAAAGGTGATGAAGAAAAACTGGACACCATGAGTGATCCTTCTCCATCACTTGCAACAGAATCCTCTTCAATCTCTTTAGAGAGATTAGCCTGCTTGAGTTGGTTTTTCTTCTTAAAGCAATTAGAGGCATAGTGCCCCTTCTTGCCACAAAAGAAACACTTCACTTTCTTCTTCTTGGTCCTTGAGGTAGTAGGATGAGTTGTATCATCCTCTTCACCATCTTTGTCTCGATCTTTGGCTTTGTCTTTGTTGGATGCTTGAGAAAACTGGTTCTTACTCCTTCCTTTATGCTTGTCCATGACAAAGAGGGCTTTGTCACTTCCACCATGCTCGAGTTTGTTCATCCTAGAAAGTTTATAGCTTTGCCTAGCTTCTTCATAAATAAGAATTCCTTGGAGAGTTTCTAGTGTGAAAAATGCAAAAATAAGCTTGGTAGAGGCCAAAAATATTGTATATAGATAAACACACATGTGTGGAGCCTATTCTCACGTGTGAAAATAATGTACTTGTCATGTACCATAATCATATAGGTTGTACATATGATTTAATTCAAGTTCTAGTGGCTAAAAAGGCCAAAAACTAGTTTTCTAGACATATGACACATGGCATCAATCTATTGATTGCATGAGCCACATCCTTTGGTTAGGTGTCATATCACATGTGTAGAGGACAGCTCACATGTGTGGAATAAGCTGAAGTAGGCAAATTTTGACTTCTAGAAGATTTCCAAATAGATCTCCATATAGAAGGAAAATGGACCAAAAGTGCTCAAAATAGAAGGTTTTGTCCAAGTGTCAGTTTTGCATGATGAATCATCATATGACAAAGCACCTTCACACATGTGGGATCAGAGGGATGATCAGTACCACGAGCTCCCACTTATTGTATATATAGAGCCACATTTGGCCATAATCAATGTGATACACCAATCTTGGTTTTGGAAGCAATTTTGAGTGACTCTCTCCATTTGTCTACATTTGTTTTGATTGTTTTGAGGTTCTATCAATGTGTACTTGATTTTCAGGTTGGAGTCCGTACTCATACAGTGTTTCACACGTGTAAAACCATAAGGTACACTTACCTTCAATTAATGATTGTTCTTGTTAGGATTTTGTGTCTAGAATTGATCTAGATTGATCTTAATCTGAAGTAGATTGATAGATCAAGTAATCTGACAACCAATCCCTCTTGAGGATCATATTAGGATTCACTCTTGATCTTTTTTGTACTTTTTGCACATCTAGATTAGAAAACTCCTCCTTAATGGCAAAAGACTGAACAAGATTATCATAGTCATCTTTCAAGCCATTTAAAATTACTTGAACTAGCTCATCTTGGTTAATAGTAATACCAACACAGGAAAGCTCTCTATGTATATCTTCAACTCTCAGAACATAGTTTGATGCACTCTCTTCACTTCTTTGGAAACTTTGAAAAATCCGATTCCTAAGAGTGAGTATTCTAGAAGTATTCTTTGCTTCATAGATGGACTTAAGTGCATCCCAAGCATCTTTAGTTGTGGTGCAAGATCCTATCTCTCTCAAAATTTCATTAGATACATTCATATTAATGAAATGTAGAGCCATTCTAGCTCTCTTCCTATATTTAGGAATTTCAGCCTGTGCTTGAGGATTATCCTCAACACCAAGCACAATGTCCATAACAAAATAGACTCCATTCTGAACTTCCAAATTGAGTAAATAGATGTATTTAGTCTTTTATTTGCTTCTAGAAGATATCCTCCCAGAGGTGCCATTTAGATGAAGACTTCTTAGTTATTGGACTGCAATATGTTTGAGCTTGTTCCAATCAGACTTAATGTTGCTGCTCTCTTTCACTATAGGTATTTTCAAGGATGTACTACCTTCCTATGTGAAAAACTTGCAACTGTATTTGAGATGAATCTCACATTAGAGGAAGTTTAAACACAAAAAGGGCCTTTTGTCAAGATTCCTTTTTTCATTTTTTTATTCACTTCTTTTGTATACGTGGCCCAATAGTTTTTTGACATAGTGGCTTTAACGTAATGTTACTTCTTAGAGTCACATTTTGAGTCTACACTAAAAAAATGGCATAACTTTTGATTGCTATGTCAAAATGCGACAAAAATTGGTGCATTGGAAAGCGCTCGCCAACCACTTTCTAATGATATGTTACATGTTATAATTTTGAGCCACTACTAAAAAGCTATAGCGAGTCAAATATATTGGTTGGAAATTGTGACAAAATGCAAAAGAGATGTTGGCGCAAAGTCATATGTGGCCCTTTTTTAACTCAAACTTCCTCTAATGAATATTCCACAAAACAAGATTTTCTAGATCAGATCGACACAAAGCGGATTGAGACACTTTGGCAAGTTTGAATCCTACTTTTGGCACGTGTGAAATGCTTCAAAAGAAAACACTATTGAAACTCAAAAGGATCAAAGGGTGTTCAATTACTTCAACTTAGTCTTGATCTTCAGTTTCTTGTGTAGGATGCTCAAAACAATGAACTCGGAACAAACCAAGGTTGAATCAAATCAAATGTAGTCACTCGGATTTGGACCTATCCCTATCCTCTTTAAGAGCTTATAACTCTTGATAGACACATCAGATTGATTTGGTTTCAATTTCTATAAAAAGTACACATTATAAGCTTTCCATCAAGCTATAAGACCACTATCTTTGGATCTACAAGCAAGGAGATAGAAGGGACAAAAAAATGATTTTCACACGTGCGGAATTTCAGAATTCTGTACTACCACTTTTCAGGTCTGAAAATTCAGTACCGAACCGATTTGATCCAAACACACTTCAGAAAAAGGTGAGAAAAAGTGTAGAACTGCTTTTTTGCTTGATTTAGCTCTCTATTCTTTTACAATCAGAGATGTTAGCATGCAAAGCTCAATTTGGCTGTGATACCATGACAAAATTTTCAAAAATTCACATGTGTGGGAAAGATCCACAAGTATGTTAGATCTAATTAAGCTTTATGATTAGCACAATAACCTAATTCTAGATTGATTAGCAAGATCTACTACATAAGTTATGGCTTAACCACAATCTAGCATGCTAAGCAATAGAGAATGATAGCAATGAATCATAAATGAGCAAAAGTACAAGAAATTAGTGTATTGACATTAGCCTCAACACGAGTTAGAGAGAGAAAGATAGAGAGATAACAAGCAAAAATTGTGTGGATCCAAAATGGTAAGAGATAGCTACAAAGCTTTGGTTTTTCATCATAAATTATGAGGAGAGCTACACATATTTATGGAGTTTGAGGTAGCTCAAGGTAGAACCACATCCATCCATCATTTGATGACATCTAAAGTGAAAACTAGAGTCTATGTGACATTTGTTACATCTCATGCATGAATCTCTACCTACTTTCTTTAAGTGTCCTAGTTCTAACTAGAAATGTACAAATCATCATGCATGTGTCCATTTCACTTTGTGCATGCCTTGCATGTCACTATGGATCACTCACAATCAATGCATGTGAATTGCCACGAGTTTCTACAAGCATAATTTTGCTAATTCTAAGTCTACAAATCTATATGCAAGTTGTAATCATCACACTAGATATGTGAAATCCATATATCTCGAGTTCTATCTAGGCCAATTTTGGCATTTGCATTTATGAACAATCATACTTGCATGGTACAATGTTTGTAGCAAGCCTAAAGTCAAGATGGATTATTTTTCCATTTCAACACCACGATCTATCTTCTTCACTTCTGGCTCCCTTTAGCACACTCGCTACTGGCATGACCTCCACACAAATGTCAGACGAAGAGTTTTTTGGAGAAGATTCTTCATTCAACATTGCCATTAGCCCAATTACCTTCTCTTCTGCTTCCTCCTCGGCCAGGTTTGTTTTTGTTGCCACTCTCTTCTTGACATCTTCCTGTTTCTTGGGATAGTGCCTAACAAAGTGTCCTATTTCATCACAGTAGTAGCATCTTATGTCTTTCTTCTTTTTGTACATGTGTGCATCTTTCTTGAGATTTGTATTTTTCTAGCCATAGTTATTTTTCTCGTGTCCTCATTCTTCCTTATTTTTGCATTCTTGAATTCATTAACGAAGGCGACATCCACCTGTTTTCCATTCAGCTACCTCCTCACGTCATCCTGCATCAGTCCATTGCACACATAATCCATGTTCAGCCCGCCATCTTGCCCTTCCAACGTCATTATTAATGCATCGTAGTCTCCTGGAAGGCTCCCTAATCAGCTAATGGGCTTACTTCAATCGTCATCCCGACCTTTAATCAAAAAGATAGATTCTCTTCTCCGCTCCTTCGACATTTTGAGATCCCTCGTCCTCTCTACCTCCTCCTCCTTGTATGTACGCGTCCCTTTCAGCTGATTACACCACTTCGTGATGTGGACCCACAACCTTTGCAATGATTAGATCTCAATGTATCTGCAGAATTGTATTCTAAGCTGCAGCTCAATGACACGCAACATTCACAGTACAAGCAATATTAATCAGATAATTAAGATCAATCGTACTAGGAAGCAAACATACATATAGAAGACCCCAAAAAGTTTCATTCATTGTGTCCCTTGAGTACATATTCACCCCAACAGGTGTCGATCAAGAGAATGCACAACTGTGCGACAACCACTTACTTAAGCTGCTACCCCTTAGTCCCAAGAGCTAGGCACTTGCCCTACACATGTGTCATTCTGTTTCACACTACACTGACAATATAGACAGTTTACTAGTAAATTGACCCAACATCACAGACACTAGCAAATTGTAGTTGCAAAACGATGTGCACAATTGGGCAAGACACAAGTTCGCTATGCCTATTGGTCACACATGGGAATATTCATATTATGACTTTGGAAAATCCTGAAAATTAGATACAACTCTGAAAAATACCGAAACTTTGGCAGTTCTCAATTGCTAATCAAACTCACTCAAGTTGGACCTCCACTTTTCATATTTCGGGCACCCCACATCACCTGCGACATAAAATATTATTCGTTTTCTTCTGCCAGTAGACACTCTGTCCGGCTCATGCATGAGCTCTTCAAGCTTGTGTGAAGCTGGTGGGCTCGGCTAGGATGTAGTAAGCATGCTTTGAATCATGAATGGGCCGGGTTCTGATGGATTTCTGTAGGTTCCGTGCTGAAGTGGGACCTCCACTTTTCATATTTTGGGCATCTGAGCCTATGGTCAGTCCAAAACCGCAAACTGAGGAATCAGAATCAGTAGAAAATCAGATAGCAGAGCAGTTGCTATGCATATCACAGATAGACATGGTGAAAGATTTAACAGAGGTCTTCAAGATGTTCGATAAAAACCACGATAGACTGTACTTACTTTGCTCATGGTGCCCAACATCGAGGATTATTGAATTTTAGGGAATATAACCAACCTTGATCTTGTTAGATGCTTCAAACCCATCTAGCTGGTTCAACAACTCCAGCATTGTCCTCTGAACCTCACTGTCTCCGTTACCATTACCAGACTCCATACGTGCTGGTCCCTTTGCTGTCGATATCATCCATGAAGATGATGGCCTGCCCATTCTAACGATCACGTTAGTGATTGACCGACTTGTTATAATCCACCTTGAAGCGACTAGTTATTCGTCATTAAAAGGACCTCACAATGAATCTCACAATTAGCTTGGTGTACACAATTTCACGACATTCCTGAGGTTAGTGTGCATATACTTCTGATCAATCAGGTGTAAGCAGAACTCTAAGAACTGTCCAAAGATTCTCACCTAGCCATGACAAATAGCTCACGAACCATGCGAGATCCCTCTTCAATATACCGTTGGACAAGTTCACATCCCAAAACTCGGATGAAGGTACAATCTGTGGTGATGATTTCGTGCAAGCAGCTTCTTTCCAGTTCCAAGAGGTCCATACAACAACACACCCTGGTCACAAAACATTTCCACAAGAATTTATTATATCAAAAATTCTCAAAATGGTCGGTTACCTTGCAATTTCTCACGTATATAGCACGGATCAACAAGGAAAGGTTTATGGACCATATCTCTTTATATCTAATCCATATATTGCAAAAACCAATGGGATGCTTTAGAAGCCCGAACTATATTGCTTGTTGGAAGAGCGCCCTAAAGGAATTTCACATGTCAGAGACTGCCTCTCTAGATTATCATGCGTTAAAATAATTTCCCAATGAGAACGTCCCCACCAGAACACATGTTCAACTCTATCAAGCCCATTATCACTGAATCTAACTGATGGTTGACCTTGATGATGAAGTCCGTACCTTTGGTTGAGCAATTCCCAAGCTCTCAAAAAGTTCGGGGTTCAATAACCTGCATCAAGCAGAACTTTACATCAACTGCGATTTCAATGTCACCAGATGAGTGATGGAGACTTCTTGAAAATTCAGATTGTAACAATTTCACAATTTGTCGATTTCATTGTGATATATTCCGGCCCATAGAATTCGGACCTTATTAGAGCATGCCCACCCATTCGCTCCTAAAATGGGCAGGCGGGTGAGTATCACTCGTGTTATTTAATGTTTCCTGAAAATGCTAGTGCAAACCCACCAGTACAGGGTGCAGAAATTGCTGAAAACTCACTTTACAGGGAAGTCAACCAATACAGTGAAACTCAAGGAAGTCTCAAACTTTCAACAAATCACAATGAATTTTCTTTTCCTCGAACCCTAGAGGAATTGTAGGAGCTTTGTCTCATCTCTTCAGTAGCTCCCTGCACACCTGAAAGGAGGCTCTCGTTTCCAGGAGATTCACTACTCCTACTACCGCTCCTGAAAGGAGTTCATGCGTTTTAGCATTGGGTGGGGCTGGTTTCACTCCTGTATGCTAAATCATTGTTGAGTTTTCAGGATAAGATGCCCTTGGTGGGCGGTGGGCATGCTCTTAAGCCCTGCAGGCCGCACCGTCAGGATAATAGGATAGACAGCACATGGCTAAAGGTTTGTCGAAATCAACTTGGTTACATATTCAAAGGAATTCACTGCACCAAGGCTAACTTCAAGTCTTCAACTTGGTTATCTCTTTTTATGATCATATCTCACCTGCCCGTCACAAGTTTGAAATCTCTTGCAAATATATATACAATAATTAAGCAAGTTGCATTGTGCCTTGCTATTCCACAAGGTCATTTCATCAATCATTTTAGTATCGTATGGTGATCGTGAGGTTTGTCTCATTTCCTTTCCCTTGTATGTATGATATATATTGAGCCAGATTCTGTGACTGAATTGGATTTTGTTCTTCAATTTCAGATAAGGTTGGGCTGATTAATGTGCACTTGAAAATATTGTTGTGTGACGGTTGTATGTGGCTAAGGTAGAAACAAAATTGAAAAGAAAATTGTTGTCTTGTGACTTTTCCACTCCTCAACTGCATCATTATTGTGGTAGTCCAAATAGCCATTATTAATTTTTTCAGCAGCGACTCTGAGTATTATTGTAAAGGTATTCCTTTATCCAAATGGAGGTTGCACAAGAATGTGTGGACTTGAATCCTCAGTTTGTGCAGATTTGTAAGAGGTTTTTTACTCGTTCGTGTAAGGTCGATCATTGTATACATAGACTGATATATAGCAACCAAATAAAGGGAGCTGGAAGTGGGCTAGAAGTCCCTTTTTTTCATTTATCGAATAAAGCCACAGTGCCTACATTTTTTCAGAGGTGGATAACTTTGGCAATTTAGTGAAAAGAATAAAACAAATTACTAGCTACTTCAGCTTTTTCCCGGTCTGTTTCTGGCTAAGTCATTCAAGGAAACATGTAGTGAAACATTGAGTGTTTTTGAATGAAGATACTCGCTACAAAATCAACGTATCCGTGGCAAAAGGCTAAGTGAGGCATTCCAACATTCGAAAACATTGCTATAGTGGCTAATTCATTGCAAGAAAATAGCAAATTCATCACATGTAACAAGTACAATTTGGCGAAAACATTTTTTGTGCACATAAATTGCATCCTTCATATATTTGTATCGTCGTTCCACGCCCTCTGCATTCAATCCTCCAATCTTTCCACTACTTAACAGCGCCCATAGAATATAAATGAACTCCGTCTACAGTACTACCCGCAATATGCTTTCACTGAATGCAATGAAATGGTGAAACAAAACAACATGCACATGAGTATTTGAATTGCATTGAAGTGCCGAGGAGCTCATAATCTGCGAGATATCGGGTTGACCAATTGTTGACCGACCAAAACTTTGATTGGCCATAACTTCTTCACCGTAGCTCGGAACTGGGTCATGTTGGGTGTCGTTGAAAAGCTCTCGTCGAGGGCTTTCTAATGGCACCATAATCGTCTCAATCCGAGTTGTCGTTCAAAAGTTACGTTGTTATTTTGCTGAGTTGCATACTATACTACAAATAAAATATAACTAAACATCTAGCTCAAGGTGTGCGTCGTGTAACTTCTAGATTAGAGTGATTAAACATCTACAACTAATCACGAACTACAAGAGTGGCAGATTAGCCACGACCTAGAGCGTATGCTGACATGCTATCAGATCAGATATTTGTACTTCTGGGTACTTGCATGATTTTGCTGGTCCGTTTTGGAGTGTGAGGGCAGAAAAAGGTGTCGCGACGATTTTCATGTTGCTTCGAGTCGTTTGACTTTCTCGTCGTCTGACTTTCTGTGAGAGATTTCAACTAGTTTAGTCTAGTTTAGTCATATTTTGGTAAATTGTCAATATGAGGCTAAAACTCATTTTTGACTTAGAGATAAACTTTTTGAAGTTATATTAGTTTAAAATACATTCAATAAACACTTTTTGAAAGTGTGGGAAAGTTGGTAGTCGAGTTTGAGAGAGATTCAAATTTGAACTTTGGGTACATTGAATCTAGACCCAAAAATAGTAGAGTTTACATTTTGGAGGGAAAGCCAAGTGGCCAAATAGGGTTTGGACACTCTATAAACGAATGTAACTCGTGGAAAGACACATCTTCTCTCTTCTCTCTCTCTCATTTCATCACTATACATGGGTTCTCTTTCGGTTCTACTACTCATTGGTGCACTATCTTGGTGATATCTTGCAATCTTGTGTGTAGAATGATCATTTATTGCTATTTTAGGTTCCACACGTGTAAAATACAGTAGGGTACTGTAATTGTATGGACAGCAAACATATTTTATGTTTTGGTTCATTTTTTATCAGTATCTCCTAGAGTTTGCATCTCATTTTGTATGTAGATGCTGATTTTTCTACATTGGCAGGATTGTTGGTTTGCTCCTTATTGTAACCAAAGATTTGGGACATGGTTTGGATCTCGAATGATCTGAAATCCTTCACATGGTATCAAAGTTATTGTGTTTTAGGTTATGAAAGGATCAGCCATCTTTAGCAAGGATTTGGAAGAGTTACCAATGCTAGAGCATGCTAGATTGATTTCTACTCAAAAGTCAACATTTTTGCATGTGTAGAATTGATCTTTTGTAGCAAAACTCAATATAGGATTATATACTTGATCAATTCTGATTTCACACTTGGTTTACTGGATTTAGATGATATTTGGTGCATTAGGAACGTCTCATTGGAGTCTACAAGAAGATATATCAAGTTTCTAGAAATTGCATGTAGAATTTGAGATATTGAATTTTTTGTGATTTTGTCAAAACCCTAATTTTGATTGGATCTCTAGTTTGTGAGGTTACTGAACTTCATTTGAGTGTGTTTCAATCTTAGGAAGTGGCAAGAATCATTAGATTGAGGATAGATCATAGGGTGATCAACATTTCACTATTCTATGTATTGATTTTCTAGTTAGAAGTGCTAGAAGAGATTTGAGAGGTTCCATATCTTTGTGATTTCTTCTTGAGTTCATTTGTTGACATTCAAGAGAGTGCTTTGTGCATTGGAACAGGTTGAAAGAGAAGATCAAGTCATTGCAACATGGCTACAAGTGGTGGATTCATGTTGGAAGGCAATGATAGGCTTACCTCAATCAACTATTCTACTTGGAAGGTGAGGATGGAGTCCTTATTGGAGATGAATGAGTTGATGGAGATTGTTGTAGGTGTGGAGGAGAGGCCTCAAGCACCTCAATATCAAGTGAGGTATGACAAGAGAGCTAAAAGAGCTCTACACATGATTAAGATGAATGTTACCAATGAACTTCTCAAGGAAGTTGGTAAGTGCACATCATCTTTGGAGGCTTGGAAAACTTTGAAGAGCTTTATGAATCCAAGTCTACATCAAGAGTGCTTACTCTTAGGAGGAAAATCTTTCAAAATTTGCAAAAGAAGTAAGAGAGTACTCATGCTTTTGTTTTGGGAGCTTGTGGATCTTCCATCCAACAAGCACACCATTGGTTGCAAGTGGGTTTTTCGAGTCAAGTATAATCAAGATGGCACAATCAACAAGTACAAGGCTAGACTTTGTGCTAAGGGTTTTGCCCAAGTTTATGGACTTGATTATGAAGAGACTTTTGCTCCAGTTGCAAAGATAGTATCAATTAGAATCATAATTTTTATTGCTTGTTTTTTCACTTGGCAAGTTCTTCAATTAGATGTCTCTAATGCATTTTTAAATGGATATTTAGAAGAAGAGATTTATATAGATCAGCCTATTGGGTTCATCCATGACAAAGACAAAGTTTGCTTGCTCTTCAAAAGTCTATATGGACTAAAGCAAGCTCCAAGGTCATGGTATTCTCGACTTAACACCTTTCTTGAGTCACTAGGATTTAATGTTAGTAACTATGATCCTTCCTTGTATGTCAAGTTCTTTGATAAAGATATTGTTTTCCTTCTTATTTAGGTTGATGATATCATTCTAACAGGAAGTTGTATCAAGTTAGTTGAGGAAACCAAGATTGCACTTGGAAAAGAGTTCAAGATGCAAGATCTTGGAAAAATTCACTACATACTAGGATTAGAGATTGACTTTCTTAAAGATAAAGCTTTTGTATGTCAATCCAAGTATGCTCTTTCAATGTTAAAAAAGCTTAATATGTTAGATTGTAAGAGTATAGAAACTCCTATGGAACAAAATGTAAAAGACCCTAACAAAGGTGATCAAAGATCCTTCATGGACATCACTCTTTTTAGGAGTCTTATAGGCTCCTTAATTTGGCTCACGATAACTAGACCTAACATAAGCTTTAGTGTTCATAAGTTGAGTCAGGCTATGCAAAATCCTACTATTTATCATTGGAAAATGGCCAAGAGAGTGCTTAGATATATATCTTCAACTTTTGATTATGGTTTATTGTATAAAATTGAAGATCTTTCTATTGTTGGTTATTCTGACTCAAATTTTGTAAGTGATAGAGCAGATCGAAAATCTACAAGTGCTTATGTCATATATCTTGGAGAAAACTTGATATCTTGGCATTCCAAAAAGCAAGATACTGTATCACTCTCATCTTGTGAATGTGAGTATCAGGAACTCACTACAACAACAAAGGAAGTGCTTTGGATCAAGAGGTTGCTCGTGGAGCTAAATATAATCATGGAAGATGATCTACCTATGATCATGTGTGACAACATTTCAGCCCAAGCCCTTGCCAACAACTCGATAATCCATGCAAGGAGCAAGCATATCGAAGTTGCACATTACTTCGTGAGAGAGAAGCTCATTGGAGGGGAAATCTACTTGGAGCACATCGACACATCATCTTGTATTGCTGATATGCTCACCAAACCTTTGAGCAAGAGTTCCTTCATCAAGCATAGAGCCAATCTTGGAATAATACCAAGATCCATGTTCAAGTCAATATAGATTGTTTTTAGGAGGAGTGTTGAAATGGAAAAATAATCCATCTCGACTTTAGGCTTGCTACAAATATTGTACCATGCAAGTACGATTGTTCATAAATGCAAATGCCAAAATTGGCCTAGATAGAACTCGAGATATATGGATTTGACATATCTAGTTTGATGATTACAACTTGCATATAGATTGTAGACTTAGAATTAGCAAAAATATGCTAGTAGAAACTCTTGGCAATTCACATGCATTAATTGTGAGTGATCCATAGTGACATGCAAGGCATGCACAAAGTGAAATGGACACATGCATGATGATTTGTACATTTCTAGTTAGAACTAGGACACTTGGAAAAAGTAGGTAGAGATTCATGCATGAGATGTGACAAATGTCACATAGACTCTAGTTTTCACTTTAGATGTCATCAAATGATGGATGGATATGGTTCTACCTCAAGCTACCTCAAACTCCATAAATATGTGTAGCTCTCCTCATGATTTATGATGAAGAACCAAAGCTTTGTAGCTATCTCTTGCCATTTTGGATCCACACCATTTTTGCTTGTTATCTCTCTATCTTTCTCTCTCTAACTCATGTTGAGGCTAATGTCAATACACTAATTTCTTGTACTTTTGCTCATTTATGATTCATTGCTATCATTGTGGTTAAGCCATAACTTCTATACTAGATCTTGCTAATCAATCTAGAATCATGTTATTGTGCTAATCATAAAGCTTAATTAGATCTATCATACTTGTGGATCTTCCCCACACATGTGAATTTTGGAGATTTTGTCATGTGGTACATGGACTCTACGGCCACCAGGCATATGACATTGATCAGTAGAGGATTCTTTGTCACAAATCAACTCATTTCATGATGTAAGGAGGTAATAGTAGGAAACAAGGGTGTGATCACTACTATTGGGATAGGTTCAGTCTATTTGCAAATTAGTGAGGATATAAAAGTGATGCTTAGTGAGGTGTTGCATGTACCTGAAATTGCAAAGAATCTAGTATCAGTCAATAGCATAACTGATATGGGAATAGAAGTGCTATTCAAGAAGAGAGAGTGTAGCATATTGATTGATGGTTACCCACAACAATAGAAAATAGAAAGGGAGGGTTCTATAAAATAGATGGATTCTAAAAAAACAAAATGTTTATATTACCAAAGCTTTGCTAGTTGTACGCCCTACCTCCTTTGGCTTCATTTCCATCAGCAAAATCAGCCAAGAATGCTAGTACAACTCCAACATCAAAATGATACTCACCAATGTAGCAAATTTTACCATATCTTGACAATTTGCACACACCCACATGAAATTGCTCCAAATGATGTGAAGAATTGCCAAAAATTGGCAAATCTAGCTTGATAAAAAAAACCAGTCTGACGAAAAGACAGGGAGCAAAAATGTTTGCGAACCTGACTAAAAGACACGAAGCAAAAATGTTCGCGAACCTGACAAAAAAACACGAAGTGAAAATGTTCACGAACATCCTGACAAAAAGACATGAACGCGAAAAGTTTGCGAAAGAAAAATTTTGTGATACAACAGGAGAAAGTCAGACAACACGAAAGTCAAACGGCTCGAAGCGACACCAAAATCTTCACGACACCTTTTTGACCTTCACGCTCCAAAGGATCAAAAAGATCATGCAAGTACCATGAAGTACAAAAACTCTAATCTGATATGATGACATCAGCGGAAGAGCATTAGGACGTGCCTAGCCCACCTCTCTTGTAATCCATGATTAGTTATAGATTGTTTAGTCTATCTAATATGGTGTGCTAATCTGAGTGTATAAGATATATACAATAGCAGAAAGAAAACATACATAATACAGAATAGAAGGTGAGACGATTTTGTAAGCAAGATCCACAGAGATCCAAGAAGTCCGCTAGTAAGCGAGACGCTACTTGTGAGAGAACACTATTTTCTCTCACGCCAATGCGTTGTGTGTGTTTGTCATACAACGCTCGAAATCAAGAGGATCAATAGATGATACTATAGCTATTACGCACATATCAGTCTTATCTTTGTCTGATCTTAAATGAATTACTATCTGCTATCGCTTGTGTATCTCATTCACTTGTTTTATCAATTCTGCACACTGGTTCAGGTTTTGTTGAATGTTGTACTAATCTATAGCGTAGATCAGCAATGTCTGTCTACTTTCTGGAGGATTGTAGGAATGATATAGCAGGCAGTGACCAACAATCATATCTGAAATCCATCCGAATTGATTTCATTCGCGATTAATTTAATTTCGCTTCAACAATGTCAATATCAATATTCGTTCAAGTTTCATTTCATTTCGCTTCGTTTCGTCCAATTTCGCTTTGTTTCGTTTCGTTTCGTAACAGAGCCTGATTGATATTTGCAATCTACGATCAACGAATCTTTTTGCATCAGTGGTATCAGAGCCACACTGTCATACTGACATAGCCCAAATTACAAGGCCCAAGTCTATTTTATTATATGTTACAATAACTTACACTTTACAAATATGCTCATTGGGTTATGGGCTTAAGCATGCATGATGCCACGACCCTCGCACCTATTTTAATTTCTCAAAAAATATTTTTTATTTTTATCGGGCCCATTTGTTTGTGCACATATATTTTCCACAACAGGGCCCCCGAATTGAACTATTGTCGATCCCTCGACATTGGAGCTAGTAAGAACTCTAGAACTCGCGATGGTGCTTTATTAGATAAAACCAGTGATTTGTTCCATGAATTCAAGTCGTTGATAGTTGTGCTCGTCCACAGGTGGCAAAAAAACCTTATGAACGCCTTACAACCAAAACTGGGTAATCCATGTCTGGAACCTGTTAGGCCTGTGAAAGTACAGTACTTTGGACCTTGAATGAGTGTATTAATGCCTCAAAAGAGTGATTGATTGATTGATCATTAAAACAATGCAAACTAGACACTAAATTTTGAGATCTAGATCAACAAATTAGCATCTATCAATCATTAGAGGAGTTACAAACATCAAAAGGGCCGTCTAAGAAATGCCACGTAGGACAAAAAAAATGCCGAATTTTAAAACTCCGACGGCAATAACCTATGACGCTCATTAACTGACTTTTTCAAATTTGAAAATGAGATTGTGTCCCTTGTTTTAACTAGCGAGAGAATAAACATAGAATCTCAGGTATGCCATGGATGAAGAATAGTGTCTATTTTCTTTTTGGTCTGTCAGCTGATGTTTGCAGAGATGTCTCAATTTCATCTACACATTGTTCTCCCTGCCGAGAATGCTCCGATAGCTAAAAGAGGAGTAGTGAAAGAATCCACAATTTCTCCACTTGACATGATCGCTCACAGAATCAACCAAAGAAAGAATTACAATTTGTGGATTGACGGAAGTTTGTATCCATTGGATCTGAGCTCGATGCAAGCTCCACAATTCCAATCTCTCACACAATTAATAAAGTTTTTGTGTGACGAAAAAAACGGTTTACTGGATTATTGTGGAAGATTGACGACTTATGGTGTTGCAAACTCTCTTCCGAAAATACAGAGTTTAGAATGTATGTTAAATGGTTTGCTTGCTGACTATAGAGAAAAAAAGACCGCATTATCACAAACAAAAAAAGATAATGCACATTTACATAATATTATATTAAATTTGAATGCAAGTAATGATCAATTCCGACAAGTTGTTCAGACATTACGTATATCAAATGACCAGTTAAAAGAAGAAACTTGCATACTAGATAAGAAATTAAAAAGAAACAAGCGAAAAAGAATTCTGAAGGACTTTGATGAGCTTTCGTTTAAATGGAGGCCAACAGAGAAAAAGGATTCAAGCATTCAAGTAAGGATTTGATTATCAATTTTATTTTAGTTTTGTGAAGTAGCATGACATTTATTATGTGTCCTATTTGGGTTTCTTGATTTTCATAATCATTTGCAGATCAGCATTGGTTGCAAATCAGCATCTGAAGGACAATGACCTGATTGAAAAATCACTGAGTTCGGTATTGACAACCAAGTCCACAAAGTCATTATTGGACAATAATCGATATTCTCGAATCAAGTCCAAGGTCACTGAGGCTTTGATGAACGAGGTCGGTAAGGTAGTCGACCGAACGTTAATTCAGGGAGCATGTGATTTCTCAGGAATTAGCAGGGAGGCATATGCGAGTATATTTAAAATTATTAAAGAGGCTTTTCGACAATTGCACGTAAGAAAATTTCCCATTCCTCGCCCTTTTCAGATAAAATTGGAGAGAGATGTATTGAATAAGGGTATGCAAAACGTCATTGGAATCCCTTTTCACATCAATGAGATTTACAATTCAAAGTCTGGCAATTTGTCATATAATTCTACCAACAACTTATTTGTGGATTTGAATCATTTATTGAGATTTATAGTGAAATTCTATAATATTACAAGTGTTAGTATGAGCAAACTTATTCTGGTGGTCAAGCTAGATGAATTGAAAGTTATAAAAGGACAAAAGTTGGAAAGAGTAAGTATTACTCTCATGAATGGAGCATTGAGCAATGCAACAAACTCAAGTGATCTCAACTTCAGTATGCAATCAGAAAACAACATATGGTGGCTAGCATGTTTTCAGGTAAAAAACGGCTGTTATTCATGTGCAATTTCTTTTAGTAATTGTTTTGAATATATAAAAACTTGTGATTCCATATGTTGAACAGGTTATCAAGGAGGATCACGATGTTCTTTCCTGGATTTTTAGCAGAACAAGTTATCCAGATATCATAAAGGATCATATGAATGGCAAAGTACTTAGTGTTCCTGAAAGAGGTGATTTTTTTGTGGAATGGCATTTAGCTGGAGACTTGAGTCATTGAAATGTATGTTCAATGTATCTCATGGAGCAAATTCGAAACATCCATGTCTATATTGTATGAAATCATCAAATGACATTTCAAGGAACACAAGAGTTTCAAGAGATTTTGAAGATCCCAACTGGAAACCAGTACTACCAATTCCTTTACAAAATGTGCATATTTTTAATATATCTTCATATCTTGTTTACATCGAATACTAAGCTAGAGTCAGCATCAAAACAAGCAATCGCTCGATTAGAGGAAGTGTTGTCAAAAGCAGGCCTTCATAAAGGCCATGTTAAAATACAAAAAGATGAAAAGCTTTCGGAAAAAACAGGAAACGTACCCAGTAAACCTAGCATAGGAGGAGTCAAAGCTCGTCGATTTTTATCAAATCATTCTAAAGAGTCGTCTAATATCCAATACTCAATTTGGAAAGATGTTATTTCTACAACAGAAGAGTTTGAAGATAAAGGAACAAGAAGGGTAAAGAAGGTTGAAGTTTGGAAAAAGCTCGATAATATGGTTGAACTGCTTAGAAAAGGAACAATTTCATATGTAGATGCACTCCTATTGGAGAAAACAGCAACAGAGTTTGTAGATGCAGTTCGTGTGGCTTGGGGCTCAGATCACATCACCCAGTACATGGTAAGATACATTTGAACAGTGTCTTACAATTTTATAATTTAGTATAACTTGCTTGATAGATTCTAACCAATGCATATTTTTCTAACCAATGCATAAATCTTTGATATTGCAGCACATACTAAGGCATCATGCATCATTTTTTGCAAAAAAGTATGGCAGTTTGAGTATATGGTCCTCACAAGGAATGGAGAAATCACATTGGCAGGCAAGAGCAACATTTTATCGAAATACACAACATAGTGGAACATCCTCAAAAAATAGTTACATCATTCAGCTATTCCAATGGTTTTATAGACGAGCTCAAGTTCGAGACACAACAAGATCAACTGAATATCAAAGATTCAAAAAAGCATGTAAATTTATAAGCCAAAATTAGATTGATGGCATTCAATAAAGATCAAACGCGTGTAATAAAAAATTCTCAAATTTCACATACATTAAATGGAAAAGAGTACAATCTTTTTTTTTCATTGTCTCTAAGGACAATTTTTGCTGTGTGGTCATGAAGGAACTTTTTCCTATCATACGGATTCAAAAATCAAGTAGATCGCCTTTTGCTCAGATCTATATATCCTGATAGAATTGCCAGAGCAGATGATCTCATAGAAACATTTTCTGGCACGTAATTGAACACTTTAAGAGCAACATCTCTTTTGACAAAAATGATTCTATATGTATTTTTTGGATATTTATGCCCTTGGGCAAATAAAATAGGGCCTTGATGGCCATGATTAAGGTTCCCGCATTCACAAAAAACCTTTCATGAAGAATACAAATTTTGTTATTTTCAAAATGTTTCAAATAATGAGCCAATGAGACATCCTTTTGTCTCCCGCCTTGTCTTTCTCTCAATCTTCCATGCCTGCTAGCAAAGGCATCAACTTCAACGATTTCCTACAACACATAATCAAGTGTTAGTCAAACTAGCAGATCAATCATCAGTTACACGTTAAATAGTAGATGATTTTTGTGAGAAGGTGTACTTATCAGATCCTCCTCGTCAGCTTGGATCACACCAGCAGCTTCTAAATTGTGACCAGCAATAATGGTCGATTGCTGGTCAGCTGGAATAGTATATATGGGAGGTGGTGGATACCTTTTCTGAAATGCCAAAAACTCCTCTTCACTCGGCATATTAGCCTCATATGCCCTGCTCTCAAATAGCATCCTTTGAAGGGCATTTGTGCCACTTGCCCATTCTTCCTGGTCCTCATAGTCGATGCCATCTATGAGGTCGTCATCATCAAAGTCAATAAAGTCACTAAATTCAGAAATCATCCTCGACAAAAGAGATAATATCTCATCTTCTCTGAGATCCATTACGTCTCCGATGTCGCTAATGGACAAGAATGCAATATTGTCCATATGGTATACAGGGAGGTCCATCAGGGTTCTGCTCTGGTCAATCTAGCTCGTAGTATATAAGGGAGAGATAGACAAAGAACGAGCCTTGGCAAGATCATATTGTTGTGCTTGCCTGGCCTCCTCTGCATCTCCTAGAACCTCATCAATAATGGAAACCTCTGAAGCCACACGAGTAGTAGGGGCAGGCAAACCAATCATAGATGACCCAAAAGATTCTGCCTCGTCAGGGATAAGAGCAGATAAGAAAAACATGAAGGCCATACCCTCCTGAACAAAGCGACATACTCGATTGTGTTCCTCATAGGGTATGACACATTTAAACAGATCGATAACTTTGGTAAACTTACGATCATGCCTTTGCTTGGCACTAGGTTGAGCATGAGTCAAATCTGTGAAATGCACAAATCGCAGGTCGTCCATCAGAAGGGTACCCTGTTGCAAGCACTCATAAAAATCCTTGTACAGTTTGGGAAAAACCTCCATGTGCTCATTAGCAAATCTCTCTATGTCAAACTGAAAATCAAAATAGGACAAAAAATGGGCCTGTTTGTCGCTAACTTCAGCATCAACAAAGAAAGAACTAAGAGCTATATCATAGATCGAACTAGCAGAAGAGGAGGCTATATCGATATGAGACGTCGGTTAGGACGGGGACATAAACGATGTAAACTTGGGTGCGTGATGGCGATATGCACTGTACACGATTCCGGATATCGGAACTACGTGCCAGGGGAGCAGTGCGACTATGGAACCGTCGGTTGGGCGTGTGGTAGCAATATTGTATGTACTGATTTTGGAGCAGGTCGATCTCCTGGACTCAATATGCAAAACTGATCTCGAAAAATGACACTCATATATGTAGTCTAATACAGAGCATCTGAACCGTACACGTGTTTCGGTAACGTGCGATAAAAATTGTCACACGTGTGGAAACGACGGCCAAATCATTAGCATGACACATGTACAAATCGGATCTTGACACGTGTGTCTCGCACGTGCATGCCAACTGTATGATCGTATGAGCCAATCGTCCCATTACACGTGTGTGGCCCAGATCAGGACATGTGTCCTCGCACGTGCATGCCAGCCATAACGTATTTGGATGACATTTTATAAGGTTACGGGTGTACTAATATATAGCTTCTATGAGCTGGATACTATTGTCGTTAATGCTCTGCGAAATCCCATTCTGAGTCCAAGTCAGGTAGAAATACTCACAGTAGGACCTCTACATTCCCCTGCTAATTTTGCTCATCCAGCATCTGAAGCTGTCGAAGGTAGGAATGCTGTAAGCCAGGAAGAAGAGCAGTGTTTGCAATGGCTAGATAGCCACTCTAGTTCCTCGGTTTTGTACGTCTCATTTGGGACCATCTTTCTTCCCTCGCTGGAACAGATTCATGAGCTTGTGTTGGGCTTAGAGACAAGCGAGCAATCCTTCTTATGGATATTGCGGCCGCCTATTGGCATGCTTTCCCCATCGGAAGAATTTAATGTTTCCGCCATTCTTCCAGAGGGCTTTCTGTCTCGCATACAAAACAAGGGTCTCATTATCCGTAACTGGGCATCTCAGAAATTGATCCTCTCTCACCCTTCCACTGGTGCATTCCTAACTCACTGTGGGTGGAATTCCACGCTTGACCAGTTCCTTCTTGACCTGTACTTTCGCTCCCTCATCAAAAGGTTCAGTGATTACTTCATATTGTTCACCTTGGCCCATCTCGTCAAATGTGGCATCCCTAGAAACTACAAGCTTCTGTGCATTTGTGTCATACATCCTGTATGCTTGGCCTTCTCATCATATCCAAGGAAAATACACTTGATAGCTTTTGCATCCAATTTCCTTCGTTTCTCATCAGGAATATGAGCATAAGTATCACAGCCAAATACTCTCAAATGAGAAATATTAGGTTTCTTTCCAGTAACAGCTTCATGAGGTGTCTTACCTTCCACGGATTTTGTGTGACACCGATTCAGGATGTGCGCAGCTGTGCTACAAGCTTCTGCCCAAAAGGTGTTTGGCAGACCCTTGCTTTTGAGCATCGCCCTGGCCATCTCAACAATAGATCTGTTCTTTTGTTCTGCAACTCCATTTTGTTGTGGTGAATAAGGTGTTGTAGTCTGCCTCTTGATCCCTTGATCTTTGCAAAAATCAATAAATTTTGTCAAAAAATACTCACCACCTCCATCAAATCTCAAAGTTTTGATGCAACATCTTGTTTGCTTTTCAACTAATGCCTTGAATTCCTTGAACTTAGCAAAAGCATCTAATTTCTTGTTTATGAAATAAATCCAAATGCATCTGCTATAATCATCAATGAAGGTGATAAAGTAATAGTAGCCACTAAGAGATCTAGTCTACATAGGTCCACATAGATCACTGTGGACAAGATCTAGGATGCCACTGGCTCTCCTTGCTCCACTTTTGGGAAACCTCTCTCTGTCTTGTTTTCCCAAAATGCAACCTTCACAAATTTTTCCTTCAAAAGAAATATCAGACAATCCTATAACTAGATTACCTCTTTTTTGAGCACTAATACGACCGAATCGTTGATGCCAAAGATCACTTCGACTATCAACCGTGCTTACCATAGCTTGAGCAAAAGATCTCGTATTCAATTTGTAGAGTCGATTCTCGTTGACTCTAGCTCCTGTAGCAATCACTTTGTAGTGATTCTTGATGTCTTTGACAGGAAATTTGTCACTGTCAAACTCAACCTTGAGTTGTTGATCAGCCATTGTCCCAACAAATAGTAGATTGTTAGCTAAGTCAGGTACATATTGCACATTGCTTATCCGCTTTATCTTCCCGCTGGCTAACTTCACTGGTACCACTCCAACTTCTTTAACAGATAGCAATTTGCCATCGGCTTGTCCAACTTCATCACCATTGTGAGTTCCTTCACTCTTTCCTTGAAGTCATGTGCTTGGATGCACCACTATGAATGTACCAGGTATCCTTGGTTTTCATCACTTGTCATTAATGTTGTAATGAATAATTTTGAGCTCTCACATGTATCATCTTCATCTTGATCATCATCGTATTGATGTTGATCAGTATAATTGTTTTCATAATAATAGTCATCAAATTGATGTTGATCAGCATAATTTCCCACTTGCCCTTTGTCTTTTCTTTGTTCCATCTCCTTTTGTTTCTTGAAGCATTCACGCTCCCAGTGGCCAGTTTTGTTGCAATACCTACAATTTCCAGGTTTATTTTGCCTGGAATAGCTGCATCCTTGACCTCGACGTTGATTCCAATTGCCTCAATTTGGGCCATCATTGGATTGTTCTTGAAATTGTTGGAATGATCCACGATTTGAGTTCTCTTGACGTTGTTCTTCCTGCAAAAGCAATCCACCTAACTCTTCATAGGTTGGAAGATTTTCATGTGTGGCTATACTTGTCACAAACATCTGATGTGACTCACTCAAACTATTCAATGTCAACTGCATGATCTCATGATCCTGTACTCGCTCTCCAATTGCTGTAATTGGTCACGAATCTCTTTGATCTTCAGTAGGTGATCAGCAACAGTTGCACCATCATCCATCCGCAATGTGTGCAGCTTCTCTTCAGGAATAGTACCGAGATGTGTTTGTGGTCTCAAACAATGCCTTCAACGTATCCCATGCTTCTTTTGGTCCTTCTGAATCTAAAATATAGGGAATAATTGCATCTCTAACTGATAAGTTGATGACATTCTGTGCTTTCTGTTTTCTCCTGTCAAATGCCCGTTGATCTTCTTCAATCAATGGCCTTGTCTCTTCACCTGTCACGATCTCCCATAGCTCCTTTTCCATCAAAATGTTCTTCAGTTTGAATTTCCAAACTGCATAGTTGTCGGCTCCTTCCAATTTGCTTGACTCATTGAGGACACTCTTGCTTAGAGTTGCCATTACTGGATAGACAAGTCTGGAACACAAAAATGGCTCAGTCTGAACACACAATTTAGTCTCCAAATTTTATCACGCCACAGAACTGTATAATTTTTTTTTTCGATAATACACCTGATATCGGAATGGAACACAGAAGTACGACTGCTGAGAATTCTCTTTAGCTCGTGCACTTGGATCCAATATCGGTACGGACATGCGATATCAGACTGGAGCATAGATGTATGACTGCTCGGGTTTCTCTTCAGCTAGCGCGCTTGATCCAGTATTGTTACGAATATAAAAAGAGAGAATATAAGAACTTTCAGAGGGAATATTTTAAATTTCCTACTTCGGCGTGGCGGCTACGCCGCCTCCTCTTTGCTTAGATTTCGAAATGAGTGGATCGTTCAAACAAACAGATATCAATAATGTGAAAGGTATGAAGCTTCAAAGCTCTAAATGGCAGTACTAGACACTGTCTGGTGTGATTTGCAGTACCCCAAACAAACAAATGAGAGATTTCTTGGCACAACTCTCTGACAAAGGACACTTTTCAGAAAAAATTAAAAAAATATTGTAAAACTTTTTCCACTCAACAGATTTTCAATCTGTTTGATGTTGCCCTGGCCTTTCCGATGCCTCCGAGACTGTGTCTTCGTTCCCCACTAATAACTGTGAGCTCCAAAACCTGCAAAATACATCAAGAAGGATATCTCCCAGCCATTTTGTCTCTCCAAGCTTTCACCTCCTGTGAAGGACTTTCTCACTTCGTTGCGAAGCCTGTGACAAGCTGTATCCACTGATCAGGCACGCAGGACCTATCGTAGCTCTGATACCATGTCAACAATCAGAAAGCAACATTGAGCATTCACCATAAACAATCACCAAGTAGGGAGACGGAAGAAGAACACGCAATATCACTCTATCATACTAACTTCATACTAAATATAAAATGTACATATAAACCCTAAACCTTGATAGAGAGAGAAAACCTATGATAGACTAATAGACTAGCCTACGGCTAATTACAGTTGGGTAACAGTTGTCAACATTAATGTACATCGTAAACAGTAACAATGAAGTTTATCATTGATTCATAAATAGTGTTAATAGAATCGTGGATTACTTTGAGAGTATAAGAGTCTTAGACTGCCGTGAAAGAGAGATTGTAGAAACGATTAGGAGTCTGAGACAGCCATGCAATCTTCTAATGTTGATAATCTGATATGAAGAGAATGTAGAAATAATTTAGACATCAGAGACAGCCATGCATTCTCTTTATAATGATGTTTGCATAAGAGGAGTGAGAATTAATTTATTCAACAAGAATACAAAGA